>JACEFZ010022015.1:65000-327500 GCA_014155875.1 Cepaea nemoralis | reverse complement strand
CATAGAGACATACAACATTCACCCAGTGACCATACTCGTCACAGCCATAGAGACATACAACATTCACCCAGTGACCATACTCGTCACAGCCATAGAGACATACAACATTCACCCAGTGACCATACTCGTCACAACCATAGAGACATACAACATCCACCCAGTGACCAACCTCGTCACAGCCATAGAGACATACAACATCCACCCAGTGACCAACCTCGTCACAGCCATAGAGACATACAACATCCACCCAGTGACCATACTCGTCACAGCCATAGAGACATACAACATCCACCCAGTGACCATACTCGTCACAGCCATAGAGACATACAACATCCACCCAGTGACCATACTCGTCACAGCCATAGAGACATACAACATCCACCCAGTGACCAACCTCGTCACAGCCATAGAGACATACAACATCCACCCAGTGACCATACTCGTCACAGCCATAGAGACATACAACATCCACCCAGTGACCATACTCGTCACAGCCATAGAGACATACAACATCCACCCAGTGACCATCCTCGTCACAGCCACACAGAGACATACAACATCCACCCAGTGACCAACCTCGTCACAGCCATAGAGACATACAACATCCACCCAGTGACCATACTCGTCACAGCCATAGAGACATACAACATCCACCCAGTGACCATACTCGTCACAGCCACACAGAGACATACAACATCCACCCAGTGACCAACCTTGTCACAGCCATAGAGACATACAACATCCACCCAGTGACCATACTCGTCACAGCCATAGAGACATACAACATCCACCCAGTGACCATACTCGTCACAACCATAGAGACATACAACATCCACCCAGTGACCATCCTCGTCACAGCCATAGAGACATACAACATCCACCCGGTGACCATCCTCGTCACAACCATAGAGACATACAACATCCACCCAGTGACCATCCTCGTCACAACCATAGAGACATACAACATCCACCCGGTGACCATCCTCGTCACAGCCATAGAGACATACAACATCCACCCGGTGACCATCCTCGTCACAGCCATAGAGACATACAACATCCACCCAGTGACCATCCTCGTCACAGCCATAGAGACATACAACATCCACCCAGTGACCATCCTCGTCACAGCCATAGAGACATACAACATCCACCCAGTGACCATCCTCGTCACAGCCATAGAGACATACAACATCCACCCAGTGACCATACTCGTCACAGCCATAGAGACATACAACATCCACCCAGTGACCAACCTCGTCACAGCCACACAGAGACATGAGTCTCCGTGGCGAAGTGATAATACTTGTCACGGCCACAGAGACATACAACATCCACCCAGTGACGAAACTCGTCACAGCCACAGATGGATACAACATCCACCCAGTGACCATATTCGTCACAGCCATAGAGACATACAACATCCACCCAGTGACCATCCTCGTACAGCCACACAGAGACATACAACATCCACCCAGTGACCATATTCGTCACAGCCACCTAGAACATCCACCCAGTGACCACACCCGTCACAACCACAGAGACATACCATATCCACCCAGTGAAGATAACTTGTCACAACCACAGAGACATACAATATCCACCCAGTGACGATAACTCGTCACAACCACAGAGACATACAATATCCACCCAGTGACGATAACTCGTCACAATCACAGATAAACACTAGTTACGTCTTCATGTTTTACTTAATCAAATGCGTCAACTCAATAAAGCACAAATATGGATGTCTGCTCATGTTAATTGTTCTTTCTCTTAATGTTCTCAAGATCTTTATGCGTTGTTAGCGCCTTTACTTTCTGAAGATCCACTCTGTCTTCTTTCAACTTGTACACCCCCTCCCCCATTTGGGGCACCGACCCTAAACCATCTCATTCCAAGCCCCCCCCCCCCCCCACCCTTAGCTATCCCATGCAGGCCCCGCCCATGTCTCTCCTCTGTTACTCACTTCCTCTTCTACTTCTCCGTGTCTCTTTAGATCTTCCCCTATTTCTTCTACACTCGCCACAACCACAGAAACGCGCTTTCCTCCAGAAATTATTACTTTCATTACAATCAAAGATACAGATACTAATTCAGTGACTACACTCCCCACAAAACTGGCATACACACAAAGAAACAAACAAGGTTATGGTTGAAGAAATGAAAATTTATTGAACCTGTTCATGAAGAATTCCTGTTGACAGTTCAGCAACAATTAAATTACAACTAAGACACTGGCTAACAAAACAAGCACGTTTTAAGGTACCGACAAAAAAAAAAAATAAAAAAAAAGAAATAATAATATGGCACATGTTTGTAGTGGCTTACTAACTGATCAATAAAACAAAATATCGATTAGTATGATCACCTAATTACATACTCAGCTTAATTATAGAATGGTTAAGATCAAATGACGTGTTGAAAATGTACCCACTTTATCTTTAGCACCCAAATTAGGAGGGAAACAGATATGATTTCCTACCAAGCTTTATAATCTGATGGTACGGCTGATTGTCGTATTTAGTTCTTGTCATTCATCTGTATGGATCGGACTGTCTGTATTGTTGTTGAATCAAAAATGGGGCCTGATGGAAAGTTGATCTACGGAATGTTGTACATTTATTCAACAGCACCGAAGACTAATACTGATTTCACATCAAATGGAACTGAGGTAACTGAAAAACGAATAATGTGTTTCCTGGACTACTTTGCTGGGTTAGCATGCTGGCCTATCGGCCGGGAGTTCACATGTTCCAATCTCTCTGGAGGGGGTAGATGTTTCAATAACTGACCTGGGTTCGCACCCAGACCCACCCGTTGTAAAATAGATACCAAGAACTGTGTTGGGAAGTAAAAGCGGTGGAAATGCTATTGACATCTGACCCATCGAGCGCCCACTGGTCTATGCAGATGTGGGGCTGGCACTATACGCTCAACACATCAATGGACGCCAGGAAACGTGCTGGGAAACAAAGCCGGTCGGTATGCTATTGAGCACAAAACCCATCGAGCGCGGGTAGGTCTCTACCAATATGGAGGCAGCACCATATACCCAACACATCAAGGAGTCGAAACAGGTCATTTAACTGATTCAGAGCCAAAGGATAATAAATTGTCAAATGTAACCTCCCATGTAGGCAGAAGGACGATATATCGCCATGCTAGGGACATCGTATTATTTATTTTGTTGCGTGGTATCTTCCACTATTTCAATGATCAGTGATTGGAAATGTACATTGTAATACTTATTCATTTAATTGTCCACTTTGCTTGGTCGAAACTTACTTTTTACTTGGCACTGAATCAGTTACTTTAACTTAATGTTGTTTGTAGGGTGCCTGTAAATGTAGTTCTCCGGTTACACATCCAATTTACCAGCATGCCTCTCTGTTTCATTTCGTTTCAACTGGCGTGGTTCGAAATATGTCCCCATTTATTTAACAATAATACAGCCAGAATCAGGTTACAGAATAGGATTCAATGTCATTGTTCCTTACTAGTACATACTGTCACACTATGGGGTCCTTCTTAAAACAGAACATCCTGTTGCTCGTCTCAAGTCCTTACAGAACCATCGCGTCTTCAGCCTGGATGGCATGCGTGCAAAGGTAATTATACTGTCATGTTCCAGAGAATAATCATATACCACATAATGTATGACGAGTACATGTGTTACCCGCGTATCTGAACCCCCTTGTGTCCCACATAAATACATTAACCTGCACTGCAAGTAAAAGGTCAATGTTCCTTTAACACGTCGTCATGCGCATTGGGAATAAGGAACTAAACTCATGTGTTCATCGACCAAACGGCACTGGGTGGCTGATGTGGTCGGTACCACACCGGTTGCATTTACTTCCCAAGACTTTTCCTAGTACCCATTTAGGCTGGGTCCACCTAGGACCCCGGTCCAATTTTTAAACAATTCAAAATGGTCCTGATGCGGATCGAACCCTAGACCAACGGTACGGCAGCTGCTATCCTACCACGATTCCCCAGCTCTGTGTAGTGCGTTGATATCACTTCTGTCCCGCACTTACTGTAACCGTTGTTCTAGTTTTCCAACGCCTCTCCCATAAGTATAGTACTATCGTATAGCACTTTACATATATATAGTACTTTACATATAGTAATATGGGACTTAACATAAAGTATCATAGTACTTTACATATTGTACTTTACAACGGCAGCTACGTGAAATAGTAGGCGTTTGTATTACATTAGTATTACAGTAGTCTCTGTAGACAGTAAAATACATAGAATGCCCATAATAAATTCCACGGCTGCTTCCAATGAAACAAAAATGATTAAAGTATGCCAAAAGGAAAGAGACAATACCTGTTGGCGATCTCCATTAAATTTTAAAAAAATGAAAGCTATTAATTTACAATATACTGTCATTGGATGCGATAAAAAGGACGACTGACAATCGTGAGTCGGGCACCTCCCGGACAGACACTAAATTATGAGGTAGATTGTAATAGCAGCGGTACCCGGCTCCACGATTGCTACATACATACAAAAATGAAAGGAAGAGGCGACTCTAAAACCAGTAGTTTGACACAAAGTGAAAATAAAACCTCGCAGGCGTTTTTGTAGTACAACAACTTAATGCTTTTTCAGCAGCTGTGCCGAACACAGGAGCCTAGAAAATAAACAATCAACGTGGTACAAAAATATTATTAATTAACAGGCACACGCACACACAATCACGGAAAACACTAGGCAAAAATGTAAGCTACACAATACTGAAAATTAGCAAAACAAAAATGGATCATGCTGTATTCACCTCAATTTGAAACACAATACAAGCAAACAAATTGTTTCAAACAAATACACAGTAATACAACGAAAAACAGCGTTTGTGTGAAATGGAAACATGCTGGATGAGAAGAAGAGAAAAACGTTAACTATGAGATGCAATGATGAGGGAGATGAAAGATGTAATGACACTAACTCCACAATGACAACTGGTATCTTTATCTGTGGCAGTGCCTCGGCACTCCAGCTTGGCATTGTTCAACTGAGCCTCCAGCGCATATAATTTTTTATCCAGACTCATAATGTCACAGCTTTGCGCAGGTTATAACGAGAATTTGTTTACTTTTTGTGATGTTCTCTCCCTTTCCCTATAACTATCGGAGACGCAACACATCTGTTTAGAATACTAATGAATCTGTTACCATCGCACATAGTTTTCCCTCCAGTTTCAAATCTGCTGTTTGTTCGGTACAATTCTACGTATAGAAACACTGAAATGAGCCGTGGTGGTTATCATTTTGCTCATTAATCGCCTGGTGTTTGAATGTTTTCAATCCCATTCTTCTGCTTCTTTTGTTCGTTTGAAATTTATCTATGACTGCATGTTGTCTCTTGTATGGATGTAATTGTCTTTCTTAGTTCATTCAGTGTTTCATAGAGTTTATGTTCAACTCCATATTTTTAACCCACTTAAGTGGAAAATTGTCCCTTTCTGCAGAGGCCACCACTGCATGAATGTCTATAATGCCTAGATTGCGCTTCCTGAAAGGCAGCTAGCTTTGAAGGGCGCACCAGGCTTCAGGGGTAGTCTAACAAGCGATGATATGGTGTCATGAAATCCAAGCTGCCACAAAAACTATCAGTGGGTGAGTGCCTCAAGTCCTTTTCACGAGCTTCCTCAAAGGAAAGTCGCTGAAGAGGTGATCCTAGAGAACTCTACAAGGCAATGACATGGCATGACACAGAGATTACGAGATGATAGTGTATATTACAAACCACTGTTCTAATTAAAAGAAGCCCTTTAATTAACTCCGGTTGTTTGTAATGCTGTAATATTAATAACAGCAGTATTGACTTGTTCTGACTTTACCGCCATCCCTTCGGCTTATGGGAATGTCCCGAATGCTGTGATGTCGGTTCCTAGATCAATCAATCAATCCTTCGGTGTATCAAATGTATAGCACTATTAGCTTACAGTACAGCAAGCCATTACTTGGGGCCTGTAACTTTAACCAAACTGTTCTGTGACAAAGAACATAATACAATATAGCAACTGTAATTGATACAACACATCCAGTTTTACGTCACTATAAATTCGTAAACACTGTTTTTCCCTCCATACCTGTAACATCTAAGGTCGATGACAAAGGGGGCATAATAACAAACGATCAAACATGAATGCTTCTCAAGAAACGTTGTCTCCCCTTCTGCGTTGATTGTGTTAAATATGACACCTTAGCAAACCGATTACTAACTCAGCAAACGTCAAGCTACTTGAAACGGCACGCATTGCATCTCGAATATAAGCATAAATAAAATCATTTTCAAATGTACAGCTGTTTTAGTCTTTTCAATTTAAATATCAAAGGTGCTCTCGATACTCTTTACACGATCATCATCATCAAGTGCCATGCCAGCTGGCGCAGGCGTTCATATCTCTCCACATATTTCACAAAGAAAGAGAAGGAAAGGTGTGGGGGAGGGGAGAGGGGGTGGAATAATTATAACATCTCACAGGAGATGCATTGTATGGTCTATAACAAGAACCACCAGGGGACTTCTCTGCTCTAGGTGTCACCGCGTCTAGCTCGATCGCTCTTTGCAGAATGGCAAACCGGCTGCCGAGAGCACCGCACAAAGCAACTCCGTAGCTACATTATACATCCATGATCCCCGGGAGTCTCCGGAACAATTGCCTGAACTCAGTCCGGAAACGAACCTACGATCTTCAAAGAGTGAAATAGATGTATTGATCACTAGGCCACGGAGAGCCCCGATGTATCTAGAGTCACTGACAACAAGGGATTCAGAAAGTGGCCGCAAGGGTGTCTGACACTCTAACTGAGCACAGCTGTCAGTGACGTGGTACACTAAAAGTGTAACTATGGAAGTTGAACCAGCTTGAGAGAATCACGACGATCAGTTCTAACCAGCAGGCGCGATCTGTCAGCTAGATGACGCAACTGTCTAAACATGCAACAACCTTGTTGCCTGAACTGAATCAGCAAATGTGAGTTTTATGACTCCCCGCATGTAGGCATGCCATGTCTAAAGTAGCGAACACATCAAAGAATGCACATAATGCTGTTTCACAGCATCATGTGGTGTTTATTATGTTCCCCATGGCGTTAGATATTTAAAAATAAGGTTCTTTCACGCGCTTAGCTGACATCGTGGTGAGTACGGAATTAATTAGGTATGTGCTTTGGGTGACAGAACGATGTACGAACGTGTTAAGTTCAAGGACACCAATTCCCATGGCACATTAACTATTTCAATCATAAGTGACACGTGATATCTGATTTCCTCTCCTACATGAATCCCAGCCATCGTGTAATATGTTCTTACTTTTTATATTTGGTAAGAGAAACTAGATTTAGAATTAAATTGAAATAAAACGGACAATATGGCCATCTCCGAAAGGAATGATATACTACAATAATATCAAAGTAAATGGGACAATATTTAAAAAGGTGAATCTTGGAGAAGTGTTAACATCTGATGGAAGGTGCCTTGCAGAGATTTGAACAGAAATCGCCAAGACAAAAAGCAGCCTTTTGAGAGATGGACAATATATTCACTAATAAAACGCTGTCATCTGTGGTGAGAAAGCGAGAGAACCGACTTACTTGCATGTGAAATGTGTTCAATAAGCAGACAAGCTGCGAAATACCCAAACCAGAGAAAATGTGATTTCTGGGGAAATACAAAGATTACCATGAATGGAAAGAAAAAGAATGACAGCAATAGGGGGCGAATGAAAACCATTATTTGATTAAAGAAATTGGACGCACACAGTACAGACATTTTTTTGGGCAAGTCATGAGGAGAAATAAGCTTAACTATATAGTGACAAGTAGCAAAACTTAGGGGAAAAGAGCAAGGGGAAGAGAATTTCGCAGAGAATGCCACCTATAAACTATAATTATAGCTTCAATTATCTTTCTCATTAAGGTGAACACATTTAAAGTGGGTCTGAAGACACGAGGTTGGATTTCACTGCAGCGTGTTTCTTCCTATGTAGTTTGGTCTTTTTCAGCATGGCGATCTCGTAAACCAAAGGACAGGGTCTGAAAAACGAGCCCAGCTCCTTCGTTAAGCGAGGCGGGCGGCTTAACACCTTCACGGCGAAGACTTCTCATACAGGCATGACGTCGCCAGTCAGCCGACTCCCCACACATAATGGTGTCATATTCATCACCAGTCATGCCAGACTGTCGGTTCCATTAATTTTTCACGACAACTCAGCCATGTCCAACCTACCCACGAAGCAAACCTGGGATAGGAAAAGGAGGGGGAAGGGGGATCTCTAGCACGGCTTTGTAAGGGACATGGGTGTGTCTATTCAATATATCAAATGGGGTTAATGGATGTAATGTGTCGTCTGTTACCGACCTCCAAAAGGAAGCGAAGTACAGTAGAATAACATGGGGTAAAGATATAAGTCGCCGTGAGTTATCGACCTCCAAATTGAATGAAGTACAGTAATGGTTAGCCTGGTACTGGCTAAGTCAGCTGAAACATCCAACCAATGACTTTAAAGTTGCAAGAGGCTTGACGTGATTAGTTTGGTGTCCTATACTCCACAGTTAGATTACTGGCAGAAGTTGAAGAAAAGTATAAGGAGGAGGATACAGAGAGTGTTGGAGAAAAACGAGCAGGACAAGGAAGAAGGAAGAGATTATGGATAAGTTTAAGGAAATGGAGGAGGAAGAAGTGAAGTCACCCGTGTGAATTTTATAACTTTAAGCATACTCCGTGGAGTGAGTAAATTGTAAGAATAATCTACAGTCTGTTACTATTGTAGTTTATTTCAAAAAATATCTGAACACAAAAACCATTAACCATGCACATTAGAATTAACGTAGAACTATTAATAGCAATGAGCACCGTTGAAATCGATTTGATCTTTAGCAAGAAAAAAAAAGGGAGGAAACAAAATTATCAAATGGCTCTATGCTTTGCCCAAAATGCGTGCCATTTCAAAAGACTATGAAATTCTAAGAGTTAAAACCATGTTATTTGTTCTTCCATGTATCACATGAGTAGTTTCTTTCTGCAGTCAGTTAACCATGTTTTCACCCCTTTCCTACTGAATTATTTTCATCACAAAAGCAAACATGATCCAATGTGGCATCTCCAAATAAAAGCTTTTAACAAGGTTTTTATCCCATCCTGCTGCTTAATTATTTCCCCCTACAAGGCAAAACATTTGCCTTTTCAATGTCCAAATACAGAACCAGTGTATTAATCAACAGTATTTGGCCAGTAAAATGATGTTGTTTATGTTTATACAAGGAAAATCAAATGCAATATTACACGATTAAAACAAAAGACATGCATGGCGTTGATGATGGTTCATTTATGATGAATGGATGGAGAAATGGAGTATCAGAAACAGCTGAATAACAATGCAACACCTGAGTTTGTTGTATTAAAAGCTTGTATCAATTGAAATGTATAATTTAAAGTGTCTCCTGAGTTGTACAACACACGACTAACATCTGCTCTCACCCTGAGATACTCAATAATCTACACTCACTCAACAATCTAAACTCACTCACCAATCTAAACTCTCTCGTACACATTACAGCATGTACATGTTCTAGTCTACTTTATTAACAGTGCACTGTACACAGTAACAACAAAACTGGGAGCAAGGGAAATGGTGGAACTGTTTCTATTTAAGGCTTTCTTAAATAAAGGTAAATGTACACAAGAAATACACAAGCATATTTAAAAACAATGAATGGAAAATGGTAGATGGTGAGCTCTTGTGTTGCATTCTCTGTATGCATGCAAGTGTATATATGTGTTGTGGTTAAATCCATGTTTTTATTGCATTATTCCTTCTGCATTACGAATGCATTTTGGTATGATTAAGATGTACACCATTAATTTTACACTAGTTACTTTCTATAGTGCTAGCCCCATGTCGAAGGGGTTACAGGCGCAGTTCGTGATCCTGCATACCTGCGTTTGAAACACAGCTGCTCGCGATTTGGCAGCAGACTGTATTGTGTTGGTTTTTTTTACAAAATGGTATGGATGCCAGTCGTTCAGAAAGCAAAGGCAAACTACTGAATGTAAACTTGCCAAGAGATCATTACAGCAAAAAAAAAAATTTCTAGTGTTGACTGCAACGTCCTGTAAATGATATGCAACTAATTTTAACTTTCTATACTAGATTATCAAATTGACAGGTGGTGTGAATTTTTATATTTCGCTACGCCTTCCTAGCAGAACTACCTTCCTAGCAGAACTACCTTCCTAGCAGAACTACCTTCCAAGCAGAACTACCTTCCTAGCAGAACTACCTTCCTAGCAGAACTACCTTCCTAGCAGAACTACCTTCCTAGCAGAACTACCTTCCTAGCAGAACTACCTTCCTAGCAGAACTACCTTCCTAGCAGAACTACCTTCCTAGCAGAACTACCTTCCTAGCAGAACTACCTTCCTAGCAGAACTACCTTCCTAGCAGAACTACCTTCCTAGCAGAACTACCGCTGATAACCACAGAGGGACAAGTGATTTTGAAGGTTGCATTAATATCCCTTGTTATGTTCTTCTAAGTATATCAAATTCATTGTGTAGTGTTTTTGTTTTCCAAGGTCATGCCACATTCAAAGTCTACACCACACAACATGCTAGATCACATAACATGCTGGATCACATAACATGCTGGATCACATGGTATACTAGTTCACATAACATGCTAGATCATTTAACATGCTGGATCACATGGTATACTACAGGATCACATTACATGTTAGATCACATGGTATACTAGATCACATAACATGATAGATCAGATTACATGCTAGATCATTTAACATGCTGGATCACATGGTATACTAGACCACATAACATGCTGGATCACATCGTATACTAGACCACATAATATGCTAGATCACATTACATGCTAGATCATTTAACATGCTGGATCACATCATATACTAGACCACATAATATGCTAGATCACATTACATGCTAGATCATTTAACATGCTGGATCACATGGTATACTAGACCACATAACATTCTGGATCACATGGTATACTAGACCACATAACATGCTGGATCACATTACATGCTAATTTAACATGCTGGATCACATTACATGTTAGATCACATGGCATACTAGATCACATAACATGCTAGATCACATTACATGTTAGATCACATGGTATACTAGATCACATAACATGCTAGATCACATAACATGCTGGATCACATGGTATACTAGATCACATAACATGCTAGATCACATTACATGTTAGATCACATGGTATACTAGACCACATAACATGCTGGATCACATGGTATACTAGATCACATATCATGCTGGTTAAATAATATGCAGGATCACATAGTATACTGGAACACGTAACATGCTGGATCATATGGTATACTAGATCACATAACATGCCAGATGACATTGCATGTTAGATCACACAGCATGCTAGATCACATGGTGCATTAGATCACATAACACACCCGATCACATGATGTGCCAAATATATGACGTGCCAGATCACATAACATGCCAGATCTAGATCTCACAGCAAGCTAGCATGCTAGATCATATGACATGCCAGATCACATGATTTGCTAATTCACTTAACTTGGAAAAAAAGAAATTACACTCAAGCTGATTCATTGTTCCAAAGATCACTTGGTCTTGTAACAATTTTTGTGTTTGAGTTATTTGGAAATAAAATACAAAGAAAGATTCACAAAACAATTCACAAACATAGAACAAAACATAATAAAAGCTGTGGTATCAGGTTAATGGTAAAGCTAGCTTTGTCTTACAACTGAAAGAGCATGTCACATGCTTTCTATGTCTGCGGTTGAATAGTTTAAATTGATCTAATGAAAGTTATTGGGTGGACATTTCTGTAAACTGAATAAGTAATATATTATTCAGTCCATCAGTCTGACTTCAGAGGTACTTGTAATGTACGTTCCCAAGTCAAGGATGAGAAGTCAACATTTGAGTCCAACTGACTGGTGGGTGTTGAACCTGCAATCTCGGCACACCGGATGTTTAAGAACAAACACTCTTATCCATTCAGCCATGCTGACCTCCATTAGGAAGATAACTGGGATATAAGTCAGTCAGGGGCAAGGTGGGTAACTGGGATATAAATCAGTCAAGGACAATGGAGATAATTGGAATATGTCAGTCAAGGACAAGGGAGGTAACTGGGATATAAGTCGGTCAAGGACAAGGGAGGTAACCGGGATATAAGTCAGTCAAGGACAAGGAAGGTAACTGGGATATAAGTCAGTCAAGGACAATGGAGTTAACCGGGATATAAGTCAGTCAAGGACAAGGGGGGTATCTGGGATATAAGTCAGGCAATGACAAGGGAGGTAACTGGGATATAAGTCAGTCAATGGCAAGGGAGGTAACTTGGATATACGTCAGTCAAGGGCACTTTTACATGTCTAAAGTGTATTGGACGTATGGTGCTGGACCCATACTTTCACAGACCAAATGATACTTGGTGGGTGATGTGGTTAGAGTATCATGCTGGTTGCCTTTGCTCGCCAAGTTGAGTTGAGTCAAGAACCCACAGCACTCTGGATATTCCCATAAGTGCTCCGTCCTCATCTTCAACTTGCCCAGACATTTCCTGGTATCCATTTTAGGCTGTGTCAACACGAGAGCCCAGGTCCATTTTTAAATGTCTTTTTTGTTTTGCTTTGCATATCCTTTTTACAGGACATCGCTGTCAATGCCAGCATTTTGCTGCTGCTGTTGATGTCTTGGCAAGTTTAACATTCAGTAGTTTTTTAAATGTCTAGCTTACCAATATAATATTACTTCAAACTAATGGATCACATGTTATACTAGATCAAATAACATGCTGGATCACATGGTATATTAGATTTCTATTTAACACATGTAATATTACTTCACACTAATGGAATTTTTAGTCTGTTTATTCTTTCTTGTGATCAGTTACAATGTTTATAATATGCCCTCCATCTTCTTCGCAGAGATGTATAATGTTATAATTGTCTCATTTATATTCTGTTCCTTTTATACTTTTGCTATTTCTGCTTTTGTATTACGTGCATTACTTCTTATACTCCACGTCGTCTGGCGATGTTGACCATGTCTGTCAATCTTCTGTTTCTTATGCTGCCAATCACTTCAGATACCAATATTTCTCCATGCCATGATGTCAAAACTGTCCAGCATCTTCTCTCTTGGTCTCCTCTCCTTCTCCATCCTTCCAACTTTCCCGTTGTAATGACATACTCCAGCTTCCCCCATCTCATGACATGCTCAAAGAATCTTGACTCTCTTCTTCTGATGCAAGTAACCAGGTCTCTTTGTGAGTTAACTTCTTTCAAGATATCTTTACTGCTCTTTCTATACATCCACGTGTTACCATTCTTCTATAAACCATGTCTCCATAGCTTCCACATGCATCACTAGGCAACTGTAAAATACAAGTATTTTAAATAATCTTTGTTATTCACTATGTAGGAAATTTTGTTCTTGTGCTCAATTGATTAAGTCAACCTTGCGGTTCTCTAGGGCAATCCATATTTATCATATTCTCCTGTGTCAGAGGTTCCCTGCACTGGTCCATTTATTCTATGAATAATGTCCTTTGTTTTTATCTAGTGAACATCAAAATATAAATAAATAATGTTTATGCGTGTGTATTATTTCTGTGTGTCTCCTTTCCTCATGTTTTCCTTTGTTACCTTGCAATGTTATTACTAACAAATGATCCAAATATTTGTCCATGTACTATAATCCATATAGTTCTGTATTTTATATGTATGTGCAGAAATGAACAATACAAGCATCATACAGTTATATGTGGTCTTGATATGATGTGGCCTGGAAGCCAGAAACTTCAAGCTTCGCACTTGAGTGCATAATAAGTTTTCTTCTTTGTTTATTGTAGTAGCCAGGTTTCACCAAAAACATGACAGTGTGGCCATCTTTAATTTGTGCAAGGATAGAAAACATGTCCCATGATGTAGAAGGAGGACATGGATTATCTACAAGTACCAATATTTTGATCCAGTAACTTGTCCTATGCAGAGCTTTTCCCCCATGAAAAAGTTAGTTGCATGTCCTTTACAGGACATCACAGTTAACCCCAGAATTATTTGGCTGTTTGTGCTTTCTTGCAAGTTTACGTTCAATAGTTTGCTATTACTTTCTGAATGACCGGGACTCATACCATTTAATGAAAACCAGCGCAAGGCAGTCTGCTTTCACATTGTCCGCAGCAGTGTTTCGTATGTAGTATGTGGGATTAGTTTTTCTAAATATCTCTCTATCATAAACCAGATGCCCTGCCTCAATTGATGCCATATGTATACTATACATCACATTGTGAATTTACCTATGTTGTGACCTGCCTCGTTTCCATTTCCTTGTTGCACGTGCCTCCGGAGCGATCTTTTCTAGACATCTATGTCTTTTTTACACGCATACATAAGCATAAGCATACATTAACCATTTATTAATTCCCTACGTGTACTCCTTTTAATAAATGTATGTACCTGTTGATCTTAATGTATGTACCTGTTGATCTTAATGTATGTGTCTGCTGGCTCTGTGGCGAAGGGGTTACGAATGCAATTTATAATCCCACATACCATGTTTGAAATACAGCTGCCGGCGATTTGGATGTAGACCGCCTTGCACGGGTTTTCATACAATGGTATAGGTGTCGATCGCTCAGAAAGCTATGGCAAACTACTGAATGTAAACTTGCCCAGGAATCACAAACAGCCAAAATGTTGAAGTTGACTGTGACATCCTGTAAAGGATATGCAACTAACTAACTCGTTTATTTAGTGGTATCTTTTTGTTTCAAACTTCAGGATTCTCTAAATGTTTCCAATCCATTAGATAACACAGCTTTTAGTAAGTAATAACAAACCTTCTAATTACACAAACACTTAGTGATATACATTAGATGCAACAAAACTCAAAAATGGTAAAATGAAATGACCATGTTCTTATCTCTAAGTAAAGTAGCAGCAAACAAGAATAGCTTCCATCGTCCATTTCTCATGAGACATACAAAGTTGGACAAAATATACAAGCTGTATATTCAGAATAAATGACAATAATAATAATAATAATAATAATAATAATAATAATAATAATAATAATAATAATAATAATAATAATGTGAATAAAAATAACATGAATCTTATGCAATTAATTTGTCTCCTGAGTTATAATTATTTGAAAGAGAAGGTGAGAAGAATATGTGACTCAATGAAAGAGGAAAAAACCAAAGCTGTATATATATAAATATATACTACGTCGTGCAAGGCACTCCAAGCGCACAACAGAAATAAGAAAATATATGTGTATATGTACATGAATATGTTTACATTAATCATAATAATGCCAGGGGCTATGAATGTGATTATACAATGATAGCTGGCCAAGTCCGTGGCAAACAAACAAACAAACAAACAATGTCAATAAAATATGTATACACATAACATGAGCAAATGTGAGGTATTTTACACGTTCAAATCTAGGAACATTATGACTACGCTCAAATGAGGTCGAGGAATGCCATATTACAAGCCAAGCAAATGCTGTGTGGCAGTTACATACCATTCAGCCTGAGCAATCTTGATGGTATATATCATTATAAATACATGAGACATGCTTGGTTCAAGGACAAATCAATATGACAACAATTTGTGAAGTTACCGCAAAACATGGTAGGAAAGGATATCGATTTCAAAAACTTGCCTTCATTACTTTCAATTTGTTTTTCTTCTTAGCTTTGTTGAGTTGGAAACAGTAATTACTTTTATCATATTCGAATTAGAGTTCTTTATCACCCACTTTCTAATTCATGTATGCTTATTCTTTCTTCTATGTTCATTCTTGAAAATACATTGACAGAATTGGCTCTGATTACCACACTTTTGACTTCTGCTTGACATCAAGGAAAGAAAAAGGGAGTTAAGGGGTTTCCTTTCCCCCCTCCGCTACCACTCTCCTGGTCAGAATGCAGTCAAGCAATCTGTTTTCAGAACCAGCAATATGAGATGAAGTCAGGTTAATGTCAGTTCTGGTTCACTAACTGTGATACAAGCAGTCAAGCTATGTATTACTCACTGCATTCATTAGTGCCGTTAAGTGTATGAGACAAGTGAACTTATTCCTGAAAGTTTGACACAAAAACTGCTAGAGAAATTAATAATACTATTAAGCTTGCAAAGCAAATCTGTTCTTGATATTATTATCATTAATTTTAGTTCTTATGCCATAACAGTAAAAAGTAGCCTACGTATTCAATAACTCACTGATATTTTCATCTTTAACTTAACCAAGAATCTTTATTAACCTCATTGTAACTAAATATAATTCTGTCATCATTGTTATTACTTTACTAGACGATGATACAAAATTTAACGCTTATTTTCTCAACTACAGTACATGCTGACCTTCACTTCATCAAAAGTCACTTTATCCTCAACCATTGATATCAAACTCTAAGATAGGTTGCAGCAGCTGCAAAAATAAAATAAAATTGTGCAGTTCCTGCAGGAAACAACTGCAGGTATAGGTTAATCAGAGGCATGGCCAGGTGAAATAAATTAATGGCACAGTGCATTAAATGTCTGCATTCAAAAACTCAAAGTGAATGCCCAGAATTACTTATCGCACAAATGAACTAAGTGCCACTTTTTAAAAATAGGGCATGAGGGCAGCGTTGACAGCCCTTCTCCCCACTAGCTACATCACTGAGACTAATAGAAAGTCAACAAAAAGAAGAAAAGGAAGTTTTATATTAGCACATGTGTCTTATTTGAGCAGCGACTTGTCATAGCTTGAAACTCACACACTAGTACAATATAACGTTTCTGCGCAACTGTTATTATTCAACCTCTTTCATTAGCCAGATATACAGAAGAATATCTTCTTTGTTTTTTTTTCTGTATTCTTAGATGACCATCAACATGCATGCCATCTACTCCATTATCATGCATCTGTCAGTATTTATACAAAAACTTCATGTGACATGTTTAACTGAGCTGACATTAAGAAAATACTGTACTCAGTTGGCAGTACTCATCTGCCAACCAACAAACACGACCATGAACATTTGGTCAATATAATGCTATAGCACTAAAATGCAAAGCAGAGGTAGGCTTAACAAGAGTTCTGTCCCTTGTTTCAACATAGATTTTTAAAACTTGGGAAGTTTAAAAAACCAAACTCTTGGATAAATACTTCAACTGTCACACACATACCATACTTTCCATAATTTGCATTTTCAAAAAGCATTATTATTATCATCATTATTATCAGCTCCAAATATACTGAGCATTAAACTAAGAGTGTTGAGTGTGGAGTGGGGAAGTTTGGGAGTGTTCAGTTTTTTTAATCTGAAAGGAAAGGTAATGGTTCAAACATCACATGAAATCAAGGGCACAATTACTGATTGCGCCAAAGTTGTCAATCACATCACAACTGATAACCTGAATAGGAGAAAGGAATGGGGGAATAGGGAAAAATAAAAGGAAGGCGAGAGATATGAACATTTAACACTGTGCAAATAGTACATATAAAAATCACTTGTAGAATAGCTCCCTGATGATGGTTGTAACAGCCGGTACATGTTTTAAAATGTGTACATACATGTTAAACTCATACATTATAACACATACAAGTAGCACATACATTATAACACATGCGTGTAACACAACGGTTCAGTGGCATGAGTTATGTTCATAAATAGCTGAATACATTAATAGAGAGACTGACAAGAATGACAAAAATCATGAGAATCACTCAGCAAAACCACAGAAATTCACTTTCTAACACTCAACTGCACATATTTATGAAAAATAAGTGTTTACGCAATCATTTATAGTTTCTTGCAAACAAAAGAAAAAGGCTGTCAGGTGACATTTTTACAGCCAATGAAAACAATCGGTCAGTTGTTCCCATTTTCTAAGCTCTGACAGGTTGGCGTTACTGATGCAGCCAGAGTAACACATGTAACATTAGTATGTGCATGTGTAAACAAACAAACAAATAAAAGCAACAAATACAATATCAGAACATGTTAAGTATAAAGTACACAGCTCCATATTAGTGTTTTTATTACATTTTTTTGGTTCCGTTTTTGCATTTTTTTTCTTCAATAGGTATAAATGAAGGATGCATACAAAGCAAGAAAATCGTATCATAATCCAGTCATGACAAGTTCACACAAACACATGATTCAAACAATAGATACACTAAATAATGAAGGATCAAACTACATATATTCATTCTAGCCAGGTTCTCAATGCAGAATTTTAGGACACTGTTTCCATTTTTAAAACATCCCTGCATCTTCTTCTTTGTACACCTTCAGATAAGAGCCTGAATATATTTAAAGAAAGCAGCAGTTAATTTCGGGTTGTTAACATCTTCATTGAGTTTGTCTTCAAATTGAGCTTTATTATTTTTTTTTTAACGTTCTGCATTTGATTGACACCTTTGCAGCAAATGCTTAGCTGTCACAATAACAGTTTCAAAACTTCATCCATCAGTATTTCCTATGTTTAGTTTATTGAAAAATGGTATTTCAACCTGTTATGTTGAGTTCGGGGTCTACAGATTTTTATGTTTTTCAACCCAGTCGAGTTGGTAATCATCTTTCTAGTGGCCTGCAATGCTCTGATTACCACTTGGTTCTATAAGTGCTTCTTATAAATTTCTTGACCTTAATAAAAGGATCATATATTCTATAAATCCTATTTCAGAAGATACTCACGTTATACAATCAGACAAAATTTAGTTTTCTCTTATAAAGTATTTTATAGAAAAAAAGGGAATGGCCTATGCATGCATAAAGGTAGAGGAATTAAAATCACATTTAAGAATTAAGGCTTAACTAAAGATAGAAGACATGGAAAGCCATGTTCTAGGTTATTCAGTCCAAGAAATTGTAAAGCCTTTTCAGAACGCCACTCAATATATCGAGCTTCATGACTGCCCGTAACCTCACAATATGACTGAAAGGATAAGTGCACTCGTTCTTAAACTTCCAGTGTGCTAATGGCCAGGTAGTGGGTTCAACCTCTACATCGTTCAGTTGGGCTAAAAATGTTGACTCGGGGACGTGAATTACAAATACCTCAGAAGTTGGAGTAAAATTTCCTGATGACGATGTACACTGGTAAAAGGAAAAACAAATCCACACACAAATAGTCCACTGCAATCGCTAGTAGAAGCAACTACAAGCAGTAGCAGCATGCGTATGAACTACACTGGGGTTTGAAACAAGCAAACCAAAAGAAAAGAAACAAAAACATACATTTGTTCTGTGGGAATTAATGCTGTAGTATCTCTTCTCCTTCTACAAGACAAAGTAAGATCAAATTTGACCACAGGAAACTATTGTTTAAAAACTGTTAAAATATATGCACATCTTCACACCATTCTGTTGACTGGCTGAATTCACATGCTTGAATTATAAATCTGGAGGAAGATTTAATAATGAAAGCTCTTTATTACAAGAATACATCAGTGGACTGGCAACCAGAACAATGACAAGATCGTTATATTGTTGTAGCCACTAGAACAATGACAATATCGTTATATTGTTGTAGCAACCAAAACAATGACAATATCGTTATATTGTTGTAGCAACCACAACAATGACAAGATCATTATATTGTTGTATCAACCAGAACAATGACAAGGTCATTGCATTATATTGTTGTAGCAATCAGAACAATGGCAAGATCATTATATTGTTATAGCAACCAGAACAATGACAATATCGTTATATTGTTGTAGCAACCAGAACAATGGCAAGATCATTATATTGTTGTAGCAACCACAACAATGACAATATCATTATATTGTTGTATCAACCAGAACAATGACAAGATCATTATATTGTTGTAGCAACCACAACAATGACAATATCATTGCAGCAACCAGAACAATAACAATATCATTATGTTGTTGAAGACTGAGCACTTTTTAGGCAGGAAAATACATGAAGCAGAGGAACTGGGGCAGGAACGAGAATCATTTTGGTTTGTTGTGATTTTGGTTTTCTCGTTAGCTAGCTTTGAGCTCAAACGTAGTCCATACATAAACTACTACTTCTAGTGCACTGGACTGATTTTTCTAAATTGATAGCCTAATGTTAATAACACTTTGGCTTGAACTTTGCAGATCAGTTATAATCATCACTGAGTATTTGTGAGTTATCTCTTTGCTACTAGTAACTTTAGTTAGTAGACAGATCATCCTCATTGCTCATCGAACCATTCAGACTCCTCCTCAGTAAATCCAGCAGTGTGTAGCGTCTCACTTCACCAGTTCTGTGTTGGTTTATTAATCTTCTTTGGTTTCCTGCATAGTTTTATTGTCTGGCCACACCTCTTTTAACTTGCTGTTCTCTCAGTCTGACTATGGTTTTAGATTCACAGTCATCACTTAGTTCTCGTAGAGCATTCAGTATAATCAGCCTGGTCCATGGCTCGTCCACACTCCACAGCAGCCTTACCCACAAGCCTGTCAGCCTGCTCATTTTCTTGTACACCCGCATGCCCTGGCATGAAATTGAAACTAGTCTTTTGCCAGCCGTGACACCCCAGTGACACCAACCACTGTACTAGGAATTTTAGAATGTACAAACTTTATTTTCAAAAGGTCACAAATTGTGCATGCAGGCCCGCCTTAGTCAAGTAGCAATATTACTTATTTTTCTTAGGTCATTTGTCACTGACCTTTATGTAGTATTCAGATGCATGAGTCACATGTGAGAATGAATGCTTGAGAAAGGCTCCTGGAGTCTTCAGAAGAGACAGGATGTGAAACAATGACATGTGACAGATGTAATATCTTACATTGGTTTCATCAAGAGACAACAATAATGTGTTTTGCATATCTTTCAGAATGAAACTTGATCGTCTACAAATAACAAGCATACAACCAAAAAAGGATTTTAATATAGAGACAAAGGAAGACCAAGAAAGTCTTGAAAAGATAAAAACAAGAGTACTCTAAACAAACTTGATACAACATAGCCAAATCAACACATCTAACCTTAGAATGCAAGCCTAGTCTCTCCCAACATCCATACACTTAACATCAAGTGTGGATTAGGAAAGCAAACATCATCTACATGGGGCAAGATAGTAGACAATAGATGTCTTAGGTTAGAAGACAGGAGTGGTGGTGATCATATCACATCTCATGTGTGGTGTTGGGTCAAACATCACATTTCTAACGCACCTTAATGAGGTGGAAGTAGGTATACTTTACTACTAGTGCTTGAGGAATGCAGATCAAAACCAGGAAACAGCAGCGATGTAACTTGTTAAGTTACGATTATAAGTAACAAATACATCTGTGTCCTGTTTTATATCTGATAAAACTAACGGTCGCTCATAAATCTGGGCTTTCTAATCACACTAACCAGTTATAATGAATCTGAACTTTTTGATCACACTGACCATCTCTAAAGAAACTGCACTTTCAGATCAAACTGATTCTAATTCCCCCCTCTCTCAATTCTATTCTCCTCCTTCTTCCTCTCTCCCCATCTCACTTTCAACTAATAATTTTCCATTTGGATAATAAAGAAATGAAGCCTCAAAATGAAATAACACTTTTTGTCTGCATAAGGAAAGGGTGTTTTTGTCAGTGGGAATCACATGTATTGCATTAGGTAGCAGACTTTTCTGCTGGCCTTGTCCTCATATGTTTGAATCCCAATCAGGGTAGGGCTATTTTGTTTTTGGAGCACTGAACTGGGATTCCAGATGGACCCAGTCTAAAATGGGCTCAAGGAAATTACCTGGGAAATAAAAGTGGTCAGCTTGATATTGACCACATCACCCATTCTTTCATTCATTCACCCATTCATTCATTCCTTCATTCATTCGCATGTCCTTTGCAGAACCTCGCTCCCTTAAGAACCTTCTGAAAATCTTCTCAGTCACAAGCTAGATGTCCCAGGTCCGATACACCCATCTGGAGATCATCCGCCACATCCTGCAACCATCTTCTCTTTGGCCTTCCTCTTCCTCTCTTCCCGGGCATATACCCCTCCATTATTGTTCTCTCTAAACTTTCAT
This sequence comes from Cepaea nemoralis, assembly GCA_014155875.1. Lineage (NCBI taxonomy): Eukaryota > Metazoa > Mollusca > Gastropoda > Stylommatophora > Helicidae > Cepaea > Cepaea nemoralis. Next base: position 305,409 of record JACEFZ010022015.1, on the reverse strand, counting down.
GACGTTTCAAGTGACCAAAATATTTCAATTTTCTTTGTTTTATTGTCTTTAGTTGCCAACCTTCAATATTCAGATCTTGTATGGATGTATTTGTTCTTTTCTGTATCCAAGATATTCTTAGAACTCGTTAACATGTATATTCAAAGGCCTGTATGTGCTGTAGGTTGTCAAGACACACAGGCCCAGATTTCCCACCCTTTAAGAACCACTGGTTTAGTATCTTCTGTACACTTGTACAGGTCTACCCTTGCCTCTTGTTACGTCTAACTTTCCAGTTGTCACGATATATTATTATTCCATCTTGCAGCGTTTTCAAAGAAATGTGGATCATCTACATACGATATGAGTAACCAGTTTTCTTTATGAATTGGTTTCTTTCAAAATCTTCATTATCCTTTTTATCTGCCATGGTGCCTTCACTGTTCTTCTAAAGAACTGTTTATCCGCAGCCTCCAGGTCATTTCTCTCTCTATTGATTGTCCATGATTCACTCCATACACCAGGAATGGTTCTGTATAACTCTTTGTCACCTTCGTTGACACTGTTCTTCTATAGAACTGTTTATCTGCAGCCTCAAAGTCATTTCTCTCTCTATTGATTGTCCATGATTCACTCCATACACCAGGAATGGTTCTGTATAACTCTTTGTCACCTTCGTTGACGTGTATTTAAAAAGAGGTTAATCAGATTATGTTATTTTTTTCTATTCGCTCGCTTTGAACTCAAGTGTAGTCAATACACGTGCAACTACTTCTAGTGCACTGGACTGATTTTTGTGTGTGGATTAGCTTTCCCTGTTACCAGTGTCCCTCGCCATCATGAGAACACACTCTGACTTCTGTTATAGCTTGACCATATATGTTAATATATTTTCCTTTGAGTTAATTATGCCAAATAATTGGGGTAATCAATCACCTCTAAATATTTATTCTAACATTACAACATATCATATAATTTATGTATATGTTTGTTAGTATGTTATTCCCCGTTTTAATTACATTAAAAACAGAGTCATTGATAATCAAATCTAGCACTCTCTCAAAACTGACAGTTTGTTAGATTGAAGCTGCCTCTTTCAGACAAATATACCACGAACTCATCCATGAAATAAAACAAAATATTCCTTTCTCTCACGCGCTAGTGCTGTTCTCTCCAACATACACAACCCTTGTTCATTTGTCTATCCTTCATCGCTGTCTTCTTAACCCTCGTCCAGTCAGTAATTTAACTACAAACGGTGGACTTCGCTAGATGTTCTTCTCTTTGCATTTCAAAGATTATTAAAGCTTTCGACTCAATATAATATGCAGTTTCTATTTAACTCATTGTGTCATTCAAACTGTCCTTCTCAGATATTTCCCAGGAAATAAAAATGTGAAATTTGTATGTACCAATCTTTATGGGACAGGATCGATTCCAGAGACACAATAATCGCAACAACAACAAAATTCTACCTGCTGGGGATTGAACGAGGGGCCACTGTCTTGATAGGCAAGCTTACCAACTCGCATGCAACTGTCTTAATAGGCAAGCTTACAAGCTACTACGCCACTGCACCTCCTTTGACAGGACAAGGTCAGCAGAAAACAGATGGAATATTAACACCGTAACAAAAGACACCATTAAAGAGAGAGAGAGAGAGAGAGAGAGAGAGAGAGAGAGAGAGAGAGAGAGAGAGAGAGAGAGAGAGAGAGAGAGAGAGAGAGAGAGAGAGAGAGAGAAAATGGGGTAAAACCAAAACACTTGTCGGTAATCAACGTGAACAAGGAATTCAAGATATGGAAAACAAAACATGGCGGACTTTTCACAAGGACGTAATTGAATAACTGTGGGGAAACTGTTCGGGCTGGGAACGGGAAGGTGTATACGGTGGGCTTGAAGAGGTTCAATGATACAAACTGGGACAGCAACGCACAGTTTCTCACTCACTAGAAAGCACGTGGGACAGGTGCTTTTTCTAACTACGAGTTCTAGACCCGCGAGATACTGGCATAGTTCCCACACTGGGTCTGAATGACGTCGCACAAACAAAGCCATGCTGGGCTGTGAGTGGTTCACGTGACCAGTTGTGCGACCACCATATTTTCGGAAACAAGGTCATATTCCCAACGTAAGTCCACAATACACGAGGACAATTATGCGGCGGTAATAGAAAGATAAACATATGGCAAAATCTCTAGCTTGGAGTGTGAGTATCATCAGCAACTCTCGTCACACGCTGGGAATCATATCGCCACCTGACACCGCCCATCAGGTTCTAAGACGAAGGGATAACAATTACGGCCCGAGGGCAGCTTGCGAAGTAGTTGTACACGGCCTTCATCTGAATTTTTTTAAATGTTTAAAGGCGAGAAGATCGAATTCATTGCACCAAGTTTAATCCCCTATGATTCGGTCTCTTCCCGCACAGCGGTCTGCCGAAAGCATCACACAGACCACGAATCCCGCAGCTCCAACGATTCCCTAGGTGCACTCGTGTACCAAATGGCAGAGTCTTTAAACGAACCTACGACATTTGAAACGATATGCAGGCGGCGTAATCATTTCGACACGTAGACCCATAATGTGTGTGTGTGCGTGTGTGTGTGTGTGCGCGCGCTAGCGCACATGTGCAATCCAATAAAAAGATATCCAATTAGACTGACGATTACCTAAGAAGTCGGAGTGGGTTCGTTTGATGACGAGGGACACTGGTAATAGAAAAAGCTAATCCACACGCAAATATCAGTCAAGTGTACAAGAAGCAGTGGCATGTGTACGGACTATGCTTGACTTCAAAGCGATGGGGAAAAGACTGACGATATTCCTATAATATATTCCCATAAAAGGTACTCAATTAGATATTCCCATAATAGGTACTCAATTAGATATTCCCATAATAGGTACTCAATTAGATATTCCCATAATAGGTACTCAATTAGATATTCCCATAAAAGGTACTCAATTAGATATTCCCATAAAAGGTACCCAATTAGATATTCCCATAAAAGGTACCCAATTAGACAGACTATATTCCCATAAAAGGTACCCAATTAGACAGACTATATTCCCATAAAAGGTACCCAATTAGACAGACTATATTCCCATAAAAGGTACCCAATTAGACAGACTATATTCCCATAAAAGGTACCCAATTAGACAGACTATATTCCCATAAAAGGTACCCAATTAGACAGACTATATTCCCATAAAAGGTACTCAATTAGATATTCCCATAAAAGGTACCCAATTAGATATTCCCATAAAAGGTACCCAATTAGACAGACTATATTCCCATAAAAGGTACCCAATTAGACAGACTATATTCCCATAAAAGGTACCCAATTAGACAGACTATATTCCCATAAAAGGTACTCAATTAGATATTCCCATAAAAGGTACCCAATTAGACAGACTATATTCCCATAAAAGGTACCCAATTAGACTATATTCCCATAAAAGGTAGCCAATTAGACAGACTATATTCCCATAAAAGGTACCCAATTAGACAGAGTATATTCCCATAAAGGGTACTCAATTAGACAGACTATATTCCCATAAAGGGTACCCAATTAGACAGACTATATTCCCATAAAGGGTACCCAATTAGACAGACTATATTCAGATCCAAGAGGAATCCACGCCTTGATGTAGTGACGACCTATTCAGGTGACCTTGTTTAAAAAAAAAAAAAAAACGAGAGGGGTCACGGGGAAAGTGTCTAACTTTGCGCTTACAAAGGACGACAACTTGAAGTTTCTCAGACTCCAGGAAGGTCACGGACGTTTACTTCAATGTGGAGCATGCCAGCTATCTTAATTGGAGAAATGTTTCGCCTTTACTCTATGAAAACACTGCCATTGCGTGTTGCGCTGCTTCGTGTGAGGTCAAATAGTAGGGAAAGAGGTAAAAGAACGCTGTTTGCAGCACACTCTGTATCATCACAATCATAGTGTCTCTATGGAGGAGGGAAAAGGGGGGGGGGGGGGGGGGGGGGGGGGGGGGGGGGAATCACACAACTAAGATTAACACAGTAGTTAGATAAACTCAAGACCTTTGAAATAAAAACAAAGAATGGAATCACATGCACCGATTACAGGCAGTGGGAAAGAAGTAGAAACACAGACAGTGCACTTCACACCGAATAAAAAGGTGTCCCACTGGAAGTATGAGTGTTCATTCAGGGAGATATTATCGATGGTTGGAGGTCAGGGGTTGTTATTCGTGTAAGCCCGTTGGTAGCTTTCAGGTTTATTTCTGCTGTACACTGTCTCCTCTGGTTCCGTATTCATTTACCCCGTTGTCTGTGAGATACGATGTATTCCCTTGAACTTACTTTCCGTTAATAATTAAATTACGGCTTTCATTTCGTAGAAATGAGTAACCACACCCATAATAAAAACACATAAACATGCTATAATTAAATCTGCATTTAATCTAGCAACAAGAAAACAAAAACATACACTGAAGATTAAACGCAATGTGGTATATAAGCTAACAGTTATATGAAGTTAGCAAGGAACTACTCAGCACTTACAGACCAAACATACTACAACCACTCCGCAACTGCTGCTGCTACTACTGCTACTCTCTCAAACTTCCGTTGGGCTGATGGCGAGCTAGACAGGTTCTCTCCATACACTGGTCAGTTGGACTTCAACCTTGACGTATTTGACTTGAGGACGTAAATTACAAGAACATCAGAAGTCGGAGTGAGTTCGCCTGACGGCGGGAGGCAATGGTTAATATAAAAAGCTGCATCATCATCAATCAGGTACCGTCTCCGCAATGAAGGTTGGCTGCAATGGATCTCCAACACTATCTGTCTCTCGCCCTGACTACATTCTGTCAGGTTGATGCTCGTCCATCACTTGATGTTATCCTCCCACTTGTATCGTTGTTTACCTCTTGTTCGCTTGCCCTCAACCTTGCCTTCCAGTATGGTTTTTATAAGAGTATCATGTCTTTTAACGTGGCTAAAATATTTCACTTGTCTCCTCTTTATTTCTTTCATCAACTCTCTCTTCATTCCCAGTTTTTCTAGGACCTCTGCATTTGATTGATTTTGTTTCCATGAAATACGACCTATTCGTCTGTATATCCACATCTCCAGGGCTTCTATGCGACTTTCTAGTTGCTTGTTCAATGCCCAGGCTTCCGCGCCATACAGTAGCGTTGAATATGCGTAGCATTTGACAATTATCATTTTTAATGCGTTATTAATCTATATAGATGTTATTACTGATTTCATGCCGTTGAAAACATTTTTGGTTATTTTTATTCTCTTTTTTATTTCCATTTCACTTCTGCCATCATCTGTTATTATATGTCAAAGATAAGAGAAACTTGTTACTTGTTCTAGTATCTGCCCATTTACTGTGAAAAGCTTAACAACACGCACAAACCAGTCCAATGTGACTACACTCGATCTCACAGCGAGCAAACGCGGAAACAAAATCCGCGAGACTGTATTTCTGTGGGAATCTCCGAACTCTTAAGATAATCTTATGAGGCCACAAACTACACAACATGCGGTATTTTACCTCAACAGTTATGTATCGGAAGTTAACCAAACAGTCGTTAAGCGGCATATACATGAACAGCAGCCGACACAAATGTCCTTGTCTTATTGCGTTGGACTGTGCATATACGGGTTAGAAATGGTGTGTGCATATACGGGTTAGGGATGTAGTTTCAGATAGGATAGTGATCTAGTGACAGCTAGGGAAGTCTGCAGCCTAACAGTGACACAAAAGGAGTGATTATACTGCACGTAGAAGACTGGTGATCCTTTGAAAATAAAGCTCGTTCGTTCGGTGGTGGTGATATAGTAGTAGTAGCAGCAGTAGTAGTATTTATAGTAGCAGCAGTAGTAGTAGTAGTAGTAGTAGTAGTAGTAGTAGTACGGTTTAAACTTCATAGCAACGAGCCGACCCATAATTGCACTCAACTGAAAACGAAACCGGGTCCTCAAGGTCCAAACCATGGGACAATGCACTAGTAAACGTGCCAGGAGACAAATGACTCTCCAAGATATTAACTGCCTGTCTGCCTATATGCCATATTGGCCAGGACCAGGCTCTATGGTACAGTGCTAACGAAATATAGGGTGTATTTTTAATGACTGTGGAGTTTTTTGTTTTTTTTTTAATATTGCCGTTCCAAGATTTACATTCACCCTTTGTGAAGCTCATGCAACATAAAAGGTAAATACAAAACTTGGAACGGCAATATTTTCAAAAACTCCATAGTCATTAAAAATACACTCTGAGGTGAAGATCCCCTTACACACCTAAAACGCACTGAGCATAAGAAGATAGACTCATATGTTTAGACCAAACGGCACGTATGGAGCAATGTGGTCGGTATTACGCCGATTGCCTTTTACTTTCTAATAGTATTAATACATTTTTCTCGTACCTATTTTAGACTGAGAGCCCGGGAACTTTGACAAATTCGAAACCAGCCTGATGTTAATCGAACCCAAGACTATCGGTACGGCAAGCAAGCGTCTACGCTGCCGCGGCTCGTGTACCGTACAATGTTACTGATGTATTAAAATGCGAATTGGGAGAGAGAGAGAGAGAGAGAGAGAGAGAGAGAGAGAGAGAGAGAGAGAGAGAGAGAGAGAGAGAGAGAGAGAGAGAGAGAGAGAGAGTTATCCCACATTCACACATTCGATGATGACTAGTTGTCAGTGACTACACTTGTATACTATGCAAATATGGCCCCATCGGTAAATATAATACAGCCAACCACAGACTTAATCTACATAAAATGAATTGTGTGACAGATCACTAAAAAAAACCTGCCCAGTACATAATAAGGTGGTAGTACAGTGTTGGCCTTCTGGTCGATCCAGCCTAAATGTGGTACTTGGAAATGTTCTAGAAAATGATGGCGGCCGGCTTGATATTAACCAGATCACCATCAAGTCCTGATTGGTCTAAAAATATGGAGCTAGCGGCATACACTCAAAATACCTTGTGACATGGCAAAAGGGTTCTTTCCATTATATTTACTTATAAGATACTTTTAAAACCATATATATTCACTACAACAAATCTACATCCACTTTTTCCCAGATTCAGGCTTGACTTTCATGGGAAGAGTAGCAATGACACCAGTGGTTTCAAAGCCACACTCAATGGCCTGGCTGTGAAGTGTCATAGCCACATCTCGTTTGTGGTTAGAGTAGACTCAACTCTTCAAGGAAATTCCGTACAGGATTTGGCTCTCTTTTGAGTTTTCATAAACTGTTTAAGGCTCAAAGTTTTGACTAGAAAATCCACATGGCTGAGAGATATAACACTCTTACAATGTATCTTTTGACCGAAGTGTAGTGGGCTTTTACCTCATGCTGGTTAGTTGGGGTTAAATTCTGACTTATCTTTTACTTGGGGACGTAAATTACAAGTGCCTCAGAAGTTGGAGAGGGTTCGTCTGATGGCGAGGGGCATTGGTAATAGGGAAAGCTAATCCTCATGCATAATCAGTCCAGCGCACTCACTAGCAGTAGAAACATATGTGTGGACTATGCTCAAGTTGAAAAGCGAGTTAACATAAACAAATTAATTAAAAGAGTTTTGACAGCTATAATGATATTATACATAGGCATAAAGAGAATTTTAAATATTGCAACCATATAAAATAAAAACGAAAGAAACATTTTGCTAACAAATCATAATCATGCCACAGTTCCTCTGCAGGACATCACTCCCATCATAACCCTCTGGCGAGACTCTCAGTCCCTTGCTAATTCCCCTGCCTCATGTACTTTCATACTTAAGGTATCTTTAATATCATGTGTCTTACGACCCCTGCCTTCCATTACAGTTTTTTTTTTCCCAACTGGTAACATTTAGCGGCCATAAATGCTTGAAAATATTGGTCTTAAGTATTGGCCAACCACTTTTAATAAGATGATGCAATATATTTACGTACTTATAAAGGTATGTGCTTTTCTCTCTGCAAGACTTAAGTCAGTTACTGTCTTATTAACAACGGAGCAAATAACTCTGGTGAAATCATACTCAATCAAGGGTGACATGCATGCAACTCTCAGCAAAAGAGGTAATGTGTCTTTTGTTGCATACCTTGAGGTAGTATAATACATTTGCCACAAGAAAAAAACAGGCAAGTTAGATAAATAATAAAATTACTGGAATCAGAAGAGGAAAACCAATCTTTCAGTATATTTGTAGTGAGAAAAAAAGCAATTTTAGTATTTCTTCCATTAAAGGGCACTCTTCCGAATTGCGGTCCCAAATAGATCCGCAGTGAATAGGTCAGGGGTAAGGGTTAGGGTCAGTGTTTAGTTAACAACTAACCCTAACCCTTAACCCCTGACCTATTCACTGCGGATCTATTTGGGACCGCAATTCGGAAGAGTGCCCATTAAAGAAAAATAATGTGTTAAATAACATTAAGAGGTCATATATTATTGATTAGTATTATTATAACATTAAAAAAATAGTTCATGCCAAACAAGGAAACAAATAAGCCAATGTTCAGTTACTCATTTTACAAAAATACTAAAAGTTAACAGTTTTCTGTTTTTTGAAAATATCAAAAAAAGTTAAAAGATAAAAAGCAAATTGCTTACATTACTAATAGAATTAAAAGTAAATACAGCAATATGATTTGTCTTAAATTATGGTGTTCTAACCTATTCGGAACTGGATTCCATTCCGTTTCTTTAAAATACATCTGTCTCACAAACTAAAACTGAGGTAGTTTACATAGAAATACACTGACGCCAGATACAAGAATAAATATATACATATTTCTTTCATACATGCATTTCAGGAGCAAAGGTCAGCTATATAATATTTTGTATATAGGAATCTCAAGAATGAACAGCAAAGTTAATGGTCTTTAAGAAATGGCAATCTTTCTTCATTGACTGTAAAGTGATACATTTCTTGCTAGTATGTAAAGTGATACTGAGGTAGGACTGAAAAATAATTATGGCATGAATTAACACACCACTGCAGGACATACAATAAAACGCATAAATACAAATGGTTGTCAGAATAGTGGTAATTTACCACTGCAGGCAGTGACACACATAACAGTAACAATTACATAAGCTTGCCAAAAATGCTACATAATACACAATAACTACAACACTTTCTTGTCTTGTCATGAATACAGCTTGAATACATCTAATGTATGAGAATTCTTGTTATCAAAAGATGCTAGTTGTAGTTTGCAAAGAGTTAACCAGATTAGATATACCCACAAGGCATATAAAGGCATTCTATAGAAATCATTCAACATAAAATTATCACAAATTACAACCAACTATTTCTAGTTTTCTTAACTCTGTACCAAAGAGTAGAATGCCGTTCTGAACATATGGTAAAGGGGGGCATGGGCCAAAAAAGGTTGAGAACCACTGCTCTATACCAACCAACCCATCTTACATTCACTGGCTGAATTAGCATCATCATTAGTTACAATGCAAGCATTTGGATTCAAGATTACTGTGGCTAAAAAACAGCAACACACAAAGTGTGTGAGGAGTCACATCCATTGACACCAGACTGGCACAGTTAGTCAATGAATTTACTATATACAATATCGGATCACTGTGGAGCTGTCTGATCACACTGATGATAATCGTAACTGAACTAAACTGTCCCATATAAAATATGTACTTTGATTAAGAAAGAAAAGTGTTATCATATCAGAGAGTATGTGATCAACGTATGATTTTCCTGACTGACATGGGCAAACACCCCCATGAAGTACTTGTGCAGCTGTGATATTCACTTTTATCATCCTTGATGCCCTGTTCTACAGGTGTAGTATAATTTTATGGAACTCTAATAAATGTATATGCAGCTAAGGTAATGGGATTTGGGTCTCATAAATGTTCATGCAGATGTATAGATTTTAATGGAGCTGTAATACACTTATAGACTGCTCTAATACATGTTTATGGAGCTGTGGTACACATTCATACAGCTCTAATGCCATGTTATGGCACTGTGGGATATTTCTGTGAAATTCTAATTCACTTTAATGGAGCTGTGTTTAGAATCTACCAGGAATCTATTACCAATTACTTATCAGATTTCAGTTAATAAATGGTAGATTCTGCTTCTGCTTGCCTGCAAGACTGGGAATCTCCTTGGTGAAGTGGTCAAGCCGTTTGACTCGGGCTGCAAAGGTTGTAGGTTTGATTCCAGGCATCGTCCTTCGAATCAGAAGTGCATTTTTTCAGAGACTCCTGAGGGTTGTCGATGGAGCTACGGAGTTTGTGCACTGTGTGACGTTTTCCACCCTGCGGAAAGAGACTGGGCCATATAGGACAAATACCCAGTGCAATGAAGTCGACCCTGTCAACTTTAAAGTGACTTTTTATTATTTTGCCTGCAAGACTATTCTGTGTATTGCACAATCTGCTTCCATCTCTCCCCTACCCAGACAATACTGCTCTAGTCTGACATACTGAGTTCCTTCAGAACAAGCTGCACCCGGTGCAATCTTCTCCTCCCCTGATTTCGTGACCTTGCATGTTGGCTTTGCCTGGCATACGCTTGCTTTATCTCTTTGTTTGCATCCATTTGTTAAACATGACCCAGCTGCATTCATCTACTGCCCTTCATGGTGTTGATAATAGATAGGTGTTTATACTAAAAGTACTAAGGTCGAGAGGGTCAAAGGTGTTTATACTAAAAGTACTGTTGAGAGGGTCAAAGGTGTTCATACTAAAAGTACTAAGTCGAGAGAGTCGAAGGTGTTTATACTAAAAGTACTAAGGTCGAAGGTGTTCATACCAAAAGTACTAAGTCGAGAGGGTCGAAGGTGTTCATACTAAAAGTACTCAGTCGAGAGAGTCAAAGGTGTTTATACTAAAAGTACTAAGGTCGAGAGGGTCAAAGGTTTTTATACTAAAAGTAATCAGGTTGAGAGTGTCAAAGGTGTTCATACTAAAAGTACTAAGGTCGAAAGTGTTTATACTGAAAGTACTAAGGTCAAGAGGGTCGAAGGTGTTCATACTGAAAGTACTAAGGTCGAGTGGGCTAAAGGTGTTTATACTAAAAATACTAAGGTCGAAGGCATTTATACTGAAAGTACTAAGGTCAAGAGGGTCGAAGGTGTTCATACTGAAAGTACTAAGGTCGAGAGGGTTAAAGGTCTTATACTAAACGTCGTAAGGTAGAGAGGGTCAACTTCATTGCACCGGGTATAACCACATCTGGCTCGGTCTCCTTCTGCAGAACGGCGAGTCACTTACAAACAACAGCGCACAAAGCATGAATTCTGTAGCTCCTATGAAAAACCCCTGGAGTCTCTGGGGAAAAAAAATGGAACTCATTGTCTTTTCTGAGCAACATAATCTAGGGAACGAACCCACAACCTTCAGAGCATGATGTAGCAGACAGCTCAACCACTTGGCCATGAAGAACCCCTCTGTTTACAACATTACATTAATTCACACGTTCTATTCAATCTTGCTTGCACTGTGTCTGACTATGTTAGCGGTACACCATTTTTAGTTTTATATTATTTGCCAGTTTAAATCCTGAATACTGTGAACCAATCACTATATAATGTTATCATAATTTGACTCTTAACTTACTGAATCAATATTTGTCAGAACTCTGAAAATCAATAATTTTAATCATATTAAATGTTTGCCTCAAAATTGGATGCCATATAATATTACCAGTGTTGTTGCATAGTATTACATTTCTGAACATTACTGGTAATCACAACAGACTGGTTGTATTTCTCAGGCTGTCCGATTACTTATATAATACTTGCAGCTCTGTGAATAAATTTATTTTTACGACAATCACCATGAAATAATCTGCCAGCATGAACAAGTGTTACACTTTTAAAGCCGTTATCTTTGAAACAATTCCCCCCCCCCCCTCACCCAAAAAAAATAATAATTTAAATATGTAAAATCCTGTTCAACCTGTGTGAGTTATAAAACCGTACTTATGAGGGGGCTTCAAATGAAACCCTTAAAAGTGTGATATAAATTACAATAACCAAGCCATTGTCTTGTAACCTGTCAATATTATTGTTAAGGATGTCAAGAATGTTAAGCACATGACATCACAGTGCAGACAAACTCAGTGACGTCAAAAGAACAGTTTAGAGACAGCCGCCCCACTTTTGACACGCGGCAAAGAGGAGTCATGTTCTGTTATCCATTTTTTTATCAGTGAAAGAGTGAAACCCTGAGAAATTCATCGGCGAATGAAGGTCTAGTATGGTTATGCATGCCTGTCAGTCCAGCAAGTGTATGAGTAGAGTAGGAAGTTTCAAAACGTTTTGGTCTGATGAAGAGCTACAGCAGGTGGTGCTTGAGTGGTTACACACGCGACTAAAATAATGTTTTCTACCAGGATCCAAGCGCTGAAGGACTTGCATTGAACACGGTATTTTTTTTCAGAATATATTCACACTAAAAAAAAAAAAACATGAAAGGTTTTCATGTGAAGCCACCTTGGATATAATGTTTGGCACATTCCAAATTTATTCCCTCTAGGCATTGGTTTGGAGTCTGACAAAGAAATCTCTAAATCCTGTAGAACACGAAACATTACAAAGCCAGGTCTAGTCTCAGCTAGGCTGTATGTGCTATGTTGAATCATAGCCTGGCTATTTCCTAAATAATATGTCTCTCTGCAGATGTGAAGTTCCTGTACAGGTCTGGCACACCCCCTTCTGAGCTTGGAGACGGAAAGGAAAGTTCTACAACACATATATGTTGTGGTACAGGATTGTGAGGGAAGTCCCTGCATTAACCTCACTGTGATAGTCAAATGTGGTACAGGATTGTGAGGGGAGTCCCTACATTAACCTCACTGTGATAGTCAAATGTGGTACAGGATTGTGAGGGGAGTCCCTACATTAACCTCATTATGATAGTCAAATGTGGTACAGGATTGTGAGGGGAGTCACTACATTAACCTCATTATGATAGTCAAATGATCAAGCACCAAATCATCATATTTAAGAGGTAAAACTTAGTCTTACAGAGGATTCACCAACCAACCAATATCTCGCTTATATCTTAGAAAGGTTTAACATTGCAATATACATTTAACTTATAAAGTTAAAACAAAAAAAACAACATTATTGCAGTTTCAATTGCAAACTTGTACCAACATTTTATTGACGATGCTGATTCGCCCACTTCAGTTGGTACTAGTGATGCCGGTCCGTAAGAACAGGACCTCTGTAGGGTCTTCTAGCCCCAAGACCAGCATCGTGCAGCCGGTTCCTGACAGTTTGATCTGAATTTCGACGAGCTCCTGGCATTGACTGGACTGTGGAGGACGCAGATGCAAATTGATTCCTAAGGTGAGGCTGCCGTATGAAGCGGTCTTCGGCAGCAGTTGTGATTCTGGGTCTTTCACCGCATAGCCGGACTGCCACTGAGCCATTTTCTTGAAATCGCCTCCAAAAGCGACTTATGGTGCTTCTAACCACATTAAATTCTCTGGCTACTTCACTTTGTGACTGTCCAGCTTGTAAACGTCCAATGATGATGAGTCTTATTCTGTAGTGAGGTGAGCCACACTTGCACATTTAATTTTCAACTGAATTTAATCGAGGAGCATCAATCTTTTTTAGGCATTCAATAAAATGGTCAGAGAGTTTTGTGTTCAGTAAGTTTAACGGGATTATCATGAACCTGTAACGAGTTATTGTCAAAAATGTTGTTTTGACCTTAATCTCTTTCATGACCTCATGAATCATGCGGTGAGTACAATTCAGGTAGCCACAAGAAGTTAATGACCAGATGGACACAGACAATATGTTGACTGATGTCCAATCTTCAAATATCTTTTATAAAAGTAACACTAAAAATGTTGCGTTTCTTTTTTTTTAACAGTATATTGTTTAAAAAAAACAAACTGTTTTGACGAGTTTAAAACCTTGAAGGAAACCTATCCTGATATACCCAATAACTACAGTATATAAAGGAATCATCCATTTCTAATAGCTTGTTTAATTGTATGCTGAACAAACTACTAGAACCACCAAACATTTTACTATTATATTATATTATTTTAGCTGAAACAAATAACCAGAAAGTTATATATATATATATATATATACACACACAGACTCACAAGGACACATACACCACACCATTGTCAGATTTGGCAAATATTACACACAAAACAGCATCATGGTGGTTAGATTTGGCTTCCATGATACAAAGATAGCATGGTAAATGGTAATGTCAAATTCAACTTCAGTGACACAAAAAAAAAGCAGACTATGTGTTGTCAGAATGCAGCAAAAACTAACATCAAGTCAACAATGTATCTTCTAGGCTGGCTACTGTAAATATATGTATACTGGTCTGTGGAATGAAGACAATGCTGTAAAACCGTGTAACAATGGTAAAAGCATCAACACAATAAGTCTGCGTGTTTGCATTTGCCCTGAGAAAGGCCAATTTGGCCAATATATTTGACATACTGTTCTTGTTCTGTTTAGCTATGTTTATATGTGTAATAGCTTTTGACGAACAGTTATGAAAATTTAGAAATGAGATTGATGAGTTTGTGAGACGTGATACTCATGCTAATGTGTTGAGATACAACTTCTAGTCAAGCGCAGTCTTTGTTACATTTACCAGTTTGAGGAAAGAGCACCTATCTACAAGCCTGACATACCATTTTAAAAAGTTGCATTACTTCTGGTGTGCTTAATAAAAAAAAAAAAAACATTCCCAGCTTCAATTTTGAATATCTACTGTACCTACTGATATAAAACTAATATTTAAACCCTCATTGCTTATGCTAAATACTCACTGTTTATACTACAATAATTAGCCTCAATTTATGCAGTAAATCAATATCTGACCATGCTATATAGACTCAATTATACATAGCTGCATTATTATTATTAGTGATACTAAATTGGACATAATATCACTTTTTATACTAAATTATACCTAGTTTCATTGTTTATACTAAATTACAGACTGCTTCACTGTTTATATTAAATTATGCCTAGTTTCACTGTTTATACTAAATTATATCTAGTTTCAATGTTTATACCAAATTATACATAGTTTCACAGTTTATATTACATTATACCTAATTTCACTGTTTATACTAAATTGTACCTACTTTTAATGCTTATACTAAATTATATATAGTTGTACTACACTACATTATACCTACTTTCATTGTTTATACTATATTATGCAATTTCACTGTTTATACTAAAATTATACCTAGTTTCACTGCTTATACTTAATCGTGCCTAGTTTCACAGTTTACATTACTTTAGGTACAGTCTCAATGGTGATACTAAATCATTATCTCAATACTTTACTCATGAAAATGTAACACATTTTTAACATGTCGTGGGCTGTACTGGGAATATAAAGACCAAACAGCACATGGCAGGTGATGTACTCATGATCCCATCAGCCATGTTTACTAGCCAAGACTTTTCTTTATACCAATTTTAGGCCAAGTCGACCTGAGAGCCCAGTTCAATCTTAAAAATCTGCAACGATGTGGATTTGAACCTATGACCCCCCGGGAAGGTTAACCCGGGCAACAAATGCCCGCAGAAGTCGGATGTGTCGGCCTAACGGCGCAAGAATGCAGCTCTGCTGTAAATAGGCACAATGCAGTCACATCCGAAAAAAAATCCGGATGAACGCAGAAGAAGAAGAAGAAGAAGAACCTATGACCAACATGCAACAGGTGAGCCTCTAACTGCGGCTCTTACGCAGAATCATAAATACCTTAAGTTTTACAATGATTCAATACCTCAGTAAACTGTTTACAGAATTATTATTGTTTCAAAATAAATTGCTAGCCTTATTGTGAATGTATACAATCATATGTAGTCTTAAAGTTTTAGTAAGTGACATAAAAACCTCATTTTTTATGCTAAGTTTAGTTGTTGTTGTTGAGTTGAGCTAAGAACCGACATCATTGCTCTCAGGACATTCCCATATGCGTGCTGTCCTCTCTAATCTTCTATCTAGTCATACAAAACCTTATTATTTATGCTAAAAGAGAATCAATTGTTTATGCTAAAGTTTTATCTAGTCATACAAAACCTCACTGTTTATGTAAAACTTATATCTCGTCATACAAAACCTTATTGTTTATGCTAAACCTTTACCTAGTCACACTAAACTTCACTGTTGATGATAATTTTTATTTGGTCTTACAAAACCTCATTGTTTATGTAAAACTTATATCTAATCATACAAAACTTTATTGTTTATGCTAACCTTCTATCTAGTCACACAAACCCTCACTGTTTATGCTAAATTATCTAGTCACACAGAACCTCAAAGTTTATGCTAAACTATCTAGTCACACAGTACCTCATTATTTATGCTAAACTTCTATCCACTCTCCCTCTTTATAACAAAATTCATACTGAATTTCAGATTTATAACATGACGCCTTTTAAAAAGCTATTGTTTCCATATTCAAGTAAAGTTACTGGAGAAAAAAAAAAAAAAAAACTAAAGTCACATGCAAACCATTGTTGTGCTTTTTTTTTTCCATTCCTGTATGAGTGCAACGGCTTTTTACACTGAGTGTATTTTCTAAAGCGCTTGAATGCTGATGTCAGTGTGGTGGCCAAAAACTGGCACGCTAGTGATTTAACATCACAATCAGTTATGAAACAAACACAATTTTATAATCATATCTGAGGTTTCAAATGGAATATGTACACAAGAGAGTAATTTGAAAACCTGAAGGAATAATTGAATAAAAAACAAAAAGGTTTCAAATTTAAAAAATAAACAAAATTCAAAGAACATTAAGGTGCCTTATAATGAAGTGATAATAATGAAATAAATATAAAAGCAGTCAAAATGAAACCATGATAATGAGTTCTGCAGCTGCCTTGCAGATAAAAACAGTACATATTTTTTCTTCTTCACTGAACATGTGAATGGTGACACCTCACGTTGGGTGATGTTGACACAATGCAAATCACAAGCCAAAAACCTAGGAGACAGTATCTGCAACTGTAAGTCGCAGACTTTCATAAAATAACAAGTAATGCAATGCTATTAACAAAACATGCACACAAACAACAAGATGCTGTTTCCTCCTGTCAAAACAATCAAGCTCAGGAATCAAAATACTATTCTCCCTGTCAACCTCTCTAGGGCTGAAGTCAAATACATTGGCAAGATGTCACAGGGGGGAAAACCCCTTGCTCCCATGTTTGTGGAATCCTCATCAGTGCATGGCAGGAAACAACTGGAAAACATTATAGTACAGGGTAAGTACATGGCAGGAAACAACTGGAAAACATTATAGTATAGGGAAAGTACATGGAAGGAAACAACTGGAAAACATTATAGTATAGTGTAAGCACATGGTAGTTACAAGTGGAAAACATTACAGTATAAATGTATAGTGTAAGTAAATGGCATTAAACAACTGGAAAACATTATAGTATAGTGTAAGTTCATGGCAGGAAACAACTGGAAAAGATTATAGTATAGTGTAAGTACATTAGGACTTATGCTCTATTTGGGAATAATAGAGATAAGTGTTGTTTGTCCATCAATAATGATGATGACCATTCATTTCATCCAGTGGGATTGAAAGTATGGAGCCGTGAGCTTCTAAGATGGCTGATAAGGCCTATTTTGGCTTGAAATGTTCTTTGACAATGTGGGCAAATAATGCTTGACGTTCCAGGAGGATCTCTTGCAGTAGTTTTTCTGTCCAGCCTTTTCTTCACAGTTCTTGCAGTCCTGGTTGCTTCACAAGTGACTGCACCCTTGCGTAATGATGTATGCCACAAATTTCGGTCTTTGGCAGCAGTCTCCCAGGTGTCATGATGAATTCCAAAACCTTTCAGTGAGATTTTCAGAGTGTCTTTAGAGCATTTGCCCTGGCTGTCTTGGGAGCGTTTACCACAACACAGCTTGCCATAAAAAAATTTGTTTAGGGAGCCTGTGATCTGGCATGCAAGTTAAGTGACCAGCCCAGCGAATCTGATTCTTCATTGGTACGTGTGGATACTGGGTACGGATGCTCTTTCTAGGACTTCAGTGTCTGGGATCTTGTCTTGCCATTTAATCTTCAGTAGCTTCCTAAGGCAGACTGTGTAGAAGTGGTTTAATTTCCTAGCGTGTCGCTGATAAACAGTCCAGGTTTCACAAGCATATAGCAGTGTGGAAAATACAACTGCTTTGTAGACTTTCAGCTTTGTTTGCAGGCTTATTCCATTTTTGTCCCAAACATTCTTGTACAGTCTGCCAAAGGCCACACTGGCCTTGGAGATTCTTGCATTCACTTCATCATCAATTGTGGCAGCTTGTGACACAGTGCTGCCAAGATAGGTGAATTTGTCCACAACACTTAGACTATGATCATTCACTTTGATATTCGGCACAATGTGATTATTCCCTGGAGCTGGCTGGTACATAACTACAGTCTTATCCAAGTTGATATTGAGCCCAAAGTTGGCACAGGCATGTGAGAAAGCTGAAACATTATGTTGCATGTCTGCCTCTGAGTTGGTACATAAAGCGCAATCATCAGCAAATAGGAGCTCTCTGGCGGTGTTGCTGTTAGTTTTGGTTTCAGCTTTCAACCTTCTGAGATTGAATAACTTTCCATCCATGCGGTAGTTGATGTCTATTCCAATGTGGATGTTCTCAAAGGCATTTTTCAGCATAGCTGAAAATATGAGGCTGAACACATCCTTGCTTCACTCCATTGGTGACAGGAAAGGGCCCAGACAGTTCACCATTTTCCTGTACTCATGCTTGCATACCCTCATGAAATAGCCGCACTAGAGCAATGTTCTGCAATGGATCTGCTCCATGATTATGATGAGAGCGATGTTTTGCAATGGATCTGCTCCATGATCATGATGAGAGAGATGTTCTGCAACGGATCTGCTCCATGATCATGATAAGAGAGATGTTCTGCAACTGATCTGCTCCATGATCATTATAAGAGAGATGTTCTGCAGCAGATCTGCTCCATGATCATTATAAGAGAGATGTTCTGCAGCAGATCTGCTCCATGATCATTATAAGAGAGATGTTCTACAGCAGATCTGCTCCATGATCATTATAAGAGAGATGTTCTGCAGCAGATCTGCTCCATGATCATTATAAGAGAGATGTTCTGCAGCAGATCTGCTCCACGATCATTATAAGAGAGATGTTCTGCAGCAGATCTGCTCCATGATCATTATAAGAGAGATGTTCTGCAACAGATCTGCTCCATGATCATGATGAGAGTGATGTTCTGCAACAGATCTGCTCCATGATCATGATGAGAGCAATGTTCTGCAATGGATCTGCTCCATGATCATGATGAGAGCAATGTTCTGCAACAGATCTGCTCCATGATCATGATGAGAGCAATGTTCTGCAATGGATCTGCTCCATGATCATGATGAGAGCAATGTTCTGCAATGGATCTGCTCCATGATCATGATGAGAGTGATGTTCTGCAACAGATCTGCTCCATGATCATGATGATAGCGATGTTCTGCAAACAGAGCTGCTCCATGATCATGATGAGAGAGATGTTCTGCAACAGATCTGCTCCATGATCATGATGAGAGCGATGTTCTGCAAACAGAGCTGCTCCATGATCATGAGAGCGATGTTCTGCAACAGATCTGCTCCATGATCATGATGAGAGTGATGTTCTGCAACAGATCTGCTCCATGATCATGATGAGAGCGATGTTCTGCAAACAGATCTGCTCCATGATCATGATGAGAGAGATGTTCTGCAAACAGAGCTGCTCCATGATCATGATGAGAGCGATGTTCTGCAACAGATCTGCTCCATGATCATGATGAGAGCGATGTTCTGCAACAGATCGGCTCCATGATCATGATGAGAGTGATGTTCTGCAACAGATCTGCTCCATGATCATGATGAGAGCGATGTTCTGCAACAGATCTGCTCCATGATCATGATGAGAGAGATGTTCTGCAATGGATCTGCTCCATGATCATGATGAGAGAGATGTTCTGCAACAGATCTGCTCCATGATCATGATGAGAGCGATGTTCTGCAACAGATCTGCTCCATGATCATGATGAGAGTGATGTTCTGCAATGGATCTGCTCCATGATGATGAGACAGATGTTCTGCAATGGATCTACTCAATGATCATGATGA
This sequence comes from Cepaea nemoralis, assembly GCA_014155875.1. NCBI lineage: Eukaryota > Metazoa > Mollusca > Gastropoda > Stylommatophora > Helicidae > Cepaea > Cepaea nemoralis. The sequence continues at coordinate 285,290 of JACEFZ010022015.1, read as the reverse complement.
GAGAGATGTTCTGCAACGGATCTGCTCCATGAACATGATGAGAGAGATGTTCTGCAACGGATATGCTCCATGATCATGATGAGAGCAATGTTCTACAACGGATCTGCTCCATGATCATGATTAGAGCAATGTTCTACAATGGATCTGCTCCATGATCATGATGAGAGCAATGTTCTGCAATGGATCTACTCATAATGAAACAGAATTAAATTAATGAAACAGAATTAAATTAAAAACTGTTAGAAAGAGAACTTCTTTGTTTTTTTTTTCTTGCTTTGTCCAGGTAGACAACACTTCACTCATATCTTGTTTGTAAATTAACTATTCAGAACACTCCAGAAAGATAACAGCAAATACTAGGTTATTTCAAATTACAAAAGAAACCTGGATAAACAAAGGGTGTTTGTTATCTGTTACATAAATACAGTGCAGGAAAATAATTACTTGTCTGAATAAAAGGAAAAATCATTATTTGTAAGAAAGAATTTGTGAATAAGTAATTATGTCTAAAAGAAATAATCTGAGTAGGTTGGGCAATGTTACATGTGCTTCATTAGTCGATCAATAAACAGAATCTGACAGCTCTTGAAAAAAGAAAGTACAGTAAAAGTTCACAAATGTGGATGTCAGAAATACAGACAATTCTTGATTTAACCTCTCTGAAAATGAACACTTGTCAGAATTTTCCAATGGTAGGAGATTAGCATGGCTGAATAGATAAGATTGCTCGTTCTTTAACATCCAGTGTACTGATGCCGAGATAGCGGGTTCAACCCTACATAGGTCAGTTGGACTAAAATGTTGACTTCTCACCCTTGACAAGTACCTATGAAGTCGGAGTGGATTTGCCTGATGGCAAGGGACACTGGAAATAGGGAAAGCTAATAAACACAACAAGAATCAGTCCAATGCTACTAGAAGTAGTCGCATGTGTAGGGACTACATTCGAGTTCAAAGCAAAACAAAAATACCATAGGAATTCATGTTCAAATGTCCATGTCCACATGCGAACACAATGTCCTCACAAGGAAATGACATATACACATGGCAGCACAATAATGTTGATCACAAAAAGATGACACGTGCACCTTGGAGTAGAATAGTGTTATCACAAAGAAGTTTTTCCATGTACAATTGAGAGCACAATAATATTACAAAGAAATCTTTTCATGTACCATGGTAGCAGACAAGTGTTATCACAAAGAAATGTGTTTATGTACACATAAAAGCACAACAATGTTATTACTATTACAAACTGCACAATTGTAAATATAGTGCTAGTCAAATGTATCCTAAGATAACAATATAAGCATCTGACTCAGACAGTTGTTATAATAATAACTGCTTCTGTTCCACAGTTATTTCGTAACCCCGTGTCACTCCCAGGAAGTTGTTATTTTAACTTCTTCTAACAAGACATTGATTATTTTAAAATATAATAACCTGGGGCAAGTGAGTTAAGAACGGTGTGCTATGTGTGAAGTACCCAGTGAATATTGCTTGGTATAGAAATAGTATATTACAGAATATGTACACCCATAAGATAGAATCTGCTACTAGATTACCTACTGAGATATTACCTACTGAGATATTACCTACTGAGATATTACCTACTAATTGTTAAGTATCAAAGATAGTACATACTGCTAGATAACCCTCCAAAACAGAAAATACTGTGGGATATCCCTCTAAAATAGCACATACTTTAGGATATCCCTCTAAAATAGCACATAATGTAGGATATCCCTAAACAATAGCACATACTGTGGGATAACCCTCTAACATAGCACATAGTGTAGGGTATCCCTCTAAAATAGCACATAGTGTAGGATATCCCTAAGCAATAGCACATACTGTGGGATAACCCTCTAACATAGCACATAGTGTAGGGTATCCCTCTAAAATAGCACATAATGTAGGATATCCCTAAACAATAGCACATACTGTGGGATAACCCTCTAACATAGCACATAGTGTAGGATATCCCTCTAAAATAGCACATAGTGTAGAATATCCCTAAACAATAGCACATACAGTGGGATAACCCTCTAACATAGTACATACTGCAGGATAACCCTTTAACATAGCACATAATGTATGATCTCATCTCATCTCATCATGTTTCTCTTGTACCATGCAGTGTAGGGGTGAAGTATAAACATCATGAGAGTGCCAGATGATGTAGGATATCCCTCTAAAATAGCACATACCGTAGGATATCCTTCTAAAATAGCACAGTGTAGGATATCCCTAAATATAGCATATAGTGTAGGATATCCCTATAAATAGCACACAGTGTATGATATCCCTCCAAAATAGCAAATACTGTAGGATATCCCTCTAAAATAACACAGTGTCAGATATCCCTATAAAATAGCACATATTGTAGGATATCCCTCTAAAATAGCACATACTGTTGGATAACCCTCTAACATAGCACATAGTGTAGGATAACCCTCTAAAATAGCACTAAGATAGTACCTACTACTTGATAAACCACTAAGAAAGTACCCACTACTTGATAAACCACTAAGAAAGTATCCACTAAACCATTAAGATAGTACCTACTAATAAATAACCCACCAAGATAGTACCCACTACTAGATAACCCACTGATATAGTATATACTAGATAACCCACTAATATAGTATATACTAGATAACCCACTAATATAGTTTTTTTTTTTTTTTGCATATCCTTTACAGGACATAGTTGTCAACAGCAGCATCTTTCAGCTGTCTGTTGATTTCTTGGCAAGATTACGCTCAGTAGTTTGCCATTGCTTTCTGAGCTGCCGGCTCAGTATCCCGCAAGTCACCAGCGGGGGTCGAACCGCTCCCAGTTCTCTCCCGCTACGAGACTCTGCGTGATAAACGGGATTACGGAGAAAGTGTTGTAACCCCTCAGCCAGAGAGACCGGCACTAATATAGTACATACTAGATAACCCACTAATATAGTATATACTAGATAACCCACTAATATAGTATATACTACACAATAATCTTCTAAGGTAGTACCTACTACTAGATAATCATTTCAAGATCAGTTCAATAGTCATATTTCTTAATAAAAACTTAGAAACCTGCGCTTACCGTCATGGAGATGATAGGAAGCCTTCCCTGAATGGTGTGTAGTTTGGTATAGTATGGGGGTATTTGACATGCCACACTGTGTGGAACATAAACTCAATCTTGTCTTGGCAGTGAGTTCCGCATGATGGGCACCGAAAAGGATGGTCTTCGTACGGCATGTGCAGACTCTCATGCAGGTGAAACATGGTGTAGTCGTAGAAGAATATGTTGCAGTGCTGGCAGTGATGAATTCCGCCACTGTCTACCGTCGGAGTGGCTGAGGTTGTGGTGACATCTCTCTTCCCTGGTTCAGACTCGGACTCGGCACCAACGGAAGTTGGGGTTTTTGGAGGTGGCATGACTACTCCACTGGCCTCCTTGTCAATACTGGATGATGTTGTACTAGATGCTCTTGAGGATGGGGAGTTTGAGGATTTATTCATGCTGAGATCCATGACAGAATCACAGGGGTAGGATTTGTGATGGTCTTCATCCATGGAGTGAGAAGATGAAGTGTTATGCGATTCAACTCTTTCATGTAACAATGGCTGGTGATGATGTTGGTAAGGAGAAGAACCATTGTGATTCTCCTGCAGGCTGTCTCGCTGGTGTTCAATGGAATTGTTGTGATTATGACTGTAGTCTCTACTTGAGCCATTCTGACCATTCATTTCTCTTTCGTTCTCCCTCTTATGATCAAACTCTCTGGAATTGTTTTCTCTGGACAAATGTCGCTGCTCTATCTCCCTGCTGATCCGTCCCTGTTGGTCTATAAATTTATCGTGATCATTTAGCCCCTGAGGTGAAAGTGGTGGCGGCATGCGTCTTGAGGCGATTGGACCATTGGCGGTATTGTTATTATTACTAGCGCTAATGATGTTGTTATTATGATGCTGATGAAAGCTGATCATCTCCTGAGTAAGTCTGAGGCCGGGATGAGGTAGAGTATGGTTGTCACTGAGGTGAGTGTGGGGCCGGTGGCCCGGAGGTAGGTGTCTGGGTCCCAAAGCCATAGTCTGGAGGTTGTCCAATGACCTTTGTGAAGATCTAAAGCTACTGAATGAAGGCAGTGAGCCTGCCCTACTGTGAGGTACATCAATGCTATCGGTCTGAAAGAACACAAAGAGGGGTTAAAGACTTCACTCATTTTACACTAGGAAGCTTATCAAAAATGGTAAGTTAGCCTCTGCACATCCATACATGGCAACTCATCCAAAAGATAAATTACTCACAATACATCTGTATCAGGTAACTTATTAAACAAATAAATTACTCATTGTACATTTATGTCCAGCAAATTTTGGAAATGATAAATTACTGAACAGATAAATGATTCTCCTTACATCTTTACCACCTTGGCAAAGGGGTTGTCAATATGATTCGCAATCCTGCATACCGTGTGCGAAACACAGCTGCAGATGATTTGAAAGTAGATCACTTTGTGCTAGTTTTCATATAATGGTATGAGCATCGGTCGTTCAGAAAGCAATGGCAAACTACAGAACATAAACTTGCCCAGTAAAGCACAAACAGCAAAACAATGTTGGGGTGGGCTGTGGTGTCCTGTAAAGGATGTGCAACTAACTTTACCATCTACACTAGGTAACTCATTGAACTGATAAATAACTCATACCACATTTATGCCAGGCAACTATTTGAACTCATAAATTAATGAACTGATAAATGAACACCTACGCCAGTTGGGAGGGCACATGATGATGATGACACTAATCATACATGTAGGTAGGATCTGTTTCTGTAATATTACCATCACTTCGGTCACCACATTACTCAAGCTAAGGCACATTTTTCACTTTCTATAACCACTCTGTCATTTCCTGTAGTTCGTTCAGACTTGTTCCTATCAAGACCGTGTCATCAGTATAGTTGGAGTTTATATTATGGCCGCCAATCACGATGCCTGACATATTTTCTGTAGACCTCATTATGTGCTGACTGTATACAGAAAATGAATTAGGGGACAGCCTTGTCTGAAACCCTTCTTTATGCTCTGGAACGTTCATAAATCATTGATTATTATAGGTACTGTTTACTGCCATTATATGTTCTTTATTATTTGCAGAATATGCCACAAATGTTTAATTGTTCTAATAGTGTAATTATATTCTCATGTTTCACACTGGCAATCATTGTTGTAAAGTCTATCAAACATAAGTACAGACCTGTTTTTTTTCTTCTTCTATAGCTCTTTCTAATAATGTCCTGACAATGTATTGGGCATTGTGCTTTCCCTTTACAAATCCACAATGTTCATTACTAATTTTTAACAACTTTCACACAAGGCATTGTGGGATGATCTTCACATTCTAAGGAACTTGGTTTCTTTTGCAGAGCTATAAATATGAATGTTGATAGGTGATAAGTAACTGTTTTCAGTGATACCGGGAAAACAAGAGTCTAACACAGTGGTTCTCAACCAGTCGGGAATTTTAGGGTTTCCAGGGGGGGGGGGGGGGGGGGGGGGAGGAAATGAAGACCATTTTCAAGATCGCGTTAATACAAGAACCGATTACTTGATATTTTTCTCTTCATACCTTACAGTTATGTACATCTCATCCTTCTAAAATTCATTTTATGAAGTAAGTAGACCCACAAATCATGTTTTATGTGGACTGTCTAGACTTGTTTTAGTATATGCTATTCAATTTACCTTCTATTTTTACGTATACTGTGTAGGGGTGGGAGGATTTTTAGATAGTAAATATGAAAGGGGTGGGGATGACGTTCTGAAAATACGGTGAGGGGGGAGGGCATGGGCCAAATTTTTGATAGGAAGGGGGGGGGGGAATGATGTTCTGAAGATATGGTGAAGGAGGGGGGGGGGGGCGGGGGCACGAGCCAAAAAAGGTTGAGGACCACTGGTCTAACAGCTATTCTCTGGGCTTACTGAAAGGTTGCCAAACTATGACTATTTGTGTTGCTAAGGTGAGGTGCAAACGCCAGCATCAGATTAACAGCGCCGGGGTGGTGAAAGAAACTGATCTCAACTGTGAATAGGCAGGTCAAGAAACAAACGAAACATACACAATCATCTTGACCAGTCTGCATCAGCAAATAAAAAAAAATAGAATGTGAAAATAATAGACTAAAAGAACATTAAAACTCTGACCATTTAAATATATCTAACAAAACCGAGAGCATATATTAAAAAGCATAGAACAGACTAAGTGATGGGTAGACAATTGCCAGGTTGCAAACAAGGTGATGACTACCCAGATTCACAAATCACTTCAGAAGCACAGAAAACTGGCAACTCTACTTCATAAGTTCAAACTAGTATAAAAGAAGCCCCGGGAAGGTTAACCGGTCAACAAATGCCGGCAGAAGTCGGATGTGTCAGCCTAACGGCGCAAGAACGCAGCTCTGCTGTAAACAGGCACAACGCAATCACGTCCGAAAAAGAAAAAAAAAAACTCCGGATGAACGCAGGAGAAGAAGAAGTATAAAAGAAGCCGGCACCATTTGATATCTCTATACACATAACCACTATTGAATTACTGCAAATACAAACTGTATGTATGTGGTTTGGATTCTGAATTTACCTAAGCGTACTTTAGCTCGTTCAATAAAACTGGGTTTAAATTACAACATGTAATGTGAGTATATCACTTGTTGAAAGCTCAAAGTTTAACACGTGCTACAATGTACAGATCAAATGACATGAATAATGTATTATAACGTTCAGAGAATATTTACCAACCAGTATGACATTATTGTTACTTGGTGAGGATAAATTGAGCGTTAAGAATTTCATACTATGAAACATGGGGGTATATAATTTTTACAATAAGGGTATAACAGTTAAGTAATATAAAGACAATGTATTCTGTGTGTGGTGCAATTTTAAAATAATAGCATATGAGTCAAATAATGACAAATATAATGTATTATGTGTGCATTCATTATGTAGTAGGCCCAATGCGGACAGTTAGAGCATTGTTTTGCTGATCCAGCAGCTTTTGCAGCTTGTCTTGTTCCAGACATAATGGTGTGACCTTTCCTCTGGAGTAAATTAGACAGGCCAAAAGAAGGATAGGCCAAAAGAAGGATCATGCTGCATGGGCAACACATCTCTAAATTCAGCCAAGGCTTTGTGTTATTGAGAGGTATAACTCCATTTTACAAATTATCGTCTGTCAAGACAGCTAGGTGCCAGTCAGGCCCTTTGCACAACACTTTCATCATGGCTCGATGTCTTGCCATATCCGCTGTCTCATGCACCCTCATGCTCAAGGTGTCTGCCAAGGCCTGTGTCCACCTTCATGATGATCAACCCTGATTCAGAAACGATGCCTTGCATCATTGTCCTTTCCAAGGCACTGTGGCATTTATCAGTACAGCTAAAGTATTTCAATTTCAAAGACACGACACTGTTTATAAGTCATGTTTTCTGCTATGTTCAGATGTCGCAGAATCTCAGTATTGTCCCGCTTGGTCCACAACATCCTCAGAAATGTCCTGCTTGGTCCTCAACATCCTCAGAAATGTCCTGCTTGGTCCTCAACATCCTCAGAAATGTCCTGCTTGGTCCTCAACATCCTCAGAAATGTCCTGCTTGGTCCACAACATCCTCAGAAATGTCCTGCTTGGTCCTCAACATCCTCAGAAATGTCCTGCTTGGTCCTCAACATCCTCAGAAATGTCCTGCTTGGTCCTCAACATCCTCAGAAATGTCCTGCTTGGTCCTCAACATCCTCAGAAATGTCCTGCTTGGTCCTCAACATCCTCAGAAATGTCCTGCTTGGTCCTCAACATCCTCAGAAATGTCCTGCTTGGTCCTCAACAACCTCAGAAATGTCCTGCTTGGTCCTCAACATCCTCAGAAATGTTATGTTTGCTCCACGTTTCTTCTCTAGTTATTGTGAACTGGTACAAGACTTACATCCATACAAGGTCGTAGGACAGGTGAATGTTCTAAACACTTTTAGTTTGTTTACATTTACTGTAAGTGGTTCGAGTCGCGCCAGTGACTTATGAGAGTATGCAGCCGGTCGCTCAGAAAGTCGTGGCGTGCTGATGAGCGTAATCTAGCCTAGTAATCAACATACAGCTGAAAGATGCTGGTGTTGACCGCAATATCCTGAAACAGGATTGAAACGCGGAAAAAAAAAACTTCCATTTACTGTGCCATAGGTTCTTAATAGATTAAGTGCCATGGGGTGATAAATCATCTTATTTAAACTTCCCAAAACTGCCATAGGCTTATCTACAGTCAACATATCAACATAATAGTTTTCCATTTGCAGCCCTCTTTAATCTGATATGTAATACAACATATCCACTACTATATGTCCTGAATGCTGTGATGTCGGTTCCTAAATCAATCAATCAATCAATCAATCAATCAATCCACTACTATATTAACAACTTTTTGGTCATAAGTATGAGACATCGCTACTTCACTACTTGCCATTTTCCACCATCTATTTTTGTTTGAACCACACCTACTTGTTGTTTGGCAATGAATCTGTGACTACTTCCGAGTGTGATGCAATTTTAAAATAATAGCAATGGAGCCAAGTAATAAACCAAACATCCGTGTACGCCAGTGCCCTTGCTTCATGTATTTTCATGCAAAAGATGTCTTCAAAGCCTTGTGCCCATATCCTGCTTGTACGTCATCTTCCCTGAACCACGTCTTCAACTGGTGTTCTTTCGAAACCACGCTTTATGTATCCAGGGCACTGAAGATTCCAATGCATGATGTTTATGAAATATTTTCAACGACAGCTGTTACTGAATATCTATTTTATTTTTTTATTTCCTTGATCCGTGGTATGTTAGGAATTTTTCTACTAAAAAAACCTTTGACTATTGTTTTCTGTTCGTGTGACTATCCATGACTTGCACACATATGTTATCACAGGAAAGATGCATGTTGATAACAGTAGTGACAAATTACACATACTGGGCTAAACCACGCAACTGAGATTCGAAAACAGTTTGTCAACAGTGGTTCTCAACCTTTTGTCTATCCGTCCTGCCATCTGATCAAAGTGGAGAGTTCCTCACTCAAAGGAATCTACTCTCGTGGCAATGTTATCTACCCATAATAAAACATACTATGGGAGCCACCATAATGCAGTGGCTAGCAACACTGACCGTCGGCCATCGAGACAGGGATGTTTGTCACGAGCAGGACTCCCGGGTGGCCCTAGTCTAAAATGGTTATTAGGAAAATCCCTGGAAAGTTAGGTGGACGTGTGCAACTGACAACATTACCCATTGAGTGCAGATCGGTCTAAAAATAGGTGGCTAGCGCCATCTACTCAATACACCGTTACTTTCTATTTTAAACCTTACTTTATTTTATACTAGTTTTCACAATGAGCCCATATTCACACTAGTCTTCACAATTACTAGCCTTCACATTTAGCCCAGCTTCACATAGAGTCTTCGCAATGACTAGCCTTAACATTAAGTCCAGCTTCACATTCTAGTCTTCACATTTAGTCCAGCTTCATACTAGCCTTCACAATTACTACTTGACATTTAGTCTAGCATTATCCTACCTTCACAATTGCTAGTTTTGACATTTAGTTCAGCTTCATACTAGCCTTCACAATTAGTCTAGCTTTATTATGCTAGTCTTCACAATTAGTCTAGCTTTATTATACTAGCCTTCACAATTAGTCTAGCTTTATACTGGACTTCACAATTAGTCCAGCTATCTTTCATCCATGTACCCGACACTCAGACGTGAAAGGCAACAAGCGAGCTGATCGGTTGGTGGGCCAGACATCACCAACGCCATAAGACATGTAGAATGAACAGATACTTTAAGAACCCTTGGCAGTATGCTTACTTTAAGAACCCTTGGCAGTATGCTTCCTTGTCAGAGCGAAGGAAATAGGAGTGAAGCGGGGAGCTGCTAGACATGAGCATTGTATTAATGGCACAAGACCTTTGATTAATCAACATAGATTGGGTGCGATCAGTCTATATTTGCTAGCTGGCATGTTCAGGAGGAGATCAGAGCACCTACGGACCTTCCCGGAGCACCTACGGACCTTCCCGGAGCACCTACGGACCTGCCCGGGTGACGTATGGACCTGCCCGAGTCCGGTGATAACGGTCCTCACTAATACTATAGCCTTCAAACATTCTGAAAGTGTGGAATAATGCAACTAAAAAAAAAAAAAAATACGGCCTTGCCGCAATAATCTTCATAGCTATTGCTTGGCTTTGAATGTGCTAAAAGTTAGTTGCATATCCTTTACAAAACGTCGCAGTTAACCCCATCAATTTTTGGTTGTCTGTGACTTCTTGACATCTTACGTTCAGTAGTTTCTTTGCCATTGCTTTCTGAACGACCAGCACTCATATCATTATATGAAAACCAGAGCAAGGCGGTCTGCTGCCAAATCGCCCGCAGCTGTGTTTCAAATGCGGTATGTGGAATTACGAATTGCATTCGCACGCCCACGTGTAGGAAATGTCTAAAATCATGTCCGTCTTTCAGTTACAATTTTACACCTGTTACCTACACTTGTCAAACCTGTCAGAGGCTATGCATTATTTAGAAATCATTGCGGTAGAATATCTGACACTAATGTCTCTGCGGTTAACCATCGGCGTTTTGTTACTTCATCTATAGACACTATTCATGCATATTCCGCACGTGCCTGAATTCAATAGTGGTATGCCATTTTACATAAACAAGCTTACCACTACATATTAAAATGGTTTATGGGTCATTCTGAACTGACATCGCAGCACTCTGGGTGAATCTGTATGTTCTGAGAGAGAGAGAGAGAGAGAGAGAGAGAGAGAGAGAGAGAGAGAGAGAGAGAGAGAGAGCGCGAGTGAGTGAGATAGAGAGGGGAGAGAGTATGTGAGAGAGAGTGAGTGAATGTGTGAGGGTGAGAGGGAGAGAAGGGAGCGAGAGGGGAGGGAGAGAAGGAGGGTGGTAGGGGGAGAGATGAGAGAAGGGGGAGAGATGAGAGAAGGGGGAGAGAGAAGGATGAGAGAGTGGTAATAGAGGGGGAGAGAGTGATAAAGGGAGAGAGAAAGTGTGATAGAGGGAGAGAGAGGGGGAGAGAGGGGAGAGAAGGTGAGAGAGAGGGGGAGAGAATGATAGAGGGAGAAAGAGGGAGAGAGAGAGTAAAAGAAGGGGAGAGAGTGATAGAGGAGAGAGAGAGAGAGAGAGAGGAGAAAATGTGAGAGGGATGGGGAAGAGGGAAGAGAAGGTGGGAAAGAGAGGAAGAGAGAGGGTGAGAGAGAGGGGGAGAGAGATTGAGAGAGAGGATGAGAGAGATGGGAATGAGAGAAAGGGGGATAAGAGAGAGGGGGATGAGAGAGGGGGGATGAGAGAGTGGGGGATGAGAGAGGGGGGAAGAGAGAGGGGAAATAACGATTCTGAGAGAGGGTGAGAGAGAGTGAGAATGTGCGGGGGGGGGGGGGGGGTGGAAGAGAGGAGGGGAAGAGAGATTGTAAGAGAGAGAGGGTGAGAAGGTGAGAGAGAGGGGGAATGAGAGAGAGGGGGATGAGCAAGAGAAAGGGGCGAGAGAGAGAGAGGGGCGAGAGAGAGAGAGAAAGGAGAGAGAGAGAGAGAGACCACTCATGAAAGAGCAGAAATACTCCTATCCACAGGGATATTCAACAACTACAGGCATAAGTACAACTGAAATGTGGGAGCTTGTTTTCAATTGCCATGCCACAATGTTGCCAAAACACAACAACCACAATGATACTGATAGGCGTTACCTTGCCGATGGCTGAATAATGGCCTGACAGGAGCGCAGGAGGTGACTGGATGACACCTGCCGACACCAGGGGCATGGAGGTCAGTGTGTTCACCCTCACAGGGGAGAGGAGGGCTTCGTGGTTGTGAGGTGATCCATGATTGTGTGCGCGCTTCTCGTGAACACCACCGTCCATGTCGCTTGGAGTGGAAGGGGGCGTCACCTGTAAATGAATCACGTGATACTGGTAAGGAAAAAAGTCGAACTGACCGCACAAATGGAACTAGTGTTGAATAATACAGTACTGAATTACACAACTGACCGCACGAAATCAAACTAGTGTTGGATAGTACAGTACTGAAATTACATAACTGACCGCACGAAATAAAACTAGTGTTGGATAGTACAGTACTAAATTACATAACTGACCGCACGAAATAAAACTAGTGTCACTGAAGCCGAGGTATCTGGTTCAACCCCTATACCGGTCAGTTGGACAAAAATGTTGACTTCTCGCACCTGACTCGGGGACGTAAATTACAAGTACTTCTAAAGTCGGAGTGGGTTCGCCTGATGGCGGGGGACACCGGTAATATTGAAAAGTAATCCACACGCAAATCAGGCCAGTGCTACAACAAGTAGTAGTACGTGTATGGACTACGCTTGAATTCAAAGCGAGTAAGCGCAAACATGCCTCCTCTCTCCCCCCCCCCCCCCCCCCCCCACCCAAGAAATGAAACTAGTAGGTTCCGGCCCCCAACATAGAGGATAGGCGGTTGAGCTGTTAAGGCTTCTGGAGTGTTTACTCTTTATGCTTGTGGCTACGATTTGCTTACGCATTTTCCTCATGGTGGACTGGTAGTGAATTGTTCGGTCACCCTGCTACTGAGATGAGTGCATGGAGCGACACCGTGAGCTGTGAATTTAGTGTGGATCGCCTTTATATCTGTCCGCGGTTGTTTGTAGCGTGAACTGCATGTTCATAAATATGGTGACCGGAAGGTCACTGAACTAAATGGGTTGCCTTATGCAGTAATGTGTGGATGCTGGTTTTCTAGTGACTGCCGCTTCCATCGACGATGATTTGTATTTTTCGTGGTGGAATTTTGTGTTGGCATTCTGGCAGCGGCATTATGCATAGTATGCCTGTGCGGGCTGTTGGTTTGTCGAGACTCCTGTCTGTTCCAATTTTCATGTGGGGCAATGAGGAGAATATTGTGTGATATTCACTGGTACAATAATGTGGCGACCGTTTGCCTTGAAGTTGGAACCGCGACTAAATAACTGACTAAACTAGTGCTGGATAATATGGTTTTCGATAGACAGGAACTGACTGCACACACTGAAGCTAGTGTACTAATGCAGTACAAGATAGATAGAACTGGCTGTACAATTTGAAACTAGTGTACTAATACAGTACTTGATAGACAGAAGTAATTGAAAACCAAGAAAAAAAAATTTGACCTAGTAATAACATATAGTAGTGGACAGAAGTACGTGACTGTAAAAAGTGAAACTAATTAGGTAAGGAAATGCTGGAAGGACAGAACTGAATGGACAAAATGAAATTAGTTTGGTTAATACAGCCCTCGATTACATAATTAATTGCAAAATTGAACCTTTCTTTTTGTTTGTTCGCATATTCTTTACAGGACATCGCTGTGAACATCAGCATCTTTCAGCTGATTGTTGATTTCTTGGCAAGGCTCAGTAGTTTAAAACTGAACCTAGTTAGATAATATATTGCTGGAGGGAGGACAGAGCTGACTGCGCAACATGAAACTAATTAGGTAACGCGGGAACTAACTGCAGCTAATGAAACTACTAGGCAGACATAACGAAGGGTACAAAATGAAACCTTTGGATAGACAGAACTAACAGTACAAAATGCAACTTTTGGATAGACAGAACTAACAGTACAAAATGCAACTTTTGGATAGACAGAACTAACAGTACAAAATGCAACTTTTGGATAGGCAGAACTAACAGTACAAAATGCAACTTTTGGATAGACAGAACTAACAGTACAAAATGCAACTTTTGGATAGACAGAACTAACAGTACAAAATGCAACTTTTGGATAGGCAGAACTAACAAACAAAATGCAACTTTTGGATAGGCAGAACTAACAAACAAAATGCAACTTTTGGATAGGCAGAACTAACAAACAAAATGCAACTTTTGGATAGGCAGAACTAACAAACAAAATGCAACTTTTGGATAGGCAGAACAGTAAAAGATGAAAATACGAGGGTGCTTCAAATGAAAACCTTACAAGTGTGATATAAATTACAATAAACATGCCATTGTTTTGTAAACTGTTAATGTTGTTGTTAAGGATGCCAAGAGCGTTAAGTACGTGACATCACGGTGCAGACGAACACGGTGACGTTATAAGGATAGTTTAAAGATGATAGCCCCGTTTTTGACATGCATCAAAGAGGAACAGAGTTCGGTTATCCACTGTGTGATCGATGAAAGTGTGACACGAATAAAAATTTATCGGCGAATGAAGGTCCACTATGGTGATGCATGCCTGTCAGTCCAGCAAGTGTATGAGTGGAGCAGGAAGTTTCAAACCTTTTCAGTCTGATGAAGAGGTACATGAGTGGTTACACGCGCGACCAAGAGAATTATTTTTGTTCTACAGGAATCCAAGCACTTTATCGGCGCTGAAGGATTTGTAGTTTTGTACTGACTACATCGGAAATTTTTGTTTGTTTTTATCTACATCGGATACATTTGTTTGTTACTTTTTCAGGTGGGAAAACAGGTTTTCATCTTTTGGCCCATGCACCCTACACCATACGTTCAGAATGTCATCCCCCCCCCCTTGTCGTATTTCCTTCCTATAAATTCCCCCACCCCTACATAGTATACGTAAAAATAGAAGCTAAATTTAATAACACATACTAGAACAAGTCTAGACGTCTATATAAAACGTGATTTGCGGGTCTACTTATGAACTTCAGAAGGGTGAGACGTACAGAACCGTAAAGTATGTAGGAAAAAACAGTATCAAGTAATCGATTCTTGTATTAACGCGATATTGAAATAATCTTAATCTCTCTCCCCCCCCCCCCCCCTCCTCCCTTCTACAGAAACCCTACAATTCCCCACCGCTTCCCCTGGGGATTCCCCACCGGTTGAGAACCACTGGTCTAGACAGAACCAATTAGATACAGTTGGCTAGAAATGACTGCGCACAACTGGAGTGACAACGAAACATCACAATCTAAGCAAAAGAACATGTTCTAGGAGATCGGACGAGTGATGATTCAAGAAAATAGACTTTGCACCATACGCCACCTACGCGCGGAAATGGAAGTTTTATTACAGTGTTGCCTCTACTGAATTTCTTGGCTTGCTACTGCATGCTTGTCGTGTCCTCCTTTAAAGTGTCGTCCCTGGAGTGAGGAGATCCGACACCCACATTATAATATTATTTTTTTTTTTTCCCCTCAATATTCTGGAGAATCCACCAGCTTCCGTCCAACACACTCCATCAGCCTATGGACACCTTTTCCTATCACTCTCACACTGTCGTACTATGCCCCCTTCTCATACTTCCCCAACGCAACATACTCAACAACTCTTACTTCTAGAAATTAATAAAGATTAATTTATTAAAATAAAAGTGTAACGTGTATGAGACGTGTATGCGAAGAAAATGTGTGACGTGTTCTATAAAGTGTAGAGAATCTGACTCTCAGACATCAGATCAGTCCGCTGATCACAGCAAAGATAGACCACAGCACGTTACGTCAGAACAAGTACGTCTCACCCGTTGCCGGAACCATCCTGCCGGATACTGCTTTGCTTCTGTAGACCTCTGGTAATCCCATTTCATGAACATGAGAAATAGACACCGGTGGTATGAACAGTTACTTATGGACCGGATTCACTCTACACAATGTCCGTTCCTAATGTTCTCTAACCAACCGCACAAGTTCTTTTCTAGTGTTTACACAGTTAGTAAAGTTAAGTGTTAGTCGACAGATCATCCTCGTTGCACATCGAACCATTCAGTCCGCAAGTGCTAATTACTAATGTTAATTGTTACTGTACTAACACTAGTTACTCTTAACCGGTTCTCGGTTCGTTACCACTGTTTAATGCTGTATGGTGCAACTGTAATCTTCACTATGTTGGGTGAATCAACCTCCCTCTAGCTTTTAATCACGTCTGTAAGCAATCTTTATTGATTGCCGAACTGGTGTTCTTCCGACTGGGATTTTCTTCCTTCCCAAAACTTTATTGAGCTTCCTTGGATCTGGTAGGGAACCTAGGATAGAAACAACACACCTGGTGATAGTACTAGTTCATGATTCTTTCGGCTGAGTGTAAGCCTATCACCTTGCCTAATGATCGTTAGCTAACTAGACTTAGTCATAGAGCAGATTAGCTACCCACCTAGAGTCGAATCAGGTTATGACAAAGAAAAAATCAGCAAACAGAATGTGGAACCCCTCCCACAAGGGACACCTACGGGAAATCCCAATTATCCCTCATTACTCAATTCTCAACTAGTAAAGCTTATCAACACTTCACTAATCTATTCTAGCTAACAGAGTCAAGTATCACTTCCCTACTCTAGCTAGTTTCCACTAACAGTGCTAATCATCACACTATAGTTTAACAAGGCTACTGCCTAAAGTAATTATAACGAATATATTATAATAGGTTATACCTTAAATGGCACCACTGCAGTCCTATCAATCATATCTACATCTGCCATTATAGGCACGTGTAAAATTAAGTCACTAATTAACACACGGTAGATATTATTTCCACTAGGCGCTGCCGTGCCCTGGCACTCTGACTAAAGCATAATTTCAAGTCCCCCCTAGCTGGTCCCAACTAGAGTTTATATGGCAAACTACCAAAGTTGTCCACGTGACTTTATCCTCTTCTCCCCCACACAGGTGTTATTTGGACATATCAACCATTTGCAAGGATCTATTTTTCCGGGCTTAAATCCTGTCAAAGTTGTCAGTAATTGTTAAGATTCTCAAAACAAGCCAGCGAATTTTATGACGACTTCCAACAAACAGTTGCAAATAACCCCGTCAAACTCTTCATGTTCCGGAAACCAAGAATTGACATATGTACTGTTTTCTCCCTACTAAGTACTTCCGTTTTACATCTGCCATTGTGATCTCACGGCTTCCATCTGCATTCAAATGTTGACAAACTTGTCAATCTTCTGTTCCGTGGTGACAATATATGTGATTCTAACTGGTAATGAACTGCCAACTCGGTGTATCCCTTCCTTCTCACTCAACACCAAATGTGTAGATGGGCTGACCCCACTGCTTCCATTTACATTCAAATGTAGACAAACTAATCAAGGCGATGCCAGGACCTGTCACCATCAACACCGACCGTTCCAAATCCGTTATAGATGTACACGTGCAGCTACAAATATTGTCCTGAGATTTTGACATCCGCGGTGTTTTTCCAGTTAGTAAAATAATGGTGCTGAAAATACACGCCAAGCAAACGTCGGGAATATTTATCTGTTTAACTCATGGCAATCTCGCGACATAGGCCCCCTCTTAAGAGAGTAGTCCATCTCACTCTCCTCCACCATGAGTTAAATCCAGATAATTCATTCCTCTTCTTCAGGAGCTGGGTGTCTTGACAAGAAATCCGCTCCAACATTCTCCTTCCCAGGAATGTACTCTACTGTGAAATTATACGGTTGAAGTAACAACGACCACCGCATCAAACGTGCGTTGAGCTTCTGAGAAGTAGCCAGGAACATCAGGGGCTGATGATCCGACTGAACCCGAAACTTAACTCCATACAAATATGGCTGAAATTTTTGCACTGCCCATACGAGGGACAAGCATTCTCTCTCGACGGTTGAATAATTCCTCTCCGCCTGTAGAAGTTTCTTACTTGCGTATGCCACAGGTTTCAAAACCGAAGCATCGTCTTTTCCTTCCTGTAACAAAGCGGCTCCAATTCCAATCCCACTCGCATCCGTTCTCAACACAAATGGTTTGGAAAGGTCAGGGAGCTGTAATACAGGTTTGCTGACCAAGGCCTCCTTTAACTGACTATAGGCATTCTCACATTCTGGTGTCCAAATGATTTGATCCGGGAATCCCTTTTTCAAGGTTTCGGTCAACGGAGCTCCCAGTTCCGTGAAATGTGGGATAAATTTGTGGTAGAACCCACACAACGAGAGAAAAGATCGCACATCCTTCTTCGTTTTTGGCCTTGGTGCATTCTGATTTTCTCCAGGTTCTTCTCTTCTGGAACAATGTGTCCTGGAGTGATGGTGTGACCTAGAAATTCCCGAGTCTGGTAACCAATCATGCACTTGGTTGGACGAGCAGTAAGCCCTGCTTCCTTGAGCCTATTAAACACTCTCTCCAAGGATTGTAAGTGGTCATCCAGGCTGTCACTGGAAATCAGAATATCATCCATAAATGAGATGATGGACGGATCCTGTAACGGATCTAGTAAAGTCCTCATCATGCGTGTAAACACACTAGGTGCATTGCTAAGTCCAAAGGGCATGACCTTAAATTCGTAGTGTCCACTGGGTGTACTGAAAGCTAACAGTGGTCGAATCTCCGGTTTGACTGGTATCTGATAGTACCCCCGACTCAGATCCACCTTTGAAAAGTACCGAGCCTTATGGAGCCTAGCGAATAGCTGAGTTGGATTCGGCAAAGGTTCCACCTGAAACTGTGTATGACTGTTCAGCAGTCGGTAATCTATACACAACCTGTGTTCTCCACTTGGTTTGCGTAACAAAACTACCCCCGCATTGTATGGGGATGTGGATGGTGCAATCACGTCATCCTCCAGCAATTTTTTTATTTCCTCCTCCAGGGCCTTTTCTTTAGAGAATGGCACTGGGTAAACCTTCTGACGAACCGGCTCCTGTGTGGTCAAAGTCATCTCAAACTCCACCAACCTCGTTCGTCCAGGTTTATCAGTCAGTATCTCCTTATGAGACTTGAGAACCTGGGTTATCCTTTCCCTCTCCTGGGAGGTCAGATCAGGGTTCACTTGTACATCCCTATAGGTTTCCTGGTGTACTAAGGGATATTCCCTGCCCTCGCTGGTTCCCACTTCTGTCTCCACTGCAACTGCCATTGCCATGAGGTGAGCTGCCTTGTCTCCGGGTCTCTCTTCGTATTTCCGCAAGAGATTGATATGGAAAATCTTCGACTTTCCCCGGATCCGGATTTGATAGTTGGTTCTGGATATCACCCTTTCCACGGGAAATGGTCCTTGCCAACCTATCTCCAGTTTGTTGTTTCCCGTTGGGAGTAGCAACAAGACTTTATCTCCCACCTCTAGAGATCTTTCTTTAGACCTACGGTTGTAGTAAGCCGCATGTCTTTTCCTGGCCTTTTTCAAGTTTTGATTTGCCAGAGTCCATCCCTTGTGGAGTTTTTCTTTCAGTTCTTCCACGTATTGATAGGATGAGATCACTTCTTCTGACGTCCCCTCTTCAGTCCAACTCCTCAACATGGCTTCCAACGGTCCTTTGATTGGACGACCAAACAGCAACGTAGCGGGTGGTAGTCCTGTTGAGCCATGAGGAACTTCCCGATAGGCAAAGAGTGCTGCTGGGATATATTCATCCCACCTATCAGGTTTTTCCTGCGCTAATTTCCTGAGCATTGTCATCAACGTGCCGTTGAAACGCTCTACTTGTCCATTGGCTTGAGGGTGGTAAGGGCTGGTATGTATGTGGTTAGAGTGAAACACCCTAAATACCTCCTCCATGAGTTTTCCACAAAACTGAGATCCATTGTCCGTCAGAATTTGATCCAGAAAGCCTAATCTGGTAAAGGCCTCCATCAGTGCGTCCGCCACTCTTTTCGAGTCAATCGTGGTCAAAGGTATAGCCTCACCCCACATTGTACAGCAATCCACCATTGTGAGTATATACATGTTCCTCTTCCTAGTCCTGGGAAGTGGACCCACGATATCGATGGCTACCCTCTCGAAAGGAGAGTTCATGATGGGCATCTCACCCAACATCACCGGTGCTGTCCAGTGTTTCGGTGCCACCCTCTGGCACTCAGGGCATGACTTCACATACCGACGCACATCATCTGTCATTCCCGGCCAATAGTAGTGGCAGGAAATCCGCTGCATGGTGGCGGCAATACCCATGTGTCCACTAAAGGAGATGGTATGCCCCATATGAAGAATCTGGGACCGATGAGCTTTCGGGACGACCAACTGACCGTATAGGTTGTCTCCCCTTCCTGCTCTCCTGTAGAGTATCCTATTCTTCATGTAGTACTGCCCCCGTCCTGGTGGATCAGCACTTTTCTGCAGCTTTTTGTAGCAAGGACGTAAAGTATCATCCTCACTCTGGGCAGTTCGTAGCTCCCCCGGCATTGGGTTAGTCACAATTGCGTCTGCCTCTTCCGTTTTCGTCTGAGAGCGAGTCTGCATTGCTCCCATATGAATAGGCTCCCTGGGCATTCCCAGAAAGACATACCGGCAACCTAGGATGACTGGAAAAATGGGATCGGTCAATACAGCGGCCTTGATGGTGCCGGTGACGTACCGTGACCGAATCTCCACATTAGCAATGGGCAACTTCATGACTACAGCACTCTTCTGTGCAGGCTGTATATCCAAGGTTTCACCTGTGAATTGTTCTGGATGTACTAGATCCGCAGAAATCACGGCCTCCCCGTCCAGTCCTGTGTCGTATAAACACTCCACTTGACGACCGTTAACCTCTACCAATTCCACTACAGGTGGTTTTTCCTGATCTGGAGTCTCTTCCTCGGTCTCGACCTGTTCGGTGGGCTCCACCTTAGGTTTTCCTGAGCACACGACGAATTGAGTGTCTCCTGACTTTCCCCTGCAGTCAATAGCATTGTGCGTGTTTGACTTGCATTCGTTGCACCATTTCCCTGTCCTAGATTTTCTATTGTCGGACTTGAATGAGCTCTCCTGGTGGCGAGCTTCCTTGTTGACCTTGGCATTTTCCGTGACAACCTCCTTGGAAGTCACTTGACATGCTGCAAAATGAGGGTTCTTAGCCTTCGATTTGCAGTCCCTCGTATTGTGAGAGGGTGACTTACAAATTGAACACCACTTCTCCGACCACGGTCGTTTAGGTGTAGAGCTTGAGGTGCTCTTGCTTCCCTCCTTCTTCTTCTCTGAATTATCCTCTGATTTTTGCACATAAGGTTCCCACTTTTTGGTTCCTGAGTTTTTGGCTTTCTTCTTGTCATGTTTCTCTTGACTTTTGGTGTTGGTTGAAAGGTTTTCCCCTACCTCCCCATGTACCTCGACGAACCGTTCTGCTAATTTATTCACGAGGTCAATACGTTCCTCTCCTTGTTCTCCCAGGAACGTCCTGAGAGGTTTAGACATTTGCTTCTTCAGCTGGTCGACCACCATGAGCTCTTCCAGACTCTCATAGTCATGTGCGAACCCAGCCAAATCCATCCACTTATGGAGATAAGATTTAAGACGCAAACTGTAGGCGGCAAACAACTCTCCCGGTTCTCGTTTCGCTGCTCGAAATTTTTCCCGGTAGGTATGCGATGTAACCTCGAATCGTTTCAGCAGAGCCGTCTTTAACTCATCATAATTGTTCTCATGTCCTGGTGGCAGGCGAGTATAAACCTCGTATCCTGTCCCGCGTAATCCCTGGGATAGCTTAAGATTCCATTTGTTACGCTCCAGACCCATAGCAACTGACATAGCCTCGAAGCGTTGAAGGTATTGATCAATCTTCTCTTTGTCCTCCTCGTAGACCGCTAAAGGAAACTTCATAGCATGGTACCCATGTCCACCTACTGGTGTTGATCCTGGGATGGAGGAACCTCCAACTGCTCCCTCAGTTTCTCCATTAGATTGACTCTTCAACTCGAGTTCCCTCATCCGGTACTCGTGCTCCCTTTTCTGTGCTTCCTGTTCAGCTTCTAATTTCCTAGCTGCTTGCTCAGCTTCAAATTTCCTAGCTGCTTGCTCAGCTTCCAATTTCCTAGCTGCTTGCTCAGCTTCCAATTTCTTAGCTGCTTGTTCCAACTCCATCCTTCTCAATTCCAGCTCGGCCTTTCGATCATCCCTTTCTGCTTGACGATACTCTCTCTCCACTTCCTGTATGTAATCCGTTAGAGCAGACCCCGCCAATCCCATTTCTTCCCCCCTTTCCTTTAATTCTAACGTGCTAAGTTTAGGGGTGGCCATTATACAGAGAGGTAAGCTAGCAGGTCTAGTACAATATAACTGCAAATTACTATACCGATATATGAACAAGTACTATAAATCTCGATATTACCACACACAGTACATTCACTCAGTGACAAGAGTAGAATCAGGACCACAGACCTATGCAGACGTGTGAAGTGTGAACAGGTAAGATATTAATCCTAACCCCTATCCACATTCACTCTAGCTGGATTCTCCAAAATGATATCTCCCTCTTATAACTAAGGATCCCGTGTCAAAAGACCCCGTTGTCAGAAGATCCCCCTGTCAAACGTTCCTGCTTGCAGGAGATCTCGCTGTCCAAGGATTCCGTTTACGGGAGATCCCGCTGTCCAAGGATCCCGTTTACGAGAGATCTCGTTGTCCAAAGATCACGTTTACGATAGATCCCACTGTCCAAATATCACGTTTACGAGCCCCCAATAATGTCGTGTCCTCCTTTAAAGTGTCGTCCCTGGAGTGAGGAGATCCGACACCCACATTATAATATTATTTTTTTTTTTCCCCTCAATATTCTGGAGAATCCACCAGCTTCCGTCCAACACACTCCATCAGCCTATGGACACCTTTTCCTATCACTCTCACACTGTCGTACTATGCACCCTTCTCATACTTCCCCAACGCAACATACTCAACAACTCTTACTTCTAGAAATTAATAAAGATTAATTTATTAAAATAAAAGTGTAACGTGTATGAGACGTGTATGCGAAGAAAATGTGTGACGTGTTCTATAAAGTGTAGAGAATCTGACTCTCAGACATCAGATCAGTCCGCTGATCACAGCAAAGATAGACCACAGCACGTTACGTCAGAACAAGTACGTCTCACCCGTTGCCGGAACCATCCTGCCGGATACTGCTTTGCTTCTGTAGACCTCTGGTAATCCCATTTCATGAACATGAGAAATAGACACCGGTGGTATGAACAGTTACTTATGGACCGGATTCACTCTACACAATGTCCGTTCCTAATGTTCTCTAACCAACTGCACAAGTTCTTTTCTAGTGTTTACACAGTTAGTAAAGTTAAGTGTTAGTCGACAGATCATCCTCGTTGCACATCGAACCATTCAGTCCGCAAGTGCTAATTACTAATGTTAATTGTTACTGTACTAACACTAGTTACTCTTAACCGGTTCTCGGTTCGTTACCACTGTTTAATGCTGTATGGTGCAACTGTAATCTTCACTATGTTGGGTGAATCAACCTCCCTCTAGCTTTTAATCACGTCTGTAAGCAATCTTTATTGATTGCCGAACTGGTGTTTCTTCCGACTGGGATTTTCTTCCTTCCCAAAACTTTATTGAGCTTCCTTGGATCTGGTAGGGAACCTAGGATAGAAACAACACACCTGGTGATAGTACTAGTTCATGATTCTTTCGGCTGAGTGTAAGCCTATCACCTTGCCTAATGATCGTTAGCTAACTAGACTTAGTCATAGAGCAGATTAGCTACCCACCTAGAGTCGAATCAGGTTATGACAAAGAAAAAATCAGCAAACAGAATGTGGAACCCCTCCCACAAGGGACACCTACGGGAAATCCCAATTATCCCTCATTACTCAATTCTCAACTAGTAAAGCTTATCAACACTTCACTAATCTATTCTAGCTAACAGAGTCAAGTATCACTTCCCTACTCTAGCTAGTTTCCACTAACAGTGCTAATCATCACACTATAGTTTAACAAGGCTACTGCCTAAAGTAATTATAACGAATATATTATAATAGGTTATACCTTAAATGGCACCACTGCAGTCCTATCAATCATATCTACATCTGCCATTATAGGCACGTGTAAAATTAAGTCACTAATTAACACACGGTAGATATTATTTCCACTAGGCGCTGCCGTGCCCTGGCACTCTGACTAAAGCATAATTTCAAGTCCCCCCTAGCTGGTCCCAACTAGAGTTTATATGGCAAACTACCAAAGTTGTCCACGTGACTTTATCCTCTTCTCCCCCACACAGGTGTTATTTGGACATATCAACCATTTGCAAGGATCTATTTTTCCGGGCTTAAATCCTGTCAAAGTTGTCAGTAATTGTTAAGATTCTCAAAACAAGCCAGCGAATTTTATGACGACTTCCAACAAACAGTTGCAAATAACCCCGTCAAACTCTTCATGTTCCGGAAACCAAGAATTGACATATGTACTGTTTTCTCCCTACTAAGTACTTCCGTTTTACATCTGCCATTGTGATCTCACGGCTTCCATCTGCATTCAAATGTTGACAAACTTGTCAATCTTCTGTTCCGTGGTGACAATATATGTGATTCTAACTGGTAATGAACTGCCAACTCGGTGTATCCCTTCCTTCTCACTCAACACCAAATGTGTAGATGGGCTGACCCCACTGCTTCCATTTACATTCAAATGTAGACAAACTAATCAAGGCGATGCCAGGACCTGTCACCATCAACACCGACCGTTCCAAATCCGTTATAGATGTACACGTGCAGCTACAAATATTGTCCTGAGATTTTGACATCCGCGGTGTTTTTCCAGTTAGTAAAATAATGGTGCTGAAAATACACGCCAAGCAAACGTCGGGAATATTTATCTGTTTAACTCATGGCAATCTCGCGACAATGCTAAAACAGCGAAATCATGTCTTAGGAAACTAGTACTTTTTCATGGAGTTGATAGTTATTTGTCTGGCGAAGCTAATAATGTTTTAATACACATTTTATATTTTAATATCCATTTTATATATTTTTTTAATATAAATTATGTTTAATACCCATTTTATAATTCTTTAACATCCATATTATGTTTTAATATCAATTTTATAATGTTTCAATATCCATTTTATAATGTGTAAATTTTATGTTTTATTGTCTGCTTCGTGGCGAAGAAGTTACGGATGCAGTTCATAATCCCGTATACCCGCGTTCGACACACAGCTGCGGGTGATTTGGCAGCAGACCGCCTTGCGTTGATTTTTAATGAAATAGTATGGGTGCCGGCCGTTCAGAAAGCAATGGCAAAATACTGAACGTAAACTTACTTGCCAAGAGATCTCAACAGCAAAATATGCCAATATTGACTGCTACGTCCTGTAACGGATATGCAACTAACACATGCTTTAATATCCATTTTATAACGTTTTAATATCCATTTTCTAATGTTTTAATATCAATTATATGTTTTAATATCCGTTTTATAATAATTTAATATACATTTTATGTGTTGATATCTATTTTATAATGTTTTAGTATCCATTTTATAATGTTTCAATTCTAGCACATTCATTGTCGACATCTTTGTTGTCTGCATTCCTTCGCTCCCTTTCAACACTACTTATTGCATTTTTGTTTGTTTGTTTTGTTTACAGTTTAGAATTCATTTCGTCAGCATCGTTGTTGTCAACCTTCACATGCTCAACAGGGGCTCATGATCATTTATTTCACCGAACTAGTCCGGCTAATGCGTGCCCCGTCACTGGACACGACGACTGTGCAGTCAAACTGATGGCAATAATACAATGCCATCAAAAATTATGATAGCAGTTTACTATCAGTGAAAACTAGGTCACGTGCACCGTCCAAGGACGCAAGATGTCTGCGTTTCCCCTGTAGCGCTGTGTGATTGAGCAAACATTTGCAGAAGATAAAAGAAAGTAGCGCACTAAAATTGGAAGAGTAAAACAAAAACTGTCCAGATTTAGGTTGTTCTCCTGTTTCTGTCCTGTAACTCGTCTTTGGGTTGTAGAGGTGCTACAATCGTTGTCTTCCAATGCTCTCTGGACAAGTTGAAGACTCCGCCGATGTATATCACATGTGGCTTCTGATCTTCCTTTAAGGTTGGTCCTTTTAAAGAATGTGTCGGCTTCATAATTTTCGTAATTATTCGTACACATGCGGTGATTTCCTAGCCGTCCGTTGTGTAATTTTATCGGTCCACGACTTCTTATGCCTACGCTTTCGTCGTTTTTCTCCAGTCGTGGCTTAGGGATTAATCTTCAATAAGAAATCTTGGTCAGTTACACGTTCAAATCAGGCATTTGGAGGTTTCACGACTGACAAGGGTAGTTCCTCACATGCTGCACATGCCTGAGTATCCTGCATATATTTGATACATGGAGTCACCTGTATATGTCTGAATCTATTGCACATGTTTGATACACGGAGTCTGCTGCATATGTTTGAATCTCCTATACATATTTGATCCATTGAGTCTCCTGCATATGTTTGATCCATCGAGTCTCTTGCATATGTTTGAATCTCCTGCATATGTTTGATCCATGGAGTCTCCTACATATGTTTGATCCATGGAATCTCCTACATATGTCCGAGTCTCCTGCATATGTTTGATACACGGAGTCTCCTACATATGTTTGATCCATGGAATCTCCTACATATGTCCGAGTCTCCTGCATATGTTTGATCCATGGAGTCTTCTACATATGTTTGATCCATGGAATCTCCTACATATGTCCGAGTCTCCTGCATATGTTTGATACACGGAGTCTCCTGCATATTTCTGATCCATGGAGTCCCCTGCATATGTTTGATCCATGGAATCTCCTACATATGTCCGAGTCTCCTGCATATCTCTGATCCACGGCGTCTTCTGCATATGCTCGCGATATGTAGAAAAGCATGATGGGCAGGATAGTCTTTGGCGGCCTCCCACAGCTCATATGAAATCCGTTACAATGTTATCACTCAGAATATTATACTGTTTGCATCCGTGTACTGTGTACCTTCTCTCGTATCGTAACATACAGATATGAATTGATGACCATATCACAATGACTAAAGAAGACAAGGCTTTTGAACGTATACTTACGTCACAGACACACTCTGTGAGCATTCGCTGGATCTTTTCTCCAGGACACTCTGGTGTGGTTGGAAATTAACAGGTAGACAGATTGGCTAGTGCCGCATCATTAAGGGTTGATTTGATGCATGATACGGCAGATGGGGTGAAAGCCCTCTGGGGAGCTTGTGAATAATAAAGAAGAACAGATAGACTGGAATAGAGAAATGCACCAGCAAGGGGTGGTCAGAGAATCGTCTGCTCGACAGTCCTCACTCAGGGGTAAAGCAAGACGGACATATAATCAGATTGAAACGAGCACTATTATAGTCTGTCCAGAAATGAATGCTTTCATTCATGATCTATTATTTTGAAAACTGTCTGTTGCATCTTTATGAAATTTTTCCTGCCGTCTTATATTTACCCCCACCCAAGGAATATGTCTTTGATAGGTCCAAAAGCAACTTAAATTATGGAAAACGACGACATTTCTTTGATGTTTTGGTGAAAAACTAGTGATTTCTCGCTAACAAACTTGTTTTAAAGTATTGCCCCGTTCCATTACAAGAGTCCACTACGCGGGAGTCTTCGTGGCAAAGTGGTCAAGCCGTTTAACTCGGGCTCCGAAGGTTGTGGGTTCGATTCAGGGCGGCGTCCTTCAGTTCACGAGTTATATTTTTCGGAGACTCCTGTGGGTCGTCGCTAGAGATACTATGTTCGTGCTTTGTGCGACGCTTTCCGCGCTGCGGAAAGAGACCGAGCCATATGGGATAAAACCCGGTGCAATGAAGTCGACCCTGTCAACTTTTAAGCGACTGTTTTCCACTACACGAAGCTCTTGTCATAAGACCAATCCCACTGTCCCAAGAGAAAATTAACTATTCAACGCTAATGTTTCCGCGTGAAGACGTAATACATTTAATAGTGTGCACTCCATCTCTGACCCGTAAATTATATACCACGTATAAACAAACTTTGAAATCTGCTGTACAATCTCCAGAACACAATTTGTTTGTTTGTTTTGTTGGGTGGTCCTAATGATAAGGTTATATGCTAAATGTCATCATTTTCCCTCAGTTGGTTACTGAGATATGGAATTTTATATTGGGGCAGACAAAAGTAAACAGACTATAGTACTGGAATTCTTCGCTGGCTGTTTAAAATGAGGACTGGGCACTTACGGGAATGCCCCGAGTGCAGTGATGTCGGTTCTTGTCTCAACTAAACTCAACTCATTCTGAAAATGAAGTTGGTCGAAAATACGAAACTTGCTGACATTTTATAAGATCTTACATTGGCTAATGGTCAGCATTATGCCTCAGAAACTTAACTATGTTGGCCATATTACATATCACAATGTCTTTGAAAGAACAGTCATGGGTGACCTCGTTACTGGAAGAAGAGGCTGGGAATGACCAGACACGATGGTGGACATCATCATCATCAAGTGCAGGTGCCGGCTGGCGTAGGCGTTCATGGCTCTCCACAAATCTCCGCCTTTGGTTTTCTGGACTAACTCCGCTGTTGATATTCCTCCATGCCACCGTCTCAATCCATCCAGCATCATTTCTCTTGGTCTGCCTCTGCCTCTCTTCCCCTCGATCTTTCCAGTTGTCACGATATTTACCAATGCCTTTCTTCTCATCACATGACCAAACAAAAATAAAAGATGTCTGCCTCTTTCTTATTTTTGTATATAATGCTTCTAGTTTCATTAGCCTCTTTCAGGCAGTCGTTGTTAGTTACTTTGGCAATCCAAGGAATTCGCAACATTTGTCTCAGGAACCACATCTCTGGTGCTTCCAATCTCTTCCTAATTTGTTCATTTACATTCCAAGATTCACAGCCATACAGCAAAGCAGGTTCTATATAGCACTTCACAACTATCTTTCTTACATTCCATGATGAACATATTAAAAACAACCTGATAAATATAGAGACGGCAGGAGAACTGGCCAACAATCGAGAGTCTTTTCGATGGATCATAATGTCAGTGACGATCTGCAGCATCTCTGCCACATGATGATAGTGTGTTGTTGACGCGATCAGCATTCCTGCCAAAATGTTAACTTCCTCTTCAGTTTGCTGTAATGCCATTTGGTACTCATTTGTTGTTAGCCTTCGTGCGTTATCGATCAACGGATTTTGTGAAGTAATTCTATTGTTTATGTTAGTGAATACTTGCGGATTGTATTCTTACATACGAAATCTAATCTGACGCACTACTTTTGTATACTAAAATTCAGTCTGGTCGCTCTGACGCACTATTTTTGTAGACTAAAATTAATCAGTCTGGTCACGTGACAAAGATGTCTCCGATTTCTGTGTAAATGTAATCTAACCTTTAACGCCATTTTGGTTGTATAGGGTGTATTTTTTATGACTGTGCAGTGTTTGAAAATATTGCCGTCCCAAGTTTTGTATTCACTCTCTGTAAAGTTCATGCAACATAATAGGTAAATACAGAACTTGGACCGGCATTATTTTCAAACACTGCACAGTCATTATAAATACACCCCGTAAAGGACCCTTTTCGCGCCTTACACGCATTTGGCATATGGTGCTGGACTCATATTTTATAGAGCAGCTGGCACACGGTGGGTGTTGTGGGCAGAATCCTTAAGGAGCATAACTAGATAACTAGGAGATAACTTTTACATGCCCTGAACCCAACTTTGACTGGATGAATAATAAGAGTGATTGTAAACACGGAAGCCGCAAACAATATGTTGCACGATTTATTGCCTGGCACATTTCGCTGCATCTCGTCAGTTGTATATCTTTTGTGGCTTCTCTGCTTACATTCACTATGGGAATATATTGTTTTGAAACAATAGGTTGTTAAGTGTTACTACCTGGCATAAGTCACTGCATCTCGTCAGTTGTATATCTTTTGTGGCTTATCTGTTTACATTCACTATGGGAATATATTGTTTTGAAACAATAGGTTGTTAAGTGTTACTACCTGGCATAAGTCACTGCATCTCGTCAGTTGTATATCTTTTGTGGCTTCTCTGTTTACATTCACTATGGGAATATATTGTTTTGAAACAACAGGTTGTAAGTGTTAATACCTGGCATAAGTCACTGCATCTCGTCAGTTGTATATCTTTTGTGGCTTCTCTGTTTACATTCACTATGGGAATATATTGTTTTGAAACAACAGGTTGTAAGTGTTAATACCTGGCATAAGTCACTGCATCTCGTCAGTTGTATATCTTTTGTGGCTTCTCTGTTTACATTCACTATGGGAATATATTGTTTTGAAACAACAGGTTGTAAGTGTTACTACCTGGCATAAGTCACTGCATCTCGACAGGCGCAAACAACATAATTATATATCACATGAAGTGAATAAATGAATTATACTTTGCGGAAATACTTAAAACATACAGACATTGACATTGTTAGAATGTGGAGTGTGTTTTTTTTAAATGTTGCATATCCCTTACAGGACGTTGCGGTCAACACCAGCATCTTTCAGCTGCTGTTGATGTACTAGGCAAGATTACGCTCAGTAGTTTGCCATTGCTTTCTGAGCGATCTGCTCACATACCCCCGTAAGTAACCAACGCGGCGCGATCCGCTCCTGAATCTCGCGCATCTGCGTTACTTCGCGAGAATACACGGGATTACGGAGAAAGACGTTAACGCCTGCGCCAGGGAGACCAGAGTGTGTGTTATCAACATGGTAGTCGCAAATTTAAAATAAAATCTCTCTATCTACACAACATTGGTTGGGATCGTCTAATTGTCACAGCCAACGCATATTTGAGCAATAGTTTATTGTTCGTCGAATTCAATATAGTTTTTCTGCGTCAACTGTTCAAACTATTGTTTGTGGCTTCTATATTTACCTTCACTATGAGAATGCATCGATCTGAAGAGTGATAGTTCCGCAATTATTCCACAAGGTTAAAACTACATCTTGTTGTTCCGGCTAATTTGTTTCTGATCTCTATTATCAATTCTAAAATACCCTTTGACTTGACTACGACTAGTCAGCCATGAATAAACACTTTTCTTTTGAAGAATTTGTCTTTGATTTATGTCCAAATACAATCAATAACACTCTTAAGGCTGCTTGTTACAAGTAATTAATACGAATAATGGCTGTGCAATTCTTTCATGCGACCATGTCCTACCAGTACGTATAAAGGGAGCAAATAATAATAGCACAATGCAACCTATCATGCATGTCTAACAGGCGACTAAGGAGGATTGGCATGGGCTAGCTACCACACCCCATTGGCAACTTAGCTGAAAAATTCAATCAATCGCGAACAAATCTACAAAGCGTTTGGAGTATAATTCGGGGCAATGCTCCACTGGAAGACAGAGGGCAAAAATGCGTTCATGGACAATTTTTCATCCATTGTATTGAGCGAGATATTATCAAGGAGTGGGTTTAATTTGTTGGTCATTACTTTGTGTTGCATATCTACTGGTAAACAGCTATCATGATCATTCTTTCTTCTGTTGTGACTCTCGAGTCCTAATGCAGCGCGTGTTGTGCCCCGGGCTCTTTCCAATGAAACCCAATCATCGCGTAATGTGTTCTCTAAATTGTTAATTTGGTCAGAGTATAGTAAATAGATGTGAGCTTTCCGCAGTGACTAGTTCCACTGCGTAAATAGCTTTTTTGAAAGCAATGCACTGGTGATTTTTCACAGTGGTTAGTTCGCGCTTGGGACTGAAAGAATTATGAGCCGTGCAATAACGGTATCAACATCAGGTGATATTCCTTCTGTACGGGATTTAAGCATACCATTATTTTCATTGTTTCCTGTAATAGGTATTTTCGTGTTGCCATTAATGTGCTCTTTGGTCATGAGATGAGAAGAGAGGCATTGGAGAACATCGTGACGACTGGAGAATATAATGATAATAGAGACATTGGAGAATATCGTGACAACAAGAACAATATAATGAGAAGAGAGGCATTGGAGAACATCGTGACAATAGGAACAATATAATGAGAAGAGAGGCATTGGAGAACATCGTGACGACTGGGAGAATATAATTAGAAGAGAGGCATTAGAGAATATCCTGACGACAGGAACAATATAATGAGAAGAGAGGCACTGGAGAATGTTGTGACAACAGGAACAGTATAATGAGAAGAGAGGCATTGGAGAACTCGTGACAACAGGAACAGTATAATGAGAAGAGAGGCATTGGAGAATATCCTGACGACAGGAACAGTATAATGAGAAGAGAGGCATTGGAGAACATTGTGACAACAGGAACAGTATAACTGAGAAGAGAGAGCATTGGAGAACATTGTGATGACAGGAAAAATATAATGAGAAGGGGGGCATTGGAGAATACCGTGACATCAGGGAAAGTCCGTTATGGAAGGGGCTGAGGCAAACAGAGATAAATCATGCTTGATGGTCTAAGTCGATGTCATGGAAGGATATTATCAACATAACTGATCTAGAACACCAAAGATCGAGCTCTGTGGAGAGACAATAATGCACAAACCACTTCACTAATTCAGCGCCATACAAAAAGTAGGTTTCGACTAGACATGGTACACAATCAAATGGACAAGTATTATAATGCAAATTTCCGGACGCTGTGCATTGAAATTGCGGAAGATACCATGAAACAAAAACAAATAAAACGATGGCTCTAGTAAGACGATATATCACCCTTCTGTCTAAACGGAAGATCACGTGTGGCGAGATCCAGTACAACAACACGTCCTCAAACACACACGAGACACGTGACCACTACTGACCTGCTCCAGCTTGAGCGGACTTCTGGGGGAGGTAGCCGAGTCTGGCGGCCGGGCTCCAACCAGCGGAGATGTACCAGTGGCCCCAATTCCCTGAGAGTGATGAAATAACTGAGCAGCTTGACCACTGCCCACGGCAGCCTTCTGTAGGTAGGACTCGTAGGTCAAGGCCTGCTGTAGCAGTGCTCTCTGCTGCATGGCAAAGGCCTGGTAGGCAGCCAGGTTGACCTGCGGCAAATCATTCTAGATGACATAACACAATCTATGAGATTACTACATTCGTTGGCATTCGTTCGATATGACATAACAAATCTATGAGATTACTACATTCGTTGCATTCTAGATAAGGCATAACACAATCTATGAGAGTACTACATTCGTTGCATTCTAGATGACATAACACCATCATGAGATTACTACATGCGTGTGGCATTCTAGATATGGCATAACACAATCTATGAGATTACTACATTCGTTGGCATTCTAGATGACATAACACAATCTATGAGATTACTACATTGGTTGGCATTCTAAATGACGTAATACAATCTATGAGATTACTACATTCGTTGGCATTCTAGATGGCATAACACAATCTATGAGATTACTACATTCGTTGGCATTCTAGATGACATAACACAATCTATGAGATTACTACATTGGTGGCATTCTAAATGACGTAATACAATCTATGAGATTATTATATTCATTGGCATTCTAAATGGTATAACAAATGGTATAACACAATCTATAAGGTTACTACATTAGTTGGCAGTCTAAATGACATAAAACAATCTATGAGATTTCTATATTCGTTGGCACTGAGTGGTAAACATTTAATGTTTATAGGAAGAAAAAAGTCTTCCTTAAAAATTCACAATGAAGTAATATACACGCTATAAACATAAATATCAATAAAAAGTAGAGACTAGAGGACGCACTAGACAACACAGAAACTGAAAGTTATAGGGATGTCTATTTGGTCATGCGTCATGTTTCTGAAGCCTGGCGCAGTTGTCATTTGGAGGTGAAAGGTTCGAATCCCAGTGGGGGTAACTATAGTTTTCAATGTTTATGTTGTTTAGTGTGACCTCTAGTTTCTACTTATATGCGCCAGACAATACATGTGAATTTACTTTTTAATATACATGTTAGCTGTTTATGGACAATTCCAATGCTATTCTTTTTCAACATGTAGCTAAATTAAAAACTCACTCTTCTTCGTAGTCATACAACTTGAAAAATATATTAAAATTAACATGAGGCTGCTGTCATTGCCACAGCTTGCATAAATAATCTATGTATTTCACCTATGGAATTTAAGACAAGTATTGTGACATCCCGTCAAGCGTGTTCAGTTCTTGCATCTGCTTTCACTGGCTCACTCATGCAACACTAAACGATAAGCTCTACTGGTTTAACTGATTCAGTGCAGAAGGATAATATATCGCCAAATTTGACCCCCTCCCCCATTTGGACAGAAGGACGATATATCGCCATACAAAGGTCATCGTTTTATTTGTTTTGTTTCCCGGTATCTTCCGCAATTTAATTGTTCAGTGAAAGGGAATGCACATTATAATACTTGTTGATTGGAGTGTATACCATGTTTAGTTCAGACCTACTTTTCGTTTGGAACTGAATCAGTTAAAGAAGCACGAACACAACAGTTGCGTTCAGCACTAGAATTCGCATGATGAAGTAATCATGAAAGAAGCGACAGCAAAGAAGAAGCAGATTGATGGCTTACCTGGCTGTTATGCCTGCCTGCCGTTTTGTACCCGTAGATTTTGCCCCGCATGTGAACATTTCTCTCGTGACGCCTCAAGTCGTTGGACTGGGTGAAGCATCTGTGACAGATCTTACACTTGTATGGGCGCTCACCTGTATGCACGCGCTCGTGAACCTGGGAGAAAAAGTACATGAATAGTCATGCATAACTAAAAATACAACAGGTGAACTGGTTAACCTTCTGTCTTCTTTGTTCGTAAGCAGTGCGTCACACCTACGTGTACACCTGAGACGTCAATGTGTCCGACTTCAGCATGCATTTGTGTAAGTTTCCTTCCTTTAGACCAGTGGTTCTCAACCTTCTTTGGCCCATGCACCCCTTCACCATATGTTCAGAATGTCATCCCCCCCCTTTCGTATTTCCTCCCTATGACCCCCCCCCCCCCGCCCTACAAAATATACGTAAGAAAGGAAGCTAAATTTAATAACACATACTAGAACACGTCTAGACGTCTACATAAAACGTGATTTGCAGGTCTACTTGCGTTGTAAAATGGATTTCAGAATGGCGAGAAGTACAGAACCGTAAAGTATGGAGGGAAAAACAATATCAAGTAATCGGTCCTTGTAATAACGCAATCTTGAAATAATCTTAATCCCCCTCCCCCAGAAAACCCTAAAAATCACCCCCCCCCCCCTCCCGGAGAGGGGGGGGGGAAATTCCCCACCGGTTGAGAACTACTGCTCTAGACAGATTCTATCCAGGGTAACGGGCTCTATTTACCTGCAGGTTTACCTTTTCCTAACAATTTTGCCAGTGCATGGCCTTACGGCCTACTCTTTTTCATTTCTAGCTGTCGTGGAATTTTTTAACTTGCAAAACTTGCACATGCCCCCCCCCCCCCTCGCTTTTTTTTAAAAGGTCTTTACCAATGGTTCTTGGAACATTGCCCGTCGCAAGGCAGGGATCACCAATGGTTCTTGGAACATCGTCCAGCACTAGGCACGGATCACCAATGGTTCTTGGAACATCGTCCAGCACTAGGCACGGATTACCAATGGTTCTTGGAACATCGTCCAGCACTGGGCACATCGTCCAGCACTAGGTACGGATCACCAATGGTTCTTGGAACGTTGTCCAGCACTAGGCACGGATCACCGATGGTTCTTGGAACATTGTCCAGCACTAGGCACGGATCACCAATGGTTCTTGGAACATCGTCCAGCACTAGGCACGGATTACCAATGGTTCTTGGAACATCGTCCAGCACTGGGCACATCGTCCAGCACTAGGCACGGATCACCAATGGTTCTTGGAACATCGTCCAGCACTAGGCAGGGATCACCAATGGTTCTTGGAACATTGTCCAGCACTAGGCACGGATCACCAATGGTTCTTGGAACATCGTCCAGCACTAGGCACGGATTACCAATGGTTCTTGGAACATCGTCCAGCACTGGGCGCATCGTCCAGCACTAGGCACGGATCACCAATGGTTCTTGGAACATCGTCCAGCACTGGGCACATCGTCCAGCACTAGGCACGGATCACCAATGGTTCTTGGAACACTGCCTCGACCTGTGCAGGGATCACCAATGGTTCTTGGAACATTGCCCAGCCCCAGGCAATGATCGAACCTCGATACCTTTTGAGCCTCTGGCGGATATCGTAACCACAGCAATAGACTCCCCCCCCCCCCCAACCCCCATTCCCTCGATTGGCCCACTGGTTTCTCGGAGTCGCCTTCAAGTAGGGTATCCGCCTCTGACTGGGTAAGTTCGATAACTAATCACTTGTGCACTTATACGCTATAAGAAACCCGACATTGATACACTCCTTGATCCTCGGGTAGTGGATCGAACACCTAGCGTTTTTCAGATACTGTCGTAAAACTAGATGACCCGCAAATGCGCTGCGGACGTTAAAAAAAAAAAAAAGCCACAATGACACGGGCTAAATTCAAAAGAATGACTAAACAGGCCATTTACTATTATGCGGCAGAATATCCCTCTCACCCAGTCAGTTAGGAGGACTGGATCCTGCGCCAGTTTCGCTATCCCATGCTTCATTTTCATTATCTGGGTGTCTTCAATGTCCGGTATACAACGTTCATGTTGGTCGGCCCCTGTCTCTGCCTCCAAATCTTCCCCATACCTGCTCTCTCTGCGCCACTTCTTCTTCTTCTTCTTCTTCTTCTTCTTCTTCTTCTTCTTCTTCTTCTTCTCATAATCCCTGTCATGTGACGTTGGTGAGCATGTCTGTCCACAGCCTTTTGTCTCTTGTGCTGCCAATAATTTCTGTTACCTCCATGCCATGATGTCAAACTATCTTCTCTCTTGGTCTTCCCTGCCCAAATAATGTGAACTGCTTCTTCTGATCCAAGTAATTGATTCTCTTCGTGAGTTAACCTCTTCTAAGATATCTTCATTAGTCTGTCTATCCGTCCCAGGTGTTCTCATCATATTTCTATAAAACCACAGCTTCCACATAATTGCTCACTTTCTGCTAAGTTGTGATGATTCACTTCCGTACGTCAGGATTGGTTAAATATAGTTCAAAATAACTAGGCCATCACACGGGATACGTTTCAACTTAAAACAATACCTACATCGAAACATAATATTTACAACACGTGGGTTTTTTATGTACACTTATTTGAACACTGGGCGTGCTACAGAGATCATATGGGGTTTGTAGCACTTATGAAGGTACTCGTCTGTTCAATGAACGCGGGCAAGCCTACACAAATGTGCATTTAAATAAAGAAACAGTAGGTTGCACAATGTGTTGCTTGGCATATTTCGCTGCACCTTGTCAAGTGCCTGCTGCAGAGTTGAGTATCATATAAAGTGAATATATTAACCATTTCTCAGGTGAAATACACAAAGCACATAGTTACTGATACTGTTTTAAAATGGAACCTTTGTTGTCCCCAAAGTAATCGCAGATTAGATCGCCCATCGCCCAATATACGTTAAATTACAACTTGGTGGTTAATAAAGAAAGGCCTCTGGCATATTGTATTCGACAGACATATGACCACCCTTATTTATTGAAGCTTCAACCATTAGATGTTTAAAATCAGCATTGCCATGACAGAAAGACTCAGTTGAGAATCAGCGATTACCGGGTGATAGCAAATGTTCCACATTCGAAGAGTATCCGAAACTATATGAGCCTTAAAAGGGATTTATCTATTCACATCATACGCAACTCTGCAGTATGCACTTGACGAGATGCTGCGAATATTCTAGGTAACATATTGTGCAGCCTATTTTCTATGACTTCCATGTTTTAAACCCAACCAGGGTCATTAAATTCGTGAACCATCTGCCTCGCTCTGTGAATCTACCCAATAGGTCTCCTATCTCCTCCTGATGGATCGCCAGAAGCATCTCAGCTCAGCAAGTACTAAGAAGTCAACACAATGAAAAGGGAAAAGGCTCATATAGTCATCGCATGTGTGATGTTCTTTGGCAGGCGATACGGGTTCACTTATATGAAATCACACAATTTGGTTTGGTAGATTAACTTTCCTCTAAAATATCAAAGCTGTTGGATCTTTTCCCAAGGACACACTGGGGGCGGGAAACGAGCAGGCGGACAGATTGGTTGGGTCTGCACTGTTGGGTGGTGTACTGAAACATAAGGCAAATGTGGCCTGGGTCCTTTGGGATCAAGTGTATATCGTGGATGAACAAATAAATCATCGTAGCATGTACAGCAGTGGTTCTCAGCCGGTGGGGAATTCCCCCTTATGGGGAACTTTAGGGTTTCCAGTGGGGAATTAAGACCACAGATAGACAGACTCAAAATGGCTTCAGGCACAATATCCTAGTAAGAGACATTAATTTTGCCAAGTAGCAGAGCAGATAAAATGACACAAAAGAAAGTTCGTGACAAAATCGAGAACCAATTTGTAAGAGCATCTAATGAGCTGACGTAAAAAGGAGAAGACGTCAGAAAGATTGTCAACAACAACAAACAGTCAGATCTTAGAGCTTGAACAAGGAGGCTGCAAGTTTAGATTCTCTGGAACGTGAGAAAATATTTACTGGCTGGAAACTTACTCCGATGGCCAACAGAAATTAGAAAGAAGAGCGAGGCTATTAAGGCAAGATGCATATCGATCAGAAAGCCACGGACAAATGCAACAATATTGGAACGGGACTCAGCAAGTGAAACAGGCTCACGCATAGATAGGATAGCCAAGGACAGAAGCACCGGGACATGATGATTATAGATATTTAATATTTTCGATCAGTTATGATCTAATTTAATAATGTTTCTTTACCGTCCCGCCTGGCCATAACAGGCACGGTAATTATAAATCGAAACTGATGTATTGAATTGTGGATCTGTAACATGTTCGACTCCGGAAAATAAACATTGCCTATATTATTGCATCACCCGGCTTCTAGTACTTGATTGCTACATTGATCATGTTTCTGGACTCTGTTGTAATGCAGAATTCCCTGGACCGTTGCACGTTTGATCAAGTTCACGTTGTTTATTGAAAGTTACAGATGTTTGCATTCATTGTTCTTAATCGCAGTATAGCAAATTTGACGTTTTCGCTGTTTGTTTATTGTAATATGATTAACATGGTGTGTTAATAAAATATTGTGAATATTAAAAATGCACCTTTTGAGGCTGACAATGTTGGAAAGGGGGAATTCTACTTCTTTCGTTCGCTGCAAAAGTGGGAATGACATTCTGACATATGGTAAAAGGGTGCATGGGCTAAAAAAAAGGTTGAGAACCACTGCTGTAGAGAATGGGGCGGTACGGAATGGGTCACAAGTCCAAACAATTGGAAATTTACATAAAGAAAGAATAGGTTGCACGAAGTGTTGCCGGGCATACTTCGCTGCAGCTCGGCGCGTACCTACTCCAGAGTTGGATGTCATATAAAATTAACAGATCACAGGAAAGGTCAAGCGGACACATAATCAGATTACAACTGGTACCGTTAGCCTTTGGACTCTTCGCTGGATGTTGAAGATGAGGACGAAGCACGTGTGGGAATGTCCGAGTGCTGCGATATAGGCTCTTGACTCAACTGAACTCAGTTAATACCTTTCCTCGCTTCAAGAAATATTCTTGGTGCTTTACGAGGTCATTTACGGAGACTGGAATGGTTGGCTGCAAAGATGATTGTTGTGTTCTCAGTTAGGGATTGCACCCGGACAAGCAAGCTAATATACTTAGACGTTAAGCTCTATCTGTCTTTCTCTCCCATGTTCTATTTTTCTCTATGTCTGTCTGTCTATATCTGTTTGTATGTCCCCCCCCCCCCCCCCCCCCCCCCGTCTGTCTATTACTCTATCTGTGTGGTTCTCATTTCTCTTTTTTTTTTCTATCTCGTGTCTGTCTGCTTGTCTGTATCTCTGTCCCTTAAGTGGGGAACACACCAATGTGGACCGTGGCTTCCCATTCTCCAACCCGGCGGTACATTTGGCTCCATAATGATCTTTTCTAGACTTTCCATCTCCATTTACATGGTCAAATATTTCTTACTCATTTTTGCTAGTCTTCTTCGGTGAGTTCTTGTTGGGTAAATATGCGTACTCTCCTTTCCCTACAATGAATTTTTAATCCTCTTCTCTGCCAGTTCTATTCAAGGGCGGATATGCACTTTCCACTTGATTTATAAAAAAATATATACGTTTCGCACCGAGATGTTTGTTGCCACAGAAAATATCAATACTCTTAGTATTCTGACTTTGTTATTCTATTTGTTCAAAACTATAAATATTTCAATTGTTTTAGTGTTTAAAAAAATTGAACGTTTTTCCTGTTTTTAAATTTCTGGCAACTCAAAGCGGTGAGGAAAAGCCAGGCGGACTTTTTATGTACCTTACTATTGGATTAATATGAATGGAAACACTTCGGTATCTTTTGAAGAGGGGGCGGAGCCTGTGTGGGAATGTCCGGAGTGCAAAACCTAGATGAAAAGCCAGGCAGATGTTTACTGAAATTGATAATGTTGTCACCAACATGGCAACGCTTCGGTGGCTTTAGAAGAGGTGGACGCAGCAAATGTGGAAATGTTCGAGTGCAGCGATGTCGAATTTTAAATTCAGTATTCAGTGAATTTCTGTTATCACTTTCTCCATTGTCCGTCACTTGTGGACTTCGATATTTCAATCTAGGCATTTTCTCCTTCTTAATTGTCCATAACTTGTGGACTTCGATATTCCAAACTACTTATTTTCTCCTTCTCATTTTGACATACCAGGTCCGGAGACAGCCGCAAGCGATCTGAGAGAAGATCGCTTTGCGCTGATTTTCACAATGGAATGAGCGTCGGCCATTTAGAAAATAATGGCAAACTAATCAATGTAATATTGCCAATGAAAACTACAAACAGCCAATAAATGCTAGGGTTGAGTGCAGCCTCCTCGAAAAGATATCCAACAACTAATTACACAATCAGAGTGACGGGTCGCGGCGTCAGAGCGGTTAGTGCTCTGGCAGAAAGTCCCCGGGAAAACGCAGCCGTGTAAGATGGATGCCAGGAATAATTCTGGATAAGGCAAGAGAGAAGACAATCTGCTGGTCATCCACACATCATAAAACCTTCATTTGGTAG
Organism: Cepaea nemoralis; assembly: GCA_014155875.1. NCBI lineage: Eukaryota > Metazoa > Mollusca > Gastropoda > Stylommatophora > Helicidae > Cepaea > Cepaea nemoralis. The sequence goes on along the minus strand of JACEFZ010022015.1, from coordinate 244,461 downwards.
ATTTGTTGCTTCTTCTATCCTTCACTTTAAATGTGTCTATATCTGCAATGTTGTATCTTGTATGGATTTCAATGTCTCTCTCTTGATTTTTTAGTTCACTCGGTGGTCCATAGAGTTTATCTTCCACTGTTGTTTCTCACGGTCAGAAGGATTACTAGATATGTCGTTTTTTGGGCTGTCTTGGAGTATGTGATCTGCTTTCTGCATGGCCAATCTACACATGTACACATGGCTGATTCTCCAATCTTCAATTTTGTATACACGTGTTTGCGTAATCTATTTTGTCTGAGGACAAAAGAATGATTGGTTCCTGTCTGTCCATATAGTGGTAATCGTCGTGAGCTGGTGTTGGTGGCTTTCTGTTAGAATTTGATCATTCTTTTCTTTTGGTGGTATGTAACAGGCACATCAGGTTGTTATTCTATTGTTCCTTCCTGAGCTAGTCGGTAAGCTCTATCGTATATGATATATATTTATTATTTGGTATATAGAAAAAGCCTTGCTATCTCAGACATCTTCTTCATTCTGCATATGTTTACTGCACTTTTAGCCTTGGGCTGAACTTTATTTTGAGTGATGGGCTTATCTGTACTTTTAGTAAGGTGTTTATTTTCACCATGAACAATAGATGTATCCTTTCTTTTCTACCGTATGCTTATCTTTACTTTCAGTCACGGGTACATCTTTACTTTCAGCTGTGGAACTATCTCTGCTGTGAGCCATGGATTCTCTTTTATTTTAGCCATGAGTACAGATAAGCCAGTAGCTACAGGCTTATCTATACGTTTAGCCACGGGCATATCTTATTTTCAGCCATAACTGAATCTGTACATTTATTCATGGGTTTATGCTGACTTGGAGTTATGGGACCATCTTTACCGTTAGACTGCGCTACCTTTACTTCAAGCCACAGACTTATCTTTAGCCACAGAGTTATCATCACTTGGAGACATAGACTTATCTTTACTTCTAGCCTCTGATATCTTTACTTTTAGCCTTAGAATTATTTTAACATTGACTTGCATAAAAAAACAAAAACATCCCAAACAACTTAAAGGCAGTGTACCGAGTTTCACAGTCTCATCATATCAGGCTCCAGGTCAGCAGAAGGCGATTTGGGAACATATCATGGAGCGCTTTGCGATGATTTTCACAAAGGTACAGACGTCGGCATTCAAAAACAATGGCTAACAACTAAACATATAACAACCGACTAGAAAACCACAAACAACATAGAAAGACCGGGATTGATTGCAACCTATCCTATAATGCACAGGCAACCAACTCTAAACGTGGCCTCCCACGGGCTTACCTTTAAATTTGAAGACCAGAGGAAGGACTTGCCACACGTGTTGCAAACGTAAGGTCTATCCGCCCTGTGAAGTTGCTCATGCTTCCTCAACGTGGCAATTTCTCGAAACGACCTCTGACACACCTCACAGCGATGGGGCCGTGGTCCGTTCGAGGGGGGCAGCCCTTTTAAACTGTTCTCGTCCATCGCTGAAAGAAATAATGTGACACTTGTAATGGCGCCATAAGATTATCCAACATGGTTACTGAATATCAACAAGAATCACAATATACAGGGTGTATTTTTAATGACTGCGCAGTGCTTGAAAATATTGCCGGTCCAAGTTTTGTATTCACCCTCTGTAAAGTTCGCATTCAATTGCTCCTAGCAATACCAAAAAGACCAGGAGCAATTGAATGTGAGGATTTTCGTACAATTAACCTCATAAACCATGTCGCTAAGCTTCTACTCAGAATTAAAATGAGAAGAACAAGAAAGAAAATAAAAATGGAAATTAGTGAAGAACAGTATGGTTTTATGGAAGGAAAGGGTACAAACAATGCAATATATATATTACGAACACTAATAGAAAGGTCAATAGAGAAACAGAGAGACCATATATTTATGCTTCATAGATTATACTAAGGCATTTGATAAAGTAAAACATGATGAGCTGATTAAAATGTTGGAAGATATCAACATTGACAGGACAGATTAAAGAATATTAAAGAATATACTGGAACCAAGTAGCAGCAATTAAAATGGGAAATAAAGAGGGTAGTTACGAACAGATAAAGCTAAGAGTGTGTTTGTCGCCCGATCTCTTCTACCTATATAGCGAAGTAATAATGAGAGAGATCAAAGAAATGCCAGGAATACTAATCGGAGGATATAATATAAACAATATACGCTATGCGTGGCGGATAATGCAACAGACTTAAAACAGTTATTGGACATTGTAGTAATCAGAGAGTGCACAGAAAGGACTGTCATTGAATATCAAGAAAACAGTAACAATGGTGACATCAAAGAAAATGAGGACACCAAAATGTGACATAGAAATAGAAGGGGAAATTCTCAACCAAGTGGAGAATTTTAAATACCTAGGGACACTTATAACATCAGATGAAAGATGTACACCAGAGATTAAGAGCAGAATAGGGCAGGCAAAAGTCGTATTTCAGAAAATGAAGAGTATCATTTACAATAAGTCGCTATCAATGAATGTAAGAAAGAGTGTGCTAAAATGCTATATAGAACCGGTTTTGCTGTATGGCAACGAATCTTAAATGAACAAATTAGGAAGAACTTGGAAGCAACAGAGATGTGGTTTTTAAGACGAATGTTGCGAATTCCTTGGACTGCCAGAGTAACTAACAACGACTGCCTGATACAGGCTAAGGAAACTAAAACACTATATACAACAATAAGAAAGAGACAAGCAGCTTTCATTGGTCATGTGATGAGAGGAGAGGCATTGGAGAACATCGTGACAACTGGAAAAATCGAGGGGAAGAGAGACAGAGGCAGAAATAGAGAAATGATGCTGGACGGATTGAGACGGTGGCATAGAGGAATATCATCAGCAGAACACCAAAGACCGAGATCTGTGGAGAGCCATGAACGCTTACGCCGGCCGGCACGGCACTTGATGATGATGATGAAAGTTCATGCAACATGATAGGTAAATACAAAACTTGGACCTGCAATATTTTCAAACACTGCACAGTCATTTAAAAATACAGCCTGTATTAAAGGACATGAACGCCTAAGGCAGTTGGCGGGGCAGTTTAAAGGGTGTAAATGGCAAAGCGATCGACTTCATCGTATCGGTTCTATCCCACATGGCTGGGTATCTTTAAACACATGGCTGGGTCTCTTTAAACACATGGCTGGATCTCTTTAAACACATGGCTTGGTCTCTTTAAACACATGGCTGGGTCTCATTAAACACATGGCTCGGTCTCTTTAAACACATGGCTGGATCTCTTTAAACACATGGCTCGGTCTCTTTAAACACATGGCTGGGTCTCATTAAACACATGGCTCGGTCTCTTTAAACACATGGCTGGGTCTCTTTAAACACATGGCTCGGTCTCTTTAAACACATGGCTGGGTCTCTTTAAACACATGGCTGGGTCTCTTTAAACACATGGCTGGGTCTCTTTAAACACATGGCTCGGTCTCTTTAAACAGAGCAACGTGCCGAAAGCGTCGCGCAAAACACGAAATCCGTAGCTCCAGCGACGACCCCTAGGAGTCTCCGAGAATATTGCACTCGTAAACTGAACCTCATAGACCGGAATCGAGCCCAGAACCTTCGGAGCTCGAACCAGGCGGGAGACACCACTTCGCCACAGAGACTCCCCTTGGCAGGGCAGATGATGTTGATGGTAGGGCAGATGATGTTGATGACAGGGCATATGATGCTGATGACAGGGCGTATGACAATGATGCTGATGACAGGGCAGATGATGCTTATGACAGGGCAGATTATTTTATGACAGGGCAGATGATGTTGATGACAGGGCAGATGATACTGATGTCAGGGCAGATTATAATGATACTGATGGCAGGGCATATGATAATGATGCTGATGTCAGGGCAGATGATACTGATGGCAGGGCATATGATAATGATGCTGATGACAGGGCAGATGATGATGATGGCAGGGCATATGATAATGATGCTGATGACAGGGCAGATGATGATGATGGCAGGGCAGGTGATGCTGATGTCAGGACAGATGATAATGATGCTGACGGCAGGGAAGATGATGATGATGGCAGGGCATATGATAATGATGCTGATGACAGGGCAGATGATACTGATGGCAGGGCATATGATAATGATGGCAGGGCATATGATAATGATGCTGATGTCAGGGCAGATGATGATGATGGCAGGGCATATGATAATGATGCTGATGACAGGGCAGATGATGATGATGGCAGGGCAGGTGATGCTGACGGCAGGGAAGATGATGCTGATGAACGAAGATAGTTCCGCGGTAGGTGCTGTGACTTAGGTGTTAAATATCCAATAGCATCTTCTGCCTTTTCAACCAGCGTAGGCGTTCATAACACTGCTGATGATATTCGTTGATAATATCGTCTTAGTCCGGGGGGAAGGGAGGGAGGAGGGAGGGGGGGGGGGGGGTCATTGAGCCTGAGGAATTAAGGCCACCTGGCTAGTGCAGTCGCCGCGAACTGTGCAGACTAGAGTTTTCTTTTTGCCCCACGACGGAAAATAATACAATTCCACACCTTACCGAGAATTCGAACCCAAATCCCGAAATAGAATCCGGCATTATAGCCACTCAGCCAACCGCCCCTCCTCTCGGTCTACATCTGCCTCTTTTCCCTGTGATGTTTCCAGTCTCGATGTTTTCCAATATCTCTCTTCTCTCATCGCATGACCAGAGAATGCCTTTTGCCTTGTACTTATAAATTAATTTCTGCTTTCATTAACCTCTTCCAGCCAATCGTGATGAGTTGCTCTGTCAGTCCAAGCCGTTCGCAACATTTAAATATTAGGGCTCCACAGTCTCTAGTTAAGTCAGCAAAGGACCCTTCTGCACGCCTTAAAGCGCATTTGGTATATGGTGCTAGACGTATACATGAATATACTAATCGTTACTCAGTGTGTGATGTGGTCAGTGCCACATCGTGGCCGCCTTTGCTTCCCAAGACATTTCCAGGTACACATTTTAGGCTGGGTGGATCTGTGAGCCCAGGTCAATTTTTAAAAAATTCCAATCCACCCCCAATTCGAACCGAATCCATGACCTCTTGACCGTCAGGTGAGCGTCTAGCCACTACGCTAGCGCGGCTCGCATACGCACGATAGGTCATAGGGTAATGAGATATGATGGCCGGTTCCCTTTCTTGCCACATGTCTTCCTACATGGCAATATGCAAACGGGCCAAGGCGCAAAAGCCGATGTGTCAACAACAACAACAACAACAACAACAACAACAACAACAACATCAACGGAGTTAAGGTTCTGCTCCTAGGAAATAAATCTCTGATCAGACAGGAGCTTTAAATCAAGCAGTGTGTCTGAATTAACTCTGCAACGACTTCTCAGTTACTCCTTTCTGTCTCGGCCTCATTGCGTTATCAAATTACAATAGCATTATGTTAAAAGGTGTTAAAAGGCAAAAGTATCGAAGCTGGGTTTTATCCCACATATCCCGGTCTCTCTCGGCATAGTAGCTAACCGCCTGCCGAAACCGTGGCTCCGGAGCTCCCGCGACGACGCCCACAGGTGCGTGCTTAATGGAAATAGGAAACAAGTCTAATTTCCTCGCAACTTCCCCCCCCCCCCCCCAAAAAAAAAAAAACACAAAAAAACACGCGCAATGATTTTGATTGTTGATTGATTTAGGAACCGACATCTCGGCATTCGGGGCATTCCCATAAGCGCTCCGTCTCCATCCCCAGGAGCCAGCGAAGAGTTCCAACCCCAATAGCACCAGTAGCAATCTGATTATATGTGCGTCTCGCCTTTCCTCTAAGCGTCGAGAATCGGCCAGATCCCCTCGTCACTCCTCGCTGTCGCATTCTTGCCAGACCATGGTGATCCATTTGCTCCTCCGAGGTGTAGACGTGCTCCCACAAGGCCGCAACCCACGTCTGCCTTATCATGCATCAATACTCCACCAAGTTTTGCAGAGCCAGCCAATCTGTCTGCCTCTTCATTCCCCAGCACACCAGCATGCCCCGGACAAAAGATCCAGACGATGCTTGCCACCCGTGACTTCCAAAGCAAATCAAGCCACTCTGCACGAAGCTTGCCTGTCCTCACCCTTCTCAGCATGCTTTCTGAGTCAGTTACACTCACGAACATTTAATACAGTGATTGCGTCGTTCATGGGAGTTCCCGCAGCAAAGACGCAACGCACACGTCAACTGCCTACCGTGAAAATTAAGGCTTGATCTACTTCCCAGTTTCAAGGCAGAGGCGTGTCTATGATCGTGGTTCAGCGTATTAAGACATCGAGTGATGCGTCTCTGCGCGCGTGTATGTATGTACGTATGTATGTAGCCGAAGGAGAAAAGACACAAAAGAAAAGACTGACGTGGTTCCTTTGCTACGGTGCTAAGAGGTAGAGAGTAACTCTGACTTCGTTATGGCCAAAGAAGAAAAGGAGCACAAAGAGAGAGAATCTAACACCGCCCTCAACTGACAAAAAAAAAAAAGATGATAGTAATTAGATAAGAAAATATACGAGATATTGGCAGGCGTCTCAACTCTGGACAATAACTGTCATGTTTGAGGTCCAGACAATGAATTAAGGTGTTAGATTGCGGTAGAAATAGTGGTTATAAAACTAAAAAGAGACTGAACAAACAAATCAAGAACAGTACAAAATTAGTTCTTTATTTATCTCTTCTAACAGAACATGTTGGATAACACTGAATTTCACATCAAATAACATATGTTCAATAACAGATACAACAGACAACTACGTATATCAAACATCAACCAAGGGTAGCCCCTATTCAGCAACCAGAACTTAAGACAAAAGGGTACACCAAGTACCACAATACAGATGCTCCAAACAGTAGCTGAGTAGAATGACACAATAAAGGACTTTGACACAGACAACAATAAGACACTACAGAAACAAGTTCCGCAACATGAATCTTAAAGACGCGACATAAACAAAAGAGTCGTGACACAATTTACTACCCCGCCATAAATCCAGGCTTGATGATTAACTAGTCAGCCGCTCGGCTGTCTCCTATGACATAGGTTGACCACTGATCAGCTCAGGGAATTATTCCCACATCTGACAACAACAGAACAGCACGTTTGTTCCTATCAACAAGCCGAAACAGGGCACACTGGCCACATCTCTCATCAGCACGAACCAAGCTGGCGTACTGCTAACACGAAAACAGCCTTCAGCTCTTTTTGTCTGCTAGGGTTCCGGCAGTTGCCAGAGTCAAACTGCTTTAACAGACCAAACCAAGGTGCATCGGTTTGGCGCTGTGACATGTATGTGTGTGCATATGTGTGTGCATTCGTATGTATGTATTTGTGTGTGTGTGTGTGTGTGTCGTGTGCTGTGCGCGTCCGAAAATAACAATAAAACACTCAAAGATACACCTATGAGCACGCACATAATGAGGTTGAATGAATAAACGATGAGGTCCCCCCATCTGTTGACAGTAAACAAGAGATCCCGTGACACCAGAGGAACTTCAAACACACACAAAACATACGCACATACCCGAGTTCTTTCATTTGATTTAGCAATACGGCTTCATTGTCAAGTCACAGCACGTGGATAATGCGAGCCGTCCTTCATATTTGTGTTGAACTTTGTCTCCAGATGTGATTAATTCATGAACGCCTCTTTATGTGACAATAAAAGTCACATAAACACTATGCTAGGGCTAAAATTAGACGAGAAATATAGAAACTATATGTCTATATTTCATCGAGATGCTCTCACGTTGTCGTAACGGAGCCTAATGCGACAATGAGATATCCCGATTTACGTACAATGTTAAAACAGCGTAGAATGTGAATACATAATCTATGCAATATGAAACAAAATCATAATACCACATACTCCTATGAAGATCGCGGGAAACATGATATGAATGTCAGTTTCTCGATAGACGCGAGTAAACACGCAAATCCACTATCTGAAATAATAACAGAACAGCGTTGGACGTGAATATATAATCTATGCAACATGAAACAAAAGCATAACAGTACATACTCCTATGAAGGTCGCGGGAAACATGATATGAATGTCAGCTTCTAGATAGTCGCGAGTAAACACAAAAAACCCAGTATCTGAAATAATAATGGACACTTATGGACAGAACGCGAGCTGCATCAGATAGCAAAAGATGGGAGGGGTTGGTGTCAGCTGGTTGAGTACCTATGCACCAGTAGCAGAAAGATAACAGATATAGGAAGGAAGAATTAGAAGAAGAATAGATGGCGGGCAAGTAATGATATCCATGAAACATAAACCGGCTGTGGAGTTTGGAAAATTAAATATAAATAATCGGCGTTACGCCAATCGAGCGAGAAAAAGAGTGCAACAAAGTTATATCGCGAGTCAATCCTCGTGCACAGAACCGAATCATAGACAATCAACAGACTAGATAGGAATTATGTGAAAGCTGAAGTGTAGTGATTTCAAGAATAGGCGGATACAAAGAGCAATGGCTATTCTTGACAGAAGTTAACTAAAACAGAGCATCTGAATGAGGCATTCGACATATTTTGGGTATGTAGTCTGAAGGAACTCCGTAGTGAAGAGGCTACGGACGCTGTTCGTGATCCCGCATACCCACGTTCGAAATACACTGCGCGCGATTTGGCAGTAGACCACGTTGTGCTGGTTTTTTACGAAATGGCATGGCTGCCGGTTCTTCATAAAGCAATGGCAAACTACTGAACGTAAACTTGCCAAGACATCAACAATAGCAAAAGATGCTGGTGTTGCCTGCAAACGTCCTGTAAAGAATATGCAACACACTTCATTTAGTCTGAAGGGGAACACTGAAGAACTTCGTGACAATAGGAAAGTTGAAAGGGAGGAGAGCCAGGGGAAGACCGATTGGGGAGATGCCGGATAGTTTGACATCACAAATGACTGGCAATAGACGAGAAAGAAGGATGTGAATAAACAGCAGAGCGGAGAGAGACTGAGCTAAGTGGGTTAAGACCCGGAGCTCTTAAATCGATCTTACGTCGTTAAATCAACGCCACGCGGCATGGGCAAGGAGAAGAAGATGTCTTAAGGTAGTGATATTGTGGCTGCAGCAAGGCTTGACACAAAAATTGCAAGAATTGATAGACATCGTAACCATCAAACGTGAAAATAAAGGACTACGAAGAAAGAAAGAAAGAAAGAAAGAAAGAAAGAAAGAAAGAAAGAAAGAAAGAAAGAAAGAAAGAAAGAAAGAAATATACCCACACTCACTCACCCACACACACATTAATAACACGACCAAGAAAACAAAAGCAACCATAATGTACAGTACCTGCTAACGGGGTTACACTGAAACAAATTAAGAGCGCCAGTGATCTAGGGACACTGAAGACAACAGATGGAAGCGGTAACATGGAGGTAACATGCGAATAATCCAAGCAAAGATAGCAACGGAGATCAGAATTTGAGACACAAGCCAGAGCAACTCAAAAGTGTAGCTGGGGTGAAAAGAGTTAATGAAAGTAGCACATCATGTGTAACTATAAGATAAAAGGTGTTCGTTGGTCATGATATGCGAAGACAGGCATTGACAAACTTGACAATTGGAAAACAAATCATCGGTAGAAGAAAACACAGGGACTGACCACGAGAAATGGTGTGGAACGGACTGGGGCGGTTTCATGAATGTATATCACGAAAAGTATTGCTTCAGAACACCAGGGACCGAGATCTGCGGAGATACATGAGCGCCTGTGCCAGCTGGCACATGATAAACGTGAAATCCCCCCCCCCCCTCCCCCCTGGAATTCCAGAAGCTAGGAATCGAAAGAGACCTAATGGAAGACATTCCCGATGACAGAAGAAATTCCCGATGACAGAAGAAATTCCCGATGACAGAAGAAATTCCCGATGACAGAAGAAATTCCCGATGACAGAAGAGATGCCCGATGACAGAAGAGATGCCCGATGACAGAAGAGATGCCCGATGACAGAAGAAATTCCCGATGACAGAAGAGATGCCCGATGACAGAAGAGATGCTCGTAGACTTTACTTCCTTAGATATTGATTTTTATGTTTTAGACTAGGTTGACCTAGAAGCGCATATCCTTTACAATTCTAATCCACCCTGATGCGGATGGAAACTAGATCACGGGCCAAGAGGGCGTGTGTCTAGCCACTACACTGTCCGGTACTGGAGGGAAAAATCATTGGCAGACGAGCAAGAGGTAATCTGCAATATAACTTTCGGACACAGCTATGACACGTATCCCAACTTAGTGACTTCCAGTCCCCAACATGGCGGATGGGCATTTGAACCATTAAGGCCTCTGGTGTGTTTATGCTTGTGACTACGGTTTGCATTCGTATTTTCCTCATGTTGGACTGGTAGTGCATGGCTTCGTCGCTCTGCACCTGAGTGAGTGCGTGGCGCGACACTGTGAGCTGTGAAATTTGTGTGGAATGCTTTTACATCTGTCCGCTGTTGTTTGTAGCGTGAACTGTATGTTCGGAGCGATGGCGGCCGGTTGTCGCTGAACTGACTGGTTTATCCTTTCGGTTCATGAGTGCATTTTTCAGGAGACTCCTGGGAGTCGTCGCTGGAGCTACGGAATTCGTGCTTTTGCGGCGCTTTCGGAGGGTCGCCCTGCAGAAAGAGACCGCGCCATGTGGGATAAACCCGTGTCATTGAAGTCTTTCTGGTGACTGCCGATTCCATCGACGATGAACTGTATTTTTCGTGGAGGACTTTTGTGTTGACATTCTGGCGGCGGCATTATGCACAGTGTACTTGTGCGGGCTGTTGACTTGCCGTGACTCCTATCTGTTTCACTTTTCAATTGGGCAGTGAGGAGTATTTTGAATGATATTCACTGACACAGGAACGGAGCATAATGGGGACGACCCGTTGCCGTGAAGTTGGAATCGCGACTAACAAACTAACTGACTGACTGACTGACTGACTGACTTACTGACTGACTGACTCCTAACTTAGTGTACATAACATTTCATAGAAACTGTCCACACACACACACAAACTGTCATTTACTGCCAGTATAGTACCTTGCGGTGTATGGAAGGGGGGTCTTTGAGTCTGAGGAATTAAGGCCGCCTGGTTAGTGCAGTCGCCGCGAACTGTGCAGATTAGGATTTTCGTTTATAGAAATAAGTTAAAAATAACGGTTCTGGCCTCTTTGACAAAGAGATAATACTCAATGGCACTAAGCCACAAAAGTAGCTCTTGCCAAATCTCTCCACATACATACACAATATATACATACAGTTTTATGTTTAACGGCATACGCCAGAAGACATGGGCTTGCACACAAATGCAAAGAAAACCTCATATGCATAAAACCATAAAATATCCCCAAGGAACATAAGACGACAGATAACTATGAATGGAATACTGAAGTCCACGACTAAAGAATCAATATCTTTTTTGCAACATTTATAAAAACATGACAAGTTCTATGCAGGCATTTATCTTCTCCGGCATTACTATGGTCTTGCTGTCTGTTCGGAATACAAATAGCCACATAAAAACCAGTGGATTTCCACACAAGTATATAGTAAATCATCAGCGGTGCTAAAGAGACAGACAGTAACCAGCGAGAAAGTCATTCAGCCTGCCCAGACTACCAATGACGATACTAGCTTAAGGAGGACACTCGATTAATAAATTTGAAAAAATGGAAAAGGAAAGTCGAATGCGCGGTCGTTGTTTACAACGCCAGGCTGTTGGTGCCAGAGGCAGGCAGTGATAAATACATGCAGTAGTGTGTATTTAGTGCCGCTTATAGCATAGAATAGAAGTAGATTAATAAGATGACATAATTCTATGCATATTTTATTCCTAGCATCGAGGTACAAGACAAAGGTGCAGAAGTTAAATTATGACTTAGAATCGCACGATGTGACGAAATTAATTCAATGGGAACAACGCTCCACACAAAATGTTAAACACACTCTGCGAACACATACGTATGAAAAACAATGTTTCTCCCAGTTGTGAAATTGAATAATGAAAATGTAAACAACATATTGCGCAGTTAATTGCCTTGCCTAGTTCGCTGTGTTTTGCCAGGTGAAATACTATAGAAAGATGTTTAAAATATAATGAAGTAGCATAATGAAGTAGCATAATGAATCTTTTGTAACAATCGGAAGAAGAACAGCACGCTATTTATTTTTTTGGCGCTCGCTCGCTCGTTTGAACTCAAGCGTAATCCATAAGCGTGCTACCACTTCTAGTGTATTGGCTAATTTTTGCGTGTGGATTAGCTTTCCCTTTTATCAGTGTCCCTCTCCATCATACGAACCCACTCCGACTTCTGAAATACTTGAAATTACGTCCCGGATTCAAGGACGAGAAGTCAACATTTTAGTCCAATGAAGATGGAGGTTCGGTGTGCTCTTGGCCATATGAAGGCTGGCAGGGCCCCGGGTGCGGATGGCATCACAATAGAAATGATCGATGCCTTGGGGGAATATGGAATGGACCAGGTCACCAGACTGCTGAACGCAATATACGATACTGGAGATATACCTCCTGAATTGGCTGGTGGGCCGGTGGTGCGAGGCTGCCATCGGAGGGTTTGCAGAGTTTCCGGCTTGGGTCAGGATGGCGTTACGTGTTTCTTCAAGCTTGACTTAAGTCAGTTGATCGGCGGCTTGACAATCCACCATCATAAAACTCGCCGTTGTTACAGAATCAGATTTCTGGCTCTAAATGTTTGCGCTACGCACAAACATGGAGAGCCACGACTTCTGCCCTATGCGCCGCCTTAGGCCCAAGAGGAAAGACTAGACTATACTAGACTAGACCGGTGTAGGGGTTGAAACCGCTACCACGGCATCAGCACACCGGAAGTTTAAGAGTGAGCGGTCTCATCCATTCAGTCATGCTGACCTCGGAAGACATAGCTAATCCGAGACTGATTACCGCATTAGATGTCGAACTATAACCGCCTGCCATTATCCGCACGGTACAAGGTTTCAGTCATGAAATGACATGCTGTGAATGAAAGCTACAAAACACAACATGGCACACACTCTCTTAAACATGTTCACCAACATACAAAAGAATGTCAAGATTCTTGGAGAACAAAGACAATCGGAATGTCTTCCACCGTCCGTATATTACTGTGGTTGACAATGCAAGCAAAGAATAGTAACACTGTAGGTTACCAAGCATGTCGTAGAGGGAACCAAGGAGGGTTAGCGCGGGCTGGCTACCTTAAACGTAGAAGTATTAGCTGCAAAATCCAACTGTCTATGTACATGTCAATAAATGCTGGACTGAGTTGGTTGAGGGAAATAAAGAAGAGGAAGGGAGGAGGAGGAGACGGAGGAAGAAGGGCAGAAGAGGAAGAAGGATGAAAAGGAGGAATGGGAGAAGGAGAAGGAGGAATGGGAGAAGAAGCAGGGGGAGCAGGGAGAGGAGAAGGAGGAGGAGGGAAAAGGGGCAGAGGAGAAGGAAGAGGGGAGATGAAGGAGGAGGGGACGAGGGGAGTAGAAGAAGGAAGGGATGAGATGAAGAAGCAGAATGAGCAGGAGGATGGGGAAGGAGGTGGAAGAAGAACAGGGTAGGAGAAGAAGGACAAAGAGGTGGAGGAGGAATAAGGGAGGGGAAGAAGGAGGAAGAGGGTAAGAGAAAAAGGAGGCCATGAAATAAATAAATAAATAAATAAATAAATAAATAATAATAATAATAATAATAATAATAATAATAATAATAATAATAATAATAATCTATAATCACTTATACAATTCTACACGCTCCCATAACAACCTTCGGGAAAACCTCTTGATCATAAGCAAGATGTCCCGCGTCCGATACACCCATCTGGAGATCATCCGCCACATCCTGCACCCATCTTCTCTTTGGCTTTCCTCTTCCTTCCTCTCTTCCCAGGCATATACCCCTCCATTATTTTTCTCTGCAAACTTTCGTGACGTTTCAAGTGACCAAAATATTTCAATTTTCTTTGTTTTATCGTTTTTAATAGGCAGCCTTCTTCAATATTCAGCTCTTGAAGTATTGATGCATTTGTACTTTTCTTTACCAAAGACATTCTCAAAACTCGTCTATAACATTTATATTCAAAGGCATATAAATGTCTATAATATAATTTAAATTTAGATAAATTATATCTAAATAGCTTAGTATTAATAATAATAATGAGAACGAATAACAGAAGCAGTGGTAGCTGTTGGAATAGCAGTGTTTGTAATAGTGGTAGGGACACTTGTGATGACAGATGTGCGCGCCCTCATGGTCCGGGCACGTACAAGGCCCTCACCTGTGGGACATGGCTGAACGCCTCTAAGCCGGGTCCCTTGGGTGTCAGGGTCTGGCCATAACTCGCCACCGGCTCGTGGTGGTGAGGTCTCGGTGGATTGACGCTGAGCCGCCAGCGTCTGCAGCCTACCTTGTGCCAGACGTATTGGTTACCCATTCCTCTGGAATACACAAGACTAGGCCGAGGGAGGGATCATGTCGTTTGGGCATCACATGATCTCTGAAGCTCTGCCCAGACATTGTGTTGGAATATTGGCCACATTTCACTCACATACTTTGGTCTGTCAAGACTGCAAGGTGTCTACTACTAGTTGTTGTTATTGTAGTATTATTACTGGTATAGTGTTAGTAGTTATAGTAATATTGGTGATTATATGGGAATGTCCTGAGTGCAGTGATGTCGGTTCTCAACTCAACTCAACTCAAGTAATACTGGTGGTAGTAGCAGCACCAGCAGCAGCAGGAGTAGTAGTAGCAGTAGCAGCAGCAGCAGTAGCAGCAGCAGCAGCAGTAGTAGTAGTAGTAGTAGTAGTAGTAGTAGTAGTAGTAGTAGTAGTAGTAGTAGTAGTAGTAGTAGTAGTAGTAGTAGTAGTAGTAGCTGCAGCAGCAGCAGTAGTAATAACTGTTGCAGCAATACAGCTGCAGAATGCAGATGAAAATCAGAAAAATAGCAATAAAAATAAAAAAAATAACACCTACAAGAACCAAATCAACAACAGTAGCAACAACAAAACAAAAAAATCAGAAACAACAACGACAAAAATCAGAAACAACAACAACAACAAGAGAAACACACAATCTCACATGTTATCTCCAGCAACTCGACAAATGTATTGTTACACAATCACAATTATAATGAATACATTATAACATTAAACGAGCGGTTTTAAAACACAACTGAATAAACAAGACCATTGTCAGCAGCATTGTGTGCCATGCTGACAAGCGTGAGTGGCCATGTTTCGCCATCTCACGCGATCACTATAGTCGTGCATCAGCTCTGTATTTTTGTCACGATTATGCCATGAGGCCAAGCCGTCTAGATATTTATCGCTCCGCTTTCCACCTTGTTCTTTTCTCTTCAATCTTGTCAGTTGTTACCAAATTATCCACTATCAAGTGCTTTACTTAGTACTTAACCAAGTACTGTAATAACCTGTCAGCTACATAAGGTACTGGTTTACTTAGTACTTAACCAAGTACTGTAATAACCTGTCAGCTACACAAGGTACTGCTTTACTTAGTACTTAACCTAGTACCGTAATAACCTGTCAGCTACACAAGGTACTGCTTTACTTAGTACTTGCCGCAGGGATCTGCCTTGTCCCCAGTGCTCTTTAATGTCTACACCAGCAAAGCCGCAGCTATTGAGACACCAGGTGTGGGTAGAGTCTTGACATTTGCAGATGATGTGCTGGTGCACAAACAGGGCAGAGACAGGGCCAGTTTGGCGAAAGACTTACAGTTGGCAGTAAACAGGGTGGCGGAGTGGTGCAGGGACGCAGGGGCCATTATACACCCAGACAAGGCATCGGTTGTATGGTACTCCCTGGATAACCGGATCGTCAAGGCAGATGTCCCAGGTATTATGTTGAATGGATGTCCTCTTAGGCGAGAGAGTAAATTGAAGTACTTGGGTATCACCTTTGACAGGTGTTTGTCTTTTAAGGATCACTGTGGACGCTTTGGTGGTGAAGGCTGGTAGGGGACTTAATGCATTGAGGGCTATGGCAACAACCGGGGTAGATCAGAGGATGCTGTACAGGCTCTTTCAGCAGTTAATAATTTCTGTCAATGAGTATGGTTTGGGGCTGCTGACAGTATCAAAGAGCCAGCTTGAAAGGTTGGAGCGCATACAGAATGCTGCCATGCGGTCAATCCTGCCGTGCACAAAGGACACACCAATTATATGCATGAGGCATATCCTGGCGCTACCTACAATGACGGATAGGCATAGGGTCCTTCAGGCCAAATGGTACCTGAGAGTTGAAGCAGATAGGGATCACCCGCTGCATGCAGCAATGGATATGGTCACGGGTCATAGACTAAGACGAGGCAGGTCCTGGATGGCACAGGTAGAACTTTCTATAAGTCAGGTATGTGATCTAGAGACCATCAATCGTGAAAGAGAGTGGGTTGAAGTTCCGGAAGACATGACGGACTGGCACAATGTAATAATAACACTGGGAAGAAATCAGGACTTAAGTGTGGGTTATAGCTGCACTAAATTTTATTAGAAGGCAGCAAGTCAAATGGTTTGGCCATGCAAATAGGTTACCAACTAACAGCATACCACAACAAGCAATGATGTACAGACCAGAGGGAAACAGAGGAAGAGGCCGACCACGTAACCGATGGACGCAGGGAATAATATAGTCCATGGGAATATCGATATATGAAGCCCATAAGCGGGCACTCTCGCGCTGCTTATACTTCACCTCGACACCGCAAGGTACAAGAGGAACATGATGAGATGAGATGAGATGCGATGAGGGGTCATGAGTGCAAAGATTTGGGCAGCGGGCTGCACTGAGTTTGAAGTGCAACAGCTGATCCAGAGCAACACACTTCAAGGTGACATAGTCATCTACACAGATGGGTCAGTGGTGAGAAACAGACGTAGTGGCTGGGGCTTTATTGCAAAGGCTAATGGACGAGTCTTGAAAAAGGAGATTCTGGCATATGAGACTACGACCTCCAGCATGAGAATGGAGGTGGAGGCAGTAACAGCGGCATTCGGGTAGCTAGAGGAGACTACTGCAACACACGTTGCATTCATTACGGATTCAAAGAGTATGCTTAGTAAGGTGGAGAAAGGAATGTTTCGTGTGGAATGGCTATAGTCGCTTCAGAGGTCACAGATTGTGATAATTGTATGGATATTTTGCCCTGGCCATGCGGGGGCACGGGGGAATAAACAGGTTGATAGGCTAGCAGGGAATGCAACTCTTGAGGTGGTCGTGCGCTTGTGGGACCAGGTGGAGAAGGCGGAGGAACAGATTGAGAACCCATATGTGAAAGGATGAGATTGCGGGGGATTGGCAGGGGTTCTGGAAGAATCTCAAAACTGAGAGGGAAGACCAGGAGAACGTTTAATCAGATAGCAAAGTGAGCGATTAGTAGTATGACTCTTCCCTGGCTGTTGAGCGAGGGGACGGAGCACGTATAGGAATTTCCTGAGTGAAGTGATGTCGGTTCTCAACTCAACTCAACTTAGTACTTAACCTAGTACTTTAATAGCCTGTCAGCTAAACATGATACTACTTTTCTTAGTAATTAACCAAAACTGTCTATGATTTGAACAGACTGCCTATGATTTTAGTGTCTGAATTATGATGTCTGTAAAGTGAACACCTAACACTATGGAGAATACTGCTTGGATCGGAAACATGATATCGTACATCAAACTAGGACTCAGCTCTGACCTCACACACTAAAAACAAACTGTCCCGAAAGCAAATTAACAATGTCACAGAAAGTAAGTTCAACTATTGAAAGGGGGATGTATAACAGTTAATGGCATGTTCGTTTACATAATGTTGCAGTCAACCCCAACATGTCTCATCTCATCTCATCATGTTCCTCTTGTACCTTGCGGTGTCGAGGTGAAGTATAAACTTCGTGAGAGTGCCCGGTTATGGGCTTCGTATATCGACATTCCCATGGATTCTGTTATTCCCTCAGTCCAACGTTTACGTGGTCGGCCTCTTCCTCTGTTTCCATCTGGTCTGTACATCATTGCTTGTTGTGGCATGCTGTTGACTGGTAGCCTACTTGCATGGCCAAACCATTTGACTTGCTGCTTTCTAATAAATCTAGAGCAGCTTTAACCCCTACTTTAGTCCTGATTTCTTCATTTCTGATCTTATCTCTTCTTGATACGTTGAGTATTCTTCTCAGAAACCTCATTTCTGTTGTTGTGATTTTTCTTTTCTCTTTTTCTGTCATTGTCCAGGTTTGGCATTGGTAGCACAGAGTTGGTAGGAAGATTGTGTTGTAAAGTGCTTTCTTAGTAGTTATTGATACATGTTTGTTCTTTAGTATTGGTGCCATTTGTCCAATGAGTTGATTTGCCTTATTGCACCTATTTTCGATCTCGTCTTCTGATCTGCCATTTGATGATATTATACTTCCTAGGTACTTGAAGCTCTTTACTTGTTTCAAGGGATGTTCGTTTAGGTGAATTGTTGCTGTTTGTTCTTCTTTAGTTATAGTCATTACCTCTGTTTTGCTTGCGCTAATTTTCATGTTATGTTCCCTACACATTTCGTTTAGACTATTCATGTGGTCTTGTAATTCAGCTTCTGATTTTGCTATTAGTGCTTGGTCGTCCGCAAACAGGAGTTCTCTAATGGTTAGATTTGCAGATGGTTCTTCTTCTGTGTTCTCGTCATGCGGTATTCTTGCTGTCTCTGCTTGGCTGGTTTCTTTACAACATGTATTGACTGTTATTTATGTACTAGGCAATTGTTACGTTAAGTAATTTGCCATTGCTTTCTGAACGACCAAATAGAAATCAACGCTAAGCAATGTGCTTCCCAAAGAGTCTGCTGGTAATTTCAAACTGCGGCCATGTGTAAATTATCTATAACATCCTGAATTCATCTACATCGTAGTCTCCTTCTTCTCCGCCTCCTTATTACGATCATAATTATTATGCAAACCTTTTACATGTCCGGAATATTCCAATTTCTTTATTTTTGATTCTCTTTATAAACAATCCTCTTTAATGCTCAAGCCATTCTGTGCAGATCTATTTGTTCTCCGCTCTGGCTAATGAATTGTTTATACTCTTCTGTAATGTTCAGTTTCACAGGCGGAGATGTGTTTCTCAGCTGATGTGTTAACTATCCCAGCTCCGTGCCTGCATTTTGCCATATAAAATACAAATGTTCTTATTGTTCTCATGTTTGTTGTTCTCTGTTGTTGTTGTTATTATTGTTATTACTTTATTATTGTTATGATTATTATTACTTTATTATTGTTAAGTGATTATAGATTATTATTATTATATTATTATTATTATTATTATTATTATTATTATTATTCATGCTGCTTTATTTAGATTTAACTGTATTGTTCGTCTATGAAGAATTGTATAAGTCGTTATTTTAGAGTTGGCTGTATTCATTACCTCTATGCAAGTCTTTGAAATAAATTATTATTATTATTATTATTATTATTATTATTATTTATTTATTTATTTATTTATTTATTTATTTCATGGCTACCTTGATATACGTGTGTGTAATTGTATTTTATGCTCCTTTAGAAATTTATAAGTCATTGCTTTAGAGAATCGGCTTTATTCTGTATCTCTACAAGTCTTTGGTATAAATATGTTAATGAAAGAATTTAATTTATTTTATTTATTTATTTACTTATTTATTTATTTATTTATTTATGTATTTATTTACTTATTGTCTCGATAGTGATGCTTGATTTGTTAACTATCCCAGTGTCGTGCCTATATACTGCCTTAGAAAATACATATCTTCTTTTTGTTCTCATTTCAATTATTCTCTCTGTTCCTACCCACGCATTATTTAATTGGTAATTTTTTTTTAAATGGCAAACTACTGAAAGTAAACTTGCCAAGAAATCACAAACAGCCCCCAAAAAAAAATGATGGGGTTGACTGCGACATCCTGTAAGGGATATGTAAACTGATTTTTTAATTTGTGTAGAGCAATGTGTGTTCTAGTAATTTTGGACATCACATTTCCATCGTCTGTCAGCAGAGAGCGTAGATATTCACAACCAGATAAGCACAAGCAGCCACAAAATGCTGGGGCTGACTGCGAAGTCGTGTAATGAACATGCATCTAATTAGTAAGTTTCTCCATTTTCTCCCCATTGAGCGGCTGGTCGATTGGCTAAGAATGCAGGGTTCTCGGTCGGGTTCGAATCCCCGGTAAGGTGTGGAATTGTTTCTGTCAGGGGCAAAAAAAAACAACAACCCTAAACTACACAGTTCGCGGCGATTGCACTAGCCAGACGGCCTGAATTCCTCAGGTTCAAGACCCCTCTGTCCTACACCGCAAGGTACTTTTTTATGTTGCATATCCCTTACACGACGTTGCAGTCAACACCAGCATTTTTCAGCTGCTGTTGATGTACTAGGCAAGTTTTACGTTCAGTAGTTTGCCATTGTTTTCTGAATGACTGGCTCACATACCCCCGTAAGTTACCGCTGCCTATTCTCGCGCAGCTGCGTTACTCGCTAGAATATACGGGATTACGGAGAAAGACGTTAAACTCTGCGCCAGGAAGACCGGCCATATCTGAAGCAGAATTCACATTTCTTCTTCTTCTTCGTTCATCCGGAGGTTTTTTTTCGGACGCGACTGCGTTGTGCCTGTTTACAGCAGAGCTGCGTTCTTGCGCCGTTAGGCCGACACATCCGACTTCTGCGGGCATTTGTTGACCGGGTTAACCTTGAATTCACATTTTATAAGCAAACTTGAGCAAGCTTTAAAATAACGAAGTTCATTCCCCTTCCGAAATACAACAATACACAAGTGGAAATAATTATACAAAAGAACATAATGCTTATGTAACATACCTCGACTTGCCAGCGCAATACATTTGGTGGGGATACGAATTCACAAAACAGATCACTTTTCCGCGATGATAATTCGAAATCTCACTGTTAAAACATGTTCCTGCGCGCTTTCGTGAAAGAAAAAAAAAATCTCTAATGATAATAAACCAGATATAGTGGAAATTCTGCTTGGAGACCAACCAATCGATTTATCACCGCACAAATAACACGTACTTTTTCGTTTGTGTATCTCGCATGGTCGAATTGTATAGTAATGTGGAAAACGAAAATCACATACTTACTCCATTTGTATACATCTGTAAAGAATCGCATATGCTAACGACTGTTGAGTCCTACAGACGTGCAGACGTTGTCGAGTCCCCCCAAAAAATGGTTGGGAATGGGGGTACTATACTAAAAAAAAAAAATACCTACCAAAAAGGCAGCAAATATAGGTTAGTAGGTCGTCAGTACATCGCAACAGCTATCTGGCAATGGTGGCGGCCAGTGCTGCAACCACCGGGCGCTTGACTAGAGTCGATAGAAAACTGCGATGAGTATAGTATGCAATGACTATCAGAGACTAAAACTAGGCCAGACCGTAAGAATGGAGGCAAGGGAGTCCAGGGCTGGTGTGGGTTTTTTTTCTTTAAAATAGGAAAATATGTACCTCACGCATACCGTGTGCAGGCGTGCTGGAACATACATAGCTGTCACACAGCGCACATATAGTTGTCTCACAGCACACACAATAGTCACAGAGCTGGCATATAGTTGTCACACAGCACACACAATAGTCAGACAGCACAAACATAGTTGTCACACAGCACAAACATAGTTGTCACACAGCACACACAGTAGACAGCACACACAACAGTCATAGCACACACAATAGTCACATCAGCACACACAATTACACAAGCACATCAGAAAACATACAACAACCGCACACCACGCACACAGGCACAAACACACACATCAGAACATATATAATTGTCACAGAGCGCACACACATACACAAACACACACATTAGAACACATGTAATAGTTACAGAGAGCATACGTACAATAGTTACACACACACACACACACACACACACACACACACACACACACACACATACACATACTCACAAGCATATTATAACACATATAGAAGTCACACAGTACACACATATACACCACATACACAAGCATACGAGGGCATATAAAATAGTCACTGAGCACAGCACCAGCTGCAGTAGTAGTAGTAGTAGTAGTAGTAGTAGTAGTAGTAGTAGTAGTAGTGGTGGTAGTAGTAGTAGTAGTAGTAGTAGTAGTAGTAGTAGTAGTAGTAGTAGTAGTAGTAGCAGCAGCAGCAGCAGCAGTCGTAGTAGTAGCAGCAGCAGCAGCAACAGCAGCAGTGGTCATGGATGTAGTAGTAGCAGCAGTAATTGTGGTAGTAGCAGCAGTAATTGTGGTAGTAGCAGCAGTAATTGTGGTAGTAGCAGCAGTAATTGTGGTAGTAGTAGCAGCAGTAATTGAGATAGTAGTAGCAGCAGCCGATATAATAAAGAGCAGCTAATAGAAGGTGACGCAAGAAAGTAGCTTTGAAGGTAAAGGTCGATGAACAAGAAGCGGATGTGTGTACTGGCACCAGCGGGTCAGTGTAAGAAGTAAGAGATAATGTGTTCAGTAAGAACATCTCTCTCTCTCTCTCTCTCTCTCTCTCTCTCTCTCTCTCTCTCTCTCTCTCTCTCTCTCTCTCTCTCTCTCTCTCTCTCTCATCATGTTCCTCTTAAAACTTGCGGTGTCGGGGTGAAGTATAAACAGCTGGAGAGTGCCCGCTAATGGGCTTCATGTATTGATATTCCCATGGACTCTGTTATTCCCTGCGTCCATTGTTTACGTGGTCTGTTATTCCCTGCGTCCATCGTTTACGTAGTCGGCCTCTTACTCTGCTTCCCTCTGGTCTTTACTTGTGGTATACTGTTAGTTGGTAACCTACTTGCATGGCCAAACCATTTGACTTGCTGCCTTTCTAATACAATCTAGTGCAGCTACAACTCCCCACTTTAGTCCTGATTTCTTAATATCTGATCTTATCTCTTCTTGATATATTGAGTATTCTTCTTAGGAATCTCATTTCTGTTGTGATTTTTCTTTTCTCTTTTTTCTGTCATTGTCCAGGTTTGGCATTGGTAACATAGGGTTGGTAAGGAGATTGTGTTGTAAAGTGCGTTCTTAGTAGTTATTGATACGTTTAGTTCTTTAGTATTGGTGCCATTTTTCCAATGAGTTAGTTTGTCTTATTGTGTCTATTTTCGATCTCGTCTTCTGATCTGCCATTTAATGATATCATACTTGGAACTCTTTACTTGTTTCAAAGGATGTTCGTTTAGGTGAATCGCTGTTGCTTTTTCTTCTTTAGTTACAATCATTACCTCTGTATTACTTGTGCTAATTTTCATGTTATTTTCCCTATACACTTCATTTAGATTATTCATTTGGTCTTGTAATCCATCTTCTATTTTGCTATTAGTGTTTGGTCGTCCGCAAACAGGAGTTCTCTAATGGTTAGATTCGCAGATGGTTCTTCTTCTGTATTCTCGTCATGCGATGTAAGAACATGTACAATTGTAATAGTTGTCACAACAGATGTGGTGATATGGTAATAGTAGACGATGGTTTGTGCTTGAATCCGTGCGTTCATGTATGAGTTAAAGAGACAAGCGTATGGAATAGAAAGAGTTAAGCAGATAACAGCACAATATACAAAGAGCGGAGTTGTGGGATAGACAGAGCAGGATAATGACTCAAGTGGTTTGAGACAGAAAACGTATAAGACAGAAATTGTTAAAGACAAAACTTTTCAGACATAAATTGTTAAACAGAAAACTGTACAGGGGAGAAACAGTTAAAGAGTAAGTAGCATAAAGAGTTACATAGAAAACTGTATGAGATAGAAATAGTGACAGAGAACAATGCTTGGAGCAGAAAATTAAATGGAATAGAAATAGTTGAAGGGACAACTGTATGGGATTGAAATAATTAAATCAAAAACTGTATGAGACAGAAGTTAAATAGCAATATGTATGGGGCAGTAATAGTTAAATGGAAAAACAATTTATAAGCATGAAATAGTTTACGAGAAATATGTATACGACAGAAATAGCTAAAGAGAAAGCTGTATGCGACAAACATAGTTACAGAGAAAACTGATGGTCAGTGAGAAAACTGTATGCGACAGAAATAGTTACTGAGAAAACTGTATAGAATATAAATAGTTGAAGATTTTTGTGGAACAGAAATAGTTACCGTGAAAACCACAAGAAGCATAGGGCCTAAATAGTCAAGGAGAAAACCACAAGAATTAGAAATAGACAAAAGTTTATGGACAGAAATAGTTAACGTAAAAACCACAGGAAACAGAATAGTTAAAGAGAAAACCGCATGGAACAGAAATAGTCATCGAGAAAATTTTGGGGACCTAACAAAGTTAACCAGTAAACTGTATGGGGTAGAAATAGTTAAATATAACAATGTACACGACACAAAGAAATGAACTATCAGACGACCCCTTGGGGCTCACAGAATTAACCATTAGCATTAAAATGCTAAAACGTAACAAGTGAGCAGGAACTAATTATAACACTAACAAAATACAAAATAACACCAGAAGGTTATTCAACACACTAATGTGTGCGCGCTAACACCGGTAATCAATACGCATATTTTGGGAGTACATTTCCGATCATGATTAGCAATAGCTATATGAACCGCATACCCACAGCTGGGTTCCTGATGTGGGGCGTGTTTATTTTTATGTTTTAATGTGAAGCATATTTCCATAATGAACTTTTAGGTCCTGCTATTAATTCCGTTGTTCAGTGATCTTCCATGACTCATCATAGAAACATCATAGAAACATATTGCTTCCGATCCACTTATAATTTCGGATCGTCTTACAACTTCGGATCCACTTACAACTTCGGATCCATTTACAACTTCGGATCCACTTACAACTTCGGATCCACTTACAACTTCCGATCCATTTACAACTTCGGATCCACTTACATCTTCGGATCCACTCACAGACACTTTCACAACACACTAACAGAAGGTGGAGACATTAAACACGGGTTGAAAAGTCAAGAAGATCGACTTAATTGTACCGGGTTTGATCTCATATGGCTCCGTTTCTTTCAGCAGGGCGGCCTGCTGAAAGCGTTGCATAAGCACGAACTCCGTAGCTCCAGTGATGACCACAGGAGTCACCGAGACAACTGTACCCGAGAACCGAACAACGTTCCCTTAATCGAACCCACAACCTTCGGAGCGCTAGGCAGACGGCTCAATCGCTTCGGTAGGGGACTCCCATGGAGGAGACGTGGAAATACATGAATGGAATGGGAACTTCATCTGGACTTGGCTAGTTAGTTAACAGATCATCCTATTTGTAAACCTAACTACTAGTCCACACGTGCTCAGATCTTCTCAGTATCGCCTTCAGGGTATCGTCATCATGAAGTGTAATGCCAGCTGGCACAGGCATTCGTGTTTCTCCACACATTTCGGTCTTTGGTGTTCTAGATCAACTCTGATGCTGATATTCCTCCATGTCACCGTCTCAATCCATCCAGCATTATTTCTCTTGGTCGGCCTCTGCCTCTCTTCCCCTCGATCTTTCCAGTTATTCACGATGTTCTCCAATACCTCTCTTCTCATCACATGACCAAATAAAGCTGTTTGTCTCTTTCTTATTGTTGTATAATGTTCTAGTTTCATTAACCTCTTTCAGGACAATCGTCGTTAGTTACTCTGGCAGTCCAAGGAATTCACAACATTCGTCTTAGGAACCACATCTCTGTTGCTTCCAAGTTCTTCCTAATTTGTCATTTTCATTCAGGGTATAGCGACATATAATACCAGTTTTGCGTTGGTTGACTAAAACAATGAATCTCATCGCCACCAGCAGATGAAAATACTCAAGAAAGTTGTGTGCATCTGTGCAGAAAAGCTCCGTAACACCGGCGAAGATCTTGGAAAGTTGGTATGTTGGTCTACATTCTGGCACAAACTATCTACACAAAATAACTTGGGCAGTCGGAATTGTAAGTAATGCCACTCTATGTTGAGTTTGAAGAGGACGCGTTGGCATTGCGGTTAGGGCGATAAGATCACAATTGCATGAGAGGGCGGGGGGGGGGGGGTGTTCGGACACGGGTTCGATGTCAGGTCTCAAAGTCCGCTACAGGAGGGGAAGACTGGCCACCTATTCCCCCATGCGCTCAGGCGTACAAAATGTGATGGTCTTCACATACCCACCTCAGATTCCTGTTCCAAGACTTGTTTTTAAGTGGGGTTTGGTCAACGTGGAACGGGGTTTTATCATCATCAAGTGCCGCACGGTATACTAAAAATAAACAACAATAAAATGTTTTGCTGAGTCGCAATTCTCCTACAACCCTCGTTGTGACTTCGGAGAGAGATGGCATATTAGGAGGAGGGGATGGGGGGAAAAAAGGGGGAGGGGAGAAGTGGAACGCAAAACCTGGGCTGACTAAATAACCGAGCATTGGTTACTGTGGGGTTTGATAGTAATCTACACAGGCCTGCTAAATACAGGCAGGCAGTCGCTCCACTCCTAGCCGGCATGACCTACTTAGCGGTACTGTAAAGGAAAATATTCAAGTCACATGAATTACAACATGGCGAAGTGTGAACACCAATGCCGATCGATATACCACTGTGAGGGGAACGAAACAAAACTGCACTGTGACTTGTGAGGGGAATGAAACAAAACTATCTCTGATCTGTGGCGACTTTGAATCAATAACAGCTGGAACCAATTCTTACAATTACGATAAACACACAATGATGGTGGTTGCGATGGTGATGATGGTGATGACGATGATAATGATGACGATGATGATGATGATAAAGCGTTGGCATCTTAAGGTAATAGATCATTCAATAAAGCTATAAAGAAGACGTACATGAACCTCTGGGACAAAGCAGAAGAAAGTGAGAGGAAGAAATTAGTCAGCAGTTGAGAAAAAAAAAGTCTATACCAGGCTCAAGATATTGTCATCACTCAGACGACCAACTCCATTGCATAGAGGAGGAACTAGTAACGGAGAAACTAGAAAAGGGGAGATTAGAAAAGGAGGAACTAGTAATGGAGAAACTAGAAAATGGTAATTAGGTATGGAAAAATTAGAACAGGCGGAACTAGAAAAGGAGGAACTAGAAAACAAAGAAACTTGTAAAGGAGGAATTAGAAGAGGAACTAGTAAATGAGGAACTAGTAAAGGGGGTACTAGTAAAGGAGAAAGTAGAAAAGGAAAAACTAGAAAAGGAAAAACTAGAAAGTGAGGAACTAGTAAAGGAGGAACTAATAAAGCAGTGGTTCCCAAACTTTTTGGCCCATGCATCCCTTCATCATATGTTGAGAATGCCATCCCCCCCCCAACCCTTGTATTTCCTCCCTATAACTCCCCTACACACAATATACATAATAACGGAAGCGAAATTTAATAATACATACTAGAACAAGACTAGACGTCTACATAAAACGTGATTTGCGGGTCTGCTTACATAATAAAACGAATTTCAGAAGGGCGAGAAGTACAGAACCGTAAAGTATGGAGGGAAAATCAATATCAAATAATCGGTTCTTGTATTAACGCGATCTTGAAATAATCTTAATCCCCCCCCCCCCCCCCCTCCTCCTGGAAACGCTAAAATTCCCCCATAGGGGGGAATTTCCCACCGGTTGAGAACCACTGTAATAAAGGATACATAATCTTTTCATTGGGAAGTGGTGTCCACGTTCTGCAAACGACCTGCTACATGCAACTGATTTTTTTTTTCTATTCTCGCCTTCTATACTCTACTGAGGCATGCCTTCTCCTTAGCTGTCCCTCGCAGCTCCGCCCATGCCCCTTCCCATATTATTCATTTACGACTCTACTTCTCTTCTCTGTGTGTTTTTGAGTCTCCCTTTGTTTCTTTTGCTTCGTGGATTCCAGACAAGGGATTTTCTAGTTAGGCTATTCATATCTGTTCTCAATGTTATGTGCTATCCAGCGCCAGCGAGTTCTATATGATGTTGCTTGTGGTATATTTTTAATGCGCGACTTCTCGTTCAGACAACAATGGCAAACTAACATACGTAAAATTGCCTAGAAAACCAACATTGGGCTGAGTACAACGTCCTACAAACGACCTACAACATTAACCCCCCCCCCCCCCCAAAAAAAAAAAGTTATAATGCACGACGTAAAAACATTTTGAGAAGAACACGCAAGAAAGTAGAACCATATTCTTCAATAAATATGCACATTCGAAGAACGGGAACGGGAATAATGAACCAAGCGTGAGACAAAACTGTTCCGTCTGTTAAGTGCGTGTGTGTGTGTTTGTGTGTGTGTGTGTGTGTGTGTGTGTTTCGTTTGCTAGCTTTGAACCCAAGCGTAGTCCATACACCTGCTACTACTTCTAGTGTACTGGACTGATATTTGCGTCTGGATTAGCTTTCACCTATTACCACTACCCCTGGCCATCAGGCGAACCCACTGCGACTTCTGAGGTACTTGTAATATACGTCCCCAAGTCAAGGACGAGAAGTCAACATATTAGTCCAACTGACCGGTGTAAGGTGCCAAGTGGCGAGTCAGAATGAATGACGTAATAGATAAGTCTAAAAGAATCTAAGAAGTAATCTCTAAACAAGACATAGAAAAAGTCGCCAAGTGTGACGTGAGAAGGTAGAAACGCCACAGCGATAGTTTAGCAACAACAGATAAACACTGGGCTGGCGGCACGGAAGGCGGCATGAGTTTGTTCACAGAGAGATATTATCAACAAACCTGAAGGAGATGGCAGTGATAGCTAGGAACTACTTCGTAGAAGAGCTAAATCCTTAAACCATTATTCTTCTCAGTCAAGACCAACCACAGGCCATGGAAGTATGAATTAGGACTGACTCGGCGAGAATGGCCAAGGTGATAGGACGGTCAAACCATAAGAAGCAATGAGGCTGACGTCAGCTGATAAGACATTGTCGTAAGAATTTAAATACTAGTTTCAGCTGTGTGCGACTATGGTTATTATTATGATACCGGCCCTCTTGGCTGTACAAGAACGGTATCTTGATTATTATTTATATTATTAATCTTATTGTTCATAAAGAGCACAAGCTGCTAGTCGGAAATAAATATTGCTGGAATGATCACGTCAGCCGGCTTCGGGTTATCAATGCTTTCGGATTTTGTCAAATGGTTTTCCTCTGGACCAACGAGTTATTTGACTGATGTTTATTGTTACACCTTGAGTTACCGTTTGGCATAAGGGTTGAAGCCGCTACCTCGGCATCAGCACACCGGGTGTTTAAGAAGGAGCGCAAATATCCAGTCTGCTATGCTGACCTTCCTTTAAGTGTTACAAGCTGACAGATTAAGAGGTTTACAGCATTTCACATGCATGGCGAAAGCAACAGTTGGGCCTGAAATAGGTCACGAGAGGTCGGGCCAGGCAAAGGGTGTACAGGCACATTATAAATATAGCAAATTATTTCCATCCCTCACCAGTTGCTGTGTGAAGTGAGCGAGTGGGTGGATGTGAATGTGTATGCATGGTGTGTGTGTGTTTTTTTTTTTTGGGTGTGTTTGCGTGTCTGTATATGCGCAAGATTAGTGATTACTACATGTTGCGCCCCAGACTATTATCGTAAAGCGAATCACTGACTAGCTTTATGTGTAATGTATTGTTGAAGTCATGTATTGTGAAGTCATATACAAATCTGTCTCTTAGTTTTCGGACAGAGTTTTAGTGGACAGCATCCACTGCATAGTGAAATTAGGAAGGTGAAGGGC
Source organism: Cepaea nemoralis (assembly GCA_014155875.1). NCBI lineage: Eukaryota > Metazoa > Mollusca > Gastropoda > Stylommatophora > Helicidae > Cepaea > Cepaea nemoralis. The sequence goes on along the minus strand of JACEFZ010022015.1, from coordinate 214,777 downwards.
AGCAGGTTAAAAAGAGGACGGTCGTGGATGGGTCAAGCCGAGGACATTCTTCAACAGGTGTGTTCACTTGAGGACTTAGAACCTGGCGAGGAGTGGGTGCAAGTGCCAACAGACTTCTGCACATCCTTTTCAGTTTGCATCCAACTAGATAGGAAATGCAGACAAGAAAATCCGGCTGCTGTTGAGGGCTGAAGTACAAGCGTTGATTTTCGAGAATTCGCTAGACAGTGACGCGGTCATCTACACAGATGGGTCGGTCGTCCGACATGTGAGAAGCTCATGGGCCTTTACAGCTCGGGCCGGAGGGAGAATTGTGAAGGAGGACTCTGGTGCTTTCACTGAAACCACAAGTAGCCTGACCATGGAAGTCATGGCAGTAAGTAAAGCAATAACATGGCTCGAGACACAGACATTCACTAGGGCTTGTTTCCTTAGCGACTCAATGAACATGATCAAGAGGATAGAGGAGGGGTCGATCCGAAGAGAATGGTTGCTGCCTCTGAAGCGGTCTCGGCTGGCAAAGATTAGTTTCATCTTCGTTGCCAGGGCATGCGGGAGTACAAGGAAATGAGCGGGCTGACAAGCTCGCAGGTGAGGCTACTGTTGAGGGCGGACGCGCCATGGACCAGGCTGACATTCTGAATGCTCTACGAGAAGTGAGACTTTTGCAAGAACCAAGTGATGACTGTGAATCTACAACAATGGCCAGACTGCGAGAGCAGCAAATTAAAAGAGGGGTGGTCAAACAAGAACACTACGCAGGAAGCCAAAGAAGATTGATAAACCAACACAGAACTGGCGTCGTTAGCCGCTACACGCTGCGGGATTTGCTGAGGAGGGGATCCGAGCACTTATGGACTGAATGGTCCGATGTGCAACGAGGATGATCTGTCGACTAACTAACTAACTAACTAACTCTTAGTTTTCGGAAATTTATTGGTGCTATTTTATGATGCTAGATCAAGCCAGGAAGCCACGTAGTCTGTCAAACTCTTATCTACTCTCCTGTTGTTCCTTGTGGTGTAGGACAAGGGATTCTTGAGCCAGAGGAATTAATTAAGGCCGACTGGCTAGTCCAGTCGCTGCGAACTGTGTAGGTAGGGTTCTCTCTCTCTCTCTCTCTCTCTCTCTCTCTCTCTCTCTCTCTCTCTCTCTCTCTCTCTCTCTCTCTCTCTCTCTCTCTCTCTCTCCCCTCCGATAGAACAAAAAAAAAAATCCACCCCTTATTGATGATGGGTCTCCCAAAGGAAATCCTGACATGAAGTCATATAAATACAATTTAAAATTCCACATAGTTATGTATTTGAACCCACACCTCGACTATTAAGACAGCAAGCTAGTACAATTAGCTGCTAGAGAAAACGGTATAATTTGTTTAATTCCATAGGCATCATCATCATGATCATCATGATCACCATCATCATCATCATTATCATCATCATAATCCTTCTGTTGCATGACCACACTGAAGTGGGAGAGAGAAGTATGTGTTCCCACAACCCCAAGAGAGCAGCTACTGGTAGGGTTGGCCGTGCTGGGCAGGTCAAGAGTTGGGGACCAGGCGAAGACAGACACAAATATGCTGCTTTGTAGGTAGATTGGGGTTAAAGGTTAGGAAAGGCAAGCTCGAAAACATGATTGTCGAATTCACAAGTACTGAGTCACAGTCGTGACGAAACAGTAACGCAGTTCGCTCACTCTCGTGTTCATCATGGAACTGGACTTTTGATGAACAAGGAGCCGATCTTTTGGTCAACATGGAGCCGGTCTTTTGGTCAACATGGAGCCGGTCTTTTCATGTATATGGAGCCGGTCTTTTCATAAACGCCGGAGTTGTTATTTTTGTGAACATGGAGTCGGTCTTTAAGTGAACACGGAGCCGGTCTTTTAGTGAACATGGAGTTGGTCTTTTGATGAAAATGGAGCCGGTCTTTTAGTGAACATGGAGTCGGTCTTTATGAACATGGAGCCGGTCTTTTAGTGAACACGGAGATGGTCTTTTGATGAAAATGAAGCCGGTCGTTTGTAGTACATCGCTCTCACCACCGCCCTTCGAGAATATTCTCGATCCATTGCCAGTTCACCTGCCTTATGCATGGCCACGCCCAGGCTATCTTCAATGTCCACCGTCGTGCTGATCGGCCCCTGCTTCTTCTAGGCAGGAACCGCACCTCCCATCAACCGTTCTTTGTAAGTCCCCTGTGATGTTTAGTATGGCCAGAGTATTTCAGTTTCTGAGACCTACTGCTGTGTATGGGCCAGTTGTCTACCAGATCTGGTAAAATATCAGCCATTTTTGTTTTTATTTTTCTTGGCATTTTGTGTGGAAGTCTCCGTGGCGAAGTGGTCAAGCCGTCTGCCTCGCGCTCCGAAGGTTGTGGGTTCGATTCCGGGCTACGTCTTTCAGTTCAAGAGTGCATTTTTCTCGGATACTCCTGGGGTCGTCACTGGAGCTACGGAGTTGGTGCTTTATGCGACGCTTTCAGCAAGCCGCACTGCGGAAAGAGACCGAGCCATATGGGATAAAACCCGGAGCAATCAAGTCGATCCTCTCGACTTTTAAGACTTTTTAAAAAATTCTGTGTGGATAGCCGTGATAGGTCTGTTTTTGTAGCTTAATGTTAGTGAACACGGTTTCAAACCCATTAGATATCGGGCTCAAAGTCAGCTGCAGGCCATTTGGTTTTAACAATGATGTGAACATCGGCCGTTTAGAAATCCTTGGCAAACTACTGAACTTAAAGTTTTCTAGAAAATCACAAAGTGCAGATACATTCTGGGGTTGATCGCGAGGTCCTGTAAAGGACAACTAAGGCATGACACATCGACTGTTCGATTCTTTCCGGACAAGTCGAGGCGTGTAAAAAGAAAATGTCCTGGAGGTGTGCGGTGGCACACATTTGTTGCAGTCCATCTTGTGCTATCAATCCTGCAACTGCATCTTGTATTGTCATGTTTTTTTTCCCGTCCATGTTGTGTTATCCACCCTGCCACCACGTTTTGTATCGCCGTGCTCCTGCCGTCCGTTTTGTACTAATAAAATGTGTATCCACGTCTTTTACCGTTGTGTTCCTGCCGTCCATTTGGTGTTTTCCACTGTGAAGTCATGTCTTTACCGCCGTGTTCCTGCCGTCCATTTGGTGTTTTCCACTGTGAAGCCATGTCTTTACCGCCGTATTCCTGCCGTCCATTTGGTGTTTTCCACTGTGAAGCCATGTCTTTACCGCCGTGTTCCTGCCGTCCATTTGTGTTTCCACTGTGAAGCCATGTCTTTACCGCCGTGTTCCTGCCGTCCATTTGGTGTTTTCCACTGTGAAGCCATGTCTTTACCGCCGTGTTCCTGCCGTCCATTTGGTGTTTTCCACTGTGAAGCCATGTCTTTACCGCCGTGTTCCTGCCGTCCATTTGGTATTTTCCACTGTGAAGTCATGTCTTTACCGCCGTGTTCCTGCCGTCCATTTGGTGTTTTCCACTGTGAAGCCATGTCTTTACCGCCGTGTTCCTGCCGTCCATTTGGTATTTTCCACTGTGAAGTCATGTCTTTACCGCCGTGTTCCTGCCGTCCATTTTCGATATCCACTGTATAGCCACGTCTTTTACCGCTGCGTTCCTGTCGTCCATTTGGTACTATCCACTCTATAGCACGTGTCTTTTACCTCCGCGTTCCCTCTGTCCATCTTGTGCTATCCACCATGTAGCCACATCTGCTGCAGCTCTTCTTACAGCTCATCTTGTTCTATCCACTCTACAAAAAAACTTCTATCGCCATATTCCTGCCATCTTGTGCTATCCAGTCTACAACCCAAGCTTCTATCCTCATGCATTTCCTATTATTCTCTCCTAAATTTCCCACACACAAGAACATGCCTACCGCTCCAACCCGACCTCAGTTCTCCGTGTGTGTTATTCTCAGCCCCGAGAAGAATGCAGAATGAATTTCTCCAGGTAAACGCTTGTGACCTCACAAGAACCAGGGCACAATATAGGTCACACTGGTTCGGCACAATCAATTACGTAGCAGGAGGTCAGATACAGCCTCAAGATGTCTTTTTTACATTTCTTAAGTTAATGCTTTTAAAGAAGGTCAGCCTGTAGAAGGGGCTTTAGAAAGTACGCTAACGGCCCGGGATCAATCCCCAGCTGAGAAAGAGGTTTTCTTGTATTCTACTTGACATCTGAAGAAGATATTTATCTGAGATGAACAGATGGTGAGATAGAAAGCTAGCCAAATTTTCCTTCCTACTTAATGGCATAATAGCATGACCTAATTTACATGAAGCCGCATAACCACAAGACCAAACTTTCTTTTTAAGAAACAAGGTTCAATCTAATCACTAAATGATGCCGTTATAAATGCTAATGACCTACAACAGTAGGTCCTTCATTATGCATATATAACTGTTGCTTAAACGGTACTACCTGCTTTCTGTTCTACTGGGCGGCGCTCACCACACCCGACCCCAACATTGTGCCAACGGCTTCGGGTGGAGGAGTGCAACTGGGAGGATACAAGCCTTTTCCTAGTGCCAGAATATGCAACCCAAAGGCTACAAGTCATGGCAGGGCAGACCAGACCCTAAGCCGTGGTCGCAATTGGTCTAGGATGGAAGCTCCGAAAGGCGGACAGTTAGAGAATTGCTTTGCTTATCCGGCAGCTTTTTCATCTCTCCACAGATATCGGCTGTTCTGGTTCCCCTCTGCAGATGTTATTCCTCTATCCCACCGTCTCAATCCAACCAGCATCATGTCTCTTTGTCTGCCTCTGCCTCTGTCTCCTTTCCCATTGATCTTACCAGTTGTCACAATGTTCTCCAATGTCTCTCTTCTCATCACATGAACAAAGAAAGCTGTTTGTCTATTTCTTATTATTGTATATAATGTTATCGTTTCATTAGCCTCTTTGAGGCAATCGTCGTTAGTTACTCTGGCAGCTCAAGGAATTGGCAACATTCATCTCAGGAGCCACATCTCTGTCGCTCTTAATTTGTTCATTCACGCTCCATGATTCACTACCATACAGCAAGACAGTTTCTATATATCATTTCAGCACTCTCTTACATCCAACTGTAATGACTAAGATAACGTTAGATAGCATAACATACTTTTCAATTGTCTGAAATGCAGCTTTTGCTATTCCCATTCTGTTCTTAATCTCTGTTGTGCATTTTCCATCTGATGTTATAACTGCCCCTAGGTATTTAACTTTCCCCACTTGGTTAAGCGTGTCTGTACGCTTCTATTGTTATTCCACATTTTGGCGTCAACGTTTTCATTGATAGTACCAGTTTCTATTTTGTTGATATTCATTGACAGTCGATTCATTGCATCTCTGATACAACGATGGCCAACAACTGTTGTAGGTCATTAGCATTTTTCCGCTATAAATACCGTGACATCTGCATAGAGTAGATTGTTTATGTTATAACCTTGTTATAATTAGTATTCTTGGCTTCTATTCGATCGCTCTAATTATTACTTCGCTATAGAAATAGAAATGATCCGGTGACAAAACTGATCCCTGTTGTAGTTCATGACGCGTTGGTAAACATGTCAGCGTCAAGAGCCGTCTGTCTTTTGTGATGAGGGGGAGTGAAGGAGAACACACGATGGAATGAACAAACGAACTTTTATTTTCAAAGGGTTGAGAATAGGAGACGCGGGCCCGTCTGACATTCTGTCCTTCTTATCTCTGCTCTCATACGCTATTTTATCCATACATCACTTATGAAGCTAATCTTAGACAAAAACAACAACAGAAACAATATGCATTATAAAGGCGTGGAAAATGTGCAATAATCAATTAAACATGACTCACAACAACTAATTTTGGGCATGGAAGTTATAAGTAGTTAAGGTGGATGTAATACCGCATACCCGCGTTCGAAACACAGCTGCGGGCAATTTAGCAGCAGACCACCTTGCGTTGGCTTTTAACAGAATGGCAATGGGTGCCGGTCGTTCAGAAAGCAAGGCAAACTACTGAAAGTAAACTTGTCAAGAGATAACAACAGCAACAAATGCTGGTGTTGACTGCAACGTCCTGTAAAGGATACGTAAATAACCTTATTTTAAAGGCTGATGTAACGTACCACAGACAGTTAGGGGAATGTTTATTATGCTAGTTGTCCTTTCAGATTATTATTATTGTTTGTTTCTTTTCAATATGGGGGAGAGGTGGGAGGTTGTGTCTGTGTGTGTGTGTGTGTGTGTGTGTGTGTGTGTGTGTGTGTGTGTGTGTGTGAGAGAGAGAGAGAGAGAGACAGACAGACAGACAGACAGACAGACAGACAGACAGAGACAGAGAGAGTTAGAGAGAGACAGATAGAGAAACATAGAGAGGCAGCGAGAGAGACACAGAGAGAGACAGAGAAAGAAAGAGAGAGACAGAGAGAGATAGGGAGAGACAGAGAAAGATAGGGAGAGACAGAGAGACAGAGATAAAGACAGACAGAGAGAGATGGGCAGAGACAGAGAGTGACAGAGAGGGAGAGTATGATAGAGAGACAGAGAGGGAGAGAGAGGGAGAGTATGATAGAGAGACAGAGAGGGAGAGAGAGGGAGAGAAGGAGAGAGAGACAGAGAGAGATAGGGAGAGACAGAGAAAGATAGGGAGAGACAGAGAGAGAGATAGAACAACAGAGAGACAGAGAGACAGAGATAAAGACAGACAGACAGAGAGAGATGGGCAGAGACACAGAGAGTGACAGAGAGGGAGAGTATGATAGAGAGACAGAGAGGGAGAGAGAGGGAGAGTATGATAGAGAGACAGAGAGGGAGAGAGAGGGAGAGTATGATAGAGAGACAGAGAGGGAGAGAGAGGGAGAGTATGATAGAGAGACAGAGAGGGAGAGAGAGGGAGAGAAGGAGAGAGAGACAGAGGGGGAGATAAGGAGAGACAGAGCGAGACAGAGAGAGGCATACATAGAGAGAGAGTGAGAGAGGGGGAGAGACAGTGAATGAGCAATGGGAGAGACAGAGAAAGACAGAGAAAAAGACAGAGAGAGAGTGAGAGAGAGAGAGAGACAGAGAGGGAGATAAGGAAAGACAGAGCGAGAAAGAGAGAGATATACATAGAGAGAGACAGAGTGAGAGAGGGGAGAGACAGAGTGAGCGAGGAAGAGACAGAGAAAGACAGAGAAACAGAGAGAGAGAGAGAGAGAGAGAGAGAGAGAGAGAGAGAGAGAGAGAGAGAGAGAGAGAGAGAGAGAGAGAGAGAGAGAGAGAGAGAGATCATAAGCGCAGTTCCTTGTATGAAACCATATTACATGAACATGTCTCTATACACAGCTACGTGGCAACCGGAAACTGGTGAACACTTGCGGTTAGCGGTCACGCGGCTGTCGTCATGTGACACGGCTGTCTGTCATATATCTTGTCAGGACAGAATAGCACAACTGTTTCCTTTCCGGGGCACGGAGGCTTGACTACTGAATAGGACATAATGTGTTCTGATTCTTCTTCTTTTTCTTCCTACCCTCCTTCATTTTATCATTATTATTATCTTCGTCTTCTTCATCCTTCCTTCCTTCCACGCCCATACATAGGCATACCTAGCAGGTTACAGTGTGTTGTTATTCTTTGCTCCGCTTAACGGCCCCGGTATCATACGGGCGCAAACCCCATTAGTTGCCTCTTACGGCACGCATGACAGGTTATAGTGCGTTGTATTCTTTGCTTCCCCATAGGGTGCCGGTAACACACGGGTGCACAACCATGCGTAGTAAAAAACCAAATACCCATTTCTCACTGGGTTTTCACATCTGCTGCACAACATCCATAATGTCGACGACTCAGTTAAGCAATGCGTATCTATTTTGTAGATTCAGGTAGATGACAAACCTGACTAATAATGACACCTTGTTTGGGGGTGTCTAGTTGAGCATGCGTGGAAATACACTTGATCCTGCAGCGAGGCTTTGTCATTTGGAGAGGACAGGTTGGAATCCCGGTGTATATATATATATCTTTCCTTCGTTGTGTTGTCTAGTTTACCCTCTAGTTTCGACTTCTTTCTTCAGCTTCTATGAGCGCCAATCAAAACCTAGCTAATGTTTATAAGATGTCTTCGTGGTCTCAAAGGGTTCCCACTAATGTTTTCTGTGATTTTTTGGGTCACGTTATGGGAAGAAATAACTTGGAAAACTTGGTGACAACTGCCAAGATCGAGGGAAAGAGAACAAGAAGCAGGCCGAGAAGTAAATACCTGGATGGCTTGACCAGACTGTATGGTCGAGACAAGAACACTGAGCTGATCCACGATTCTGGTGATCGAGTGAGATGGCAAAACGTGACCGCCCACGCTTATTGGCATGGCACATGATGATGATGATAATGATGATGATGATGTGTAACAGTGATAATTGAGTACCTACCAAGGCTGCTACAACGTACCAAACTTATCACAATGTTCCTGGTTGGAGCGAAGAATACCGAGATCTTAAGTGAAGTAAGGACAGTTAAAGAGCCCCTTTTCACGACATGAGGTGTGTAGGGTATATGGAACAAGCCTCGTATTTTTAACCCAGTCTGATCTACATAAGTTGCAAGGAAGGAGAAGCGGAGGGAAACCAAGACGAAGAGAGAAGATATTGGACAGACTGACATCATGGCTTGCAGAAACATCGGCATCAGAATCGATTGGCAGCACAAGAGACAGAAGGCAGTGGACAGACATGATCACCAACGCCAGGTGACTTGGACTATACGAAGGAGAAGATCTACTTCAATCAACCTTCTTCTCGATCAACGACACAGAGTTAATGTGGCAATGTACGATCATGACCCAGTACAGCGGGACAAATGAACTCGCAGCAGTGACTACCAGATTGCTATAAGAGATATAGATGCATTGACTGCATTTGCAAATAGACCGTGTGTCAGCATAAACACTGACAAATGTAGCACCACTCTCTTCACTTTCTCCCCGAAACAAAAAGCACGCGTCATACAGATAAATGGAATACCCCTTTGAGAAGATAAACAACCCACATACTTGTACTCGGAAGTCACATTTGATGACAGGTTGACATTGAGGAAGCACATTAAACAAGGCAGAATGAAAAACAAGGAGGACAGTAGTACCATGAGGACGATATACCAGAAGGACGATATACATCCTGAGAAAACTAACTGGAACAACACAGGAAGACAGTTGGAAAATGCAGAGCATTACTAACAGACCATACGACCACATCTGCACTATGCACAAAAGCGGAAGTGTAAAATAAATCGTAAAAATTATATTTTTTCTGTTTTGTCAAGACATCGGAGTTATCGGCCTACTTTGCTGATTTGTAACTGGCAAGGAATTGTGTACTGTGTGTAACGTGCAAGTTGGACCTACTACAAATAACACTGACAGCAAAAAGGAAATGGGATTCAAACCGATACTCTCCAGATGTCTTCTCATTGAAGTAAAAAAAAAAGTCTTCGGCGATAGACAATCTAAACATATAATTGTTTTCCATTATTAATGCTAATAAAAATCCCGCCCATTTAACAACAATATTAAACTATCAGCGTGTGGTAGTAGTTGATACTACCACCATTGTGGGAACTTCCTGTGACTTTTAGTCTGGAAGCGTGCATAGTGTGTGGACATCAGCAGGCTTCATCGCACCACAGACCGTGCACATAGAGGAGTTGAGGAAAATTCACCCCACCCCAGCGCCCATTTATCATCTAGTACAATCACTACATCAACGATTCATTCATTCATTCATTCATTCATTCATCCATCCATCCATCCATCCATCCATTCAAAGGGCAGTCGAAAGAGTATTTGAGCCACACTGACCTAATGCTCACTCATTCATTCATTCCTATCTGTTGTACCCTTGCCCACGCTATGTATGACACGTATTTCGTAAATGGTGCTAGTACCATGTGTGTACAGACCAATAGACTACCGACTGGTGATCTAGTCAATGTCACGCCTGGTGATGTGGTCAATGTCACGCCTGGTGATGTGGTCAATGTCACGCCTGGTGATGTGGTCAATGTCACGCCTGGTGATGTGGTCAATGTCACGCCTGGTGGTGTGGTCAATGTCACGCCTGGTGATGTGGTCAATGTCACGCTTGGTGATGTGGTCAATGTCACGCCTGGTGATGTGGTCAATGTCACGCCTGGTGATGTGGTCAATGTCACGCCTGGTGATGTGGTCAATGTCACGCCTGGTGATGTGGTCAATGTCACGCCTGGTGGTGTGGTCAATGTCACGCCTGGTGGTGTGGTCAATGTCACGCCTGGTGATGTGGTCAATGTCACGCCTGGTGATGTGGTCAATGTCACGCCTGGTGATGTGGTCAATGTCACGCCTGGTGATGTGGTCAATGTCACGCCTGGTGATGTGGTCAATGTCACGCCTGGTGATGTGGTCAATGTCACGCCTGGTGATGTGGTCAATGTCACGCCTGGTGATGTGGTCAATGTCACGCCTGGTGATGTGGTCAATGTCACGCCTGGTGATGTGGTCAATGTCACGCCTGGTGATGTGGTCAATGTCAGGCCTGGTGATGTGGTCAATGTCAGGTCTGGTGATGTGGTCAATGTCACGCCTGGTGATGTGGTCAATGTCAGGCCTGGTGATGTGGTCAATGTCAGGCCTGGTGATGTGGTCAATGTCACGCTGCTGCCTTCACTTCCCGACACATGACTATAAACAACGTGTTGTCATGGCAGCACTGATCTTGTCACGTGTGATTTTCGTTCACTTGTCTCCGTGGCGAAAAGGTTACGGCCGCAATTGGTAATCCCACATACAACGTTTCAAACACAGTTGCAGGCGATCTGGCAGCAGACCGCCTTGCGCTGATTGTCATACTCGATCTACTTCATCTAGTGCACTGGACTGATTTTTGCATGTGGATTATCTTTCCCTATTACCAGTGTCTCTCGCCATCAGGCGAACCCATTCCGACTTCTGAGGTACTTGTAATTTACTCCCCCAAGTCAAAGACAACAGGTAGCAGTGAACCGCCAGGCACGGAGAGTCAGGACTTCTGCCCTATGCGCCGCCTTAGGCTCAAGAGAAAAGACTAAGTCAAAGACGAGAAGTCAACATTTTAGTCCAACTGACCGATATAGGGGTTGAACCCGCTACCTCAGCATCAGTTCAACGAAAGATTAAGAGCGAGCGCTCTTAACAATTCGGCCATGCTGATCTAAACGCTAGGGTTGACTGCAACATTATGTAAAAGATATGCATCTAACTTTGAGATAATTACTGTATTTGTTCTGTTTGATTCTGATCTAAAATTACTGAACTTACAGTCAGGCATATCGCCCCACAACGAATCCACGGATGCTCCTCACCTGTTGGTATCTATTTAGAGAATCACTGCAAGCACAACATGTCTGCACAAAACTCATCTGTGACCATGTTGACAGCTCTACCTGGCGATCTAAAGCAGCAAAGTCAGGAGAACTGTATGTAGGTCATAACTTTCACAACAGCCGAAAATAACCTGGTCATGCTTTGGTGACTTTGTTTTACTCTTTTATGTTTGACCTTAATAGGGAAACCGTTGCGATACACAACTCCAGGTCGGACGCATCTCGCGCACTTAACGCTGGCTTAAGGCAGATTCGTGTCCTGTGGGTTAATGAACTTGCACGGGTGACTTAACTCCTGGTGTTCCCAAATGGGGGAGTTCAGAAATAGCAACTAGGACAAAGTGGGGCAACAGTAACAATTGGGACAACATGGGAAGCAGTAACAACTAGGACAAAGTGGTAAACAGTAACATCTAGGGCAAAGCGGTAAACAGTAACACTTGGGACATAGTGATAAACAGTAACGCATAGGACAAAGTGGTAAACAGTAACACAGAGGACAAAGTGGTAAACATTACCACATAGGACAAAGTGGTAAACAGTACCACATAGGACAAAGTGGTAAACAGTAACACATAGGACAAAGTGGTAAACATTACCACATAGGACAAAGTTGTAAACATTACCACATAGGACAAAGTGATAAACAGCAACACATAGGACAAAGTGGTAAACATTACCACATAGGACAAAGTGGTAAACAGTAACACATAGGACAAAGTGGTAAACAGTAACTCAGAGGACAAAATGGTAAACATTACCACATAGGACAAAGTGGTAAACAGCAACACATAGGACAAAGTGGTAAACAGCAACACATAGGACAAAGTGGTAAACATTACCACATAGGACAAAGTGGTAAACAGCACCACATAGGACAAAGTGGTAAACATTACCACATAGGACAAAGTGGTAAACAGTACCACATAGGACAAAGTGGTAAACAGTACCACATAGGACAAAGTGGTAAACAGTACCACATAGGACAAAGTGGTAAACAGTACCACATAGGACAAAGTGGTAAACAGTACCACATAGGACAAAGTGGTAAACAGCAACACATAGGACAAAGTGGTTAACATTACCACATAGGACAAAGTGGTAAACAGTACCACATAGGACAAAGTGGTAAACAGTACCACATAGGACAAAGTGGTAAACAGTAACTCAGAGGACAAAGTGGTAAACAGTAACACAGAGGACAAAGTGGTAGGCAGTAACAATTACAACATTATGAGTAACTGCAACTTTAGGGAAAAGTAGATGACAGTAAAAACAAGGGCGAAGTGGGTAACAGTAACCATTAGGACACAATGGGTAGCAGTAACTCTAGGACAAAGGGGGTAACAATTACTTTAGGACAAAGTGGGGAATAGTAACTCTTTAACAAAATGGGTAACAGTAACAATTAGGACACAGCAGGTAACGGTAACTCTAGGACAAAGTTGGTAACAGTAACTCTGCCACAAAATGAGTGCCAGTAACAATTAGGACACAGTAGGTAACAGTAACCTAGGACACCATAGGTAATAGTAACTCTAGGACACCGTGGGTAACAGTAACTCTAGACAGCGAGTGAGTAATAGTAACAATCAGGACACATTGAGTAGCAGTAATTCTAGGTAAAAGTGGGTAGCACTAACAAATAGGACAAAATGGGTAACAGTAACAACTAGTATCAACTCCTCCTCCTTTTACCATGTACTACTAACTGCTGCTGCTGCTACTAGTACTACTACCATTTCTTCTTCTTCTTCTTCATTGTCCTTATGTTCTTCCTATTCTTTTCTTTTCTTCCTCGTCTTCTTATTCTCCCATTTCTTCTCCCAGTCATATAGACAGTATGACACCTCTGCTGTATACACACATAAACGAACAACCCATGCCATCTGATGCAGGGGTTCCGCCCAATGAGGTGTGAGAAACAATGGCCAGGGCCACACAATACAACCCATCTACAACACTTGGGATATTAATGTGCACGCTATACAACAGTTCCCCGGTATCTTCTGATCTCTTTGTGTTGGTCTGGTGATTTACAATGACGTCTGTGATACGATTCTGTCATCTCATTAAGGGGGCAGCAACAACAACAAACAGACACTCACGTCTAATGTGGTTCGGTCATTGTTTAGCTCGTAGTGAGTTATCACCGGTAAAGTGTCGTGTACAGAACGTGCTAAAGTGGGCACGTGAAAAGTATACAATATACTATCGTGCAAACGTGTAAAGTACACTGCGTACTAATGGGCAAACGTGTAAAGTACACATCATATTAACGTGCACACGTGTTAAGTACACATACTAACGTGCAAACGTGTTAAGTACAGAACATATTGGAACTAAATCGTGTAAAGTACAGACCATACAGAAGTGAAATCGTGTAAAGTACAGAACATACTGGAGTTAAATCGCGTCAAGAACAGAACATGGTAAAGTGTAAATGTATAATGTTTTAAGAACATTTTCAAGTGGCACACAATATAACGCAGCACGCGCACAATGTACAGGACATACAAAACAGTAAAACTGAAAACATTTTAACATTGAGACGTGTATTTGAAGACGTGTATTTATATGGTGAAACATTTGGAGGCGACAGGTTGGATCCCGGTCGATAACTACAGCTTTCAAATTTTATGTTGTCTAGTGCGTCTTCTAGTCTCTACGTCCTTCTTCTCACTTCTGTGAGCGCCAAATATTACTTTGTGTGTTTATTTATGTAATTTTCTTAGTGGCCTCAACGGTTCCCCCTATTGATTTCTTGTGTTTACGTGTACAGCATTAGAACCGACCAATCATTTCTCTTCTTTAAATGTTTGTTCATATATACTCGACACGGCATTACCGTCCGATGTGTTTTGTTATTTGACCTATGCTGGTTTAATATAAATTATGAGACCCATGGTGATATTTCAATGGTTTGATACGAATTCTGTCCGTATTCCATAGTTGTTAGGTTCATGTCTATGATAGACATAACCAATGAAGGCACTTATTCCTGCAGCGAGGCACCGTTGTCATTTGGAAGCGATAGGCGATACCGGTCGGTAACTATAGCTTTAAAATTTTATGTTGTCTAGTGCGTCTTCTAGTCTCTACTTCCTTCTTATCCTTCTGTAAGCGCCAAGTAATACTATGTGTGTTTATTTATGTAGTCATATTCAACAGCCAGCGAAGATTCCCAATACTAATGGTACCAGTAGCAGCCTGGTTATGTGTCCATCTCGCCTATCATCGGAGTACTGAGTGTCGGCCAGATCCTCTCATCACTCCCTACCGCACCATTCTCGTTATTATTTTAAGATGTATCTGTTTTCCATACTACAACTTTGACCCCAAAGGGCCCTGACCACATCTGCCTTATCGTGCACCAATACCCGATCCAAAGGTACAAACCAACCCAATCTGTCCGCCTGCTCGTTTCCCATCACCCTAGCATGGTTGATACAGAAGCAAAGGAAATGAGCGCAGATCAGAACATCCACTATATATTCAAATAGCACCCAAATCAGCTGCAGACCTCTTACAATGTTTACCCGAAAATAAGACCTACCCCCTATTATAAGCACTGGCACGATTTTTCAGGATACTTTTAATAAAAGACATACTCCTAAAATAAGCCCCAGGGCTTTTTTTTTACAGTTAAAATTAATATAAGACCCGGTCTTATTTTCGAGGAAACACGGTGCCCACAGAAGTACAACCGTGTTAAGGGACAGGATCCAAGATGCACGAAGATCAGGACTACAAATCTCAGTCAAACTGGGATGCTTTCACGCCTGGGTTGGCACATTTTCCGGGCAATTATTCTGGGGGATATGTGTTAATGTACTTTACATTTTGCCGTTTTTCATACATTGTAAATTGTGTGCTTTTGTATATATGCAATTCAATTCAACGTGTAAGCTTGCGAGAGGCAGAGATAACTGGGAATCACTGCGGCAGGGTTAAAGGCAAAGAATACTGTCGGATGTATAGTTGGGCGAAACGTTTCAATTCGATAGCGTGGGAGTAACAAAGAACAAGAGTGAAGGAAATAAATACTGGAACCATGCGGGTCAATATAGAGAGATCAATACATTCGACAGGATAGAACACCAGGACACCCCACGCTGGTTCACGGTCAACGAATCACAGAAAGTCACAAGACTAGATCTGTCGTGGCAGGTGTGAGTAGCTACATAGTGACGTGTAGAAACAGACAGAAGGACAGACATCAGACAGACACACAGACAGAAGGACAGACATCAGACAGACACACAGACAGAAGGACAGACATCAGACAGACACACAGACAGAAGGACAGACATCAGACAGACACACAGACAGAGGGACTTGCAGAAACAGACAGAAGGACAGACATCAGACAGACACACAGACAGAAGGACAGACATCAGACAGACACACAGACAGAAGGACAGACATCAGACAGACACACAGACAGAAGGACAGACATCAGACAGACACACAGACAGAGGGACGTGCAGAAACAGACAGAAGGACAGACATCAGACAGACACACAGACAGAAGGACAGACATCAGACAGACACACAGACAGAAGGACAGACATCAGACAGACACACAGACAGAAGGACAGACATCAGACAGACACACAGACAGAGGGACGTGCAGAAACAGACAGAAGGACAGACATCAGACAGACACACAGACAGACCTGTGGAGATCTAACTTCACAGTCGCATATTTGTGTTGCTTCTGTTTTCAACTTTCCAGTAACTGTCTATCTCGTATGTGCTTGTGCTTGTGGAAGTACATCTGGTATTTACTTATGAAATATATCTCGTGTGTTTCTGGGAAATATCTCGCATTTGCTAAAGAAGTATATCTCTTACATGCATGTGCAAAATATCTCGTATACACTATGAAGTAATTGCCTATGAAATACAACTCGTATTTGCTTATGAAGTGTGTCTCATATTTTCTTGTGAAGAATATATTGTATTTGCTTGTGAAGAATATATTATATTTGCTTGTGAAGAATATATTATATTTGCTTGTGAAGAATATATTATATTTGCTTGTGAAGCATATATTGTATTTGCTGATGAAGTATATCGTGCCCGAACACCGGTCTATTTCCACGCTTCAGACATTAGTGATAGGTTCGTTCTATTCTTTCTTTCGCTTGAAATTTGTTCATAACTGCAATGTTGTCCCTTGTATGAATTTAACTGTCTTTTTGTTGTTATTTTAATTCGCTCAGTGGTCCATAGAGATCTTCCACTACTGTTTCTCTAGGCCAGAAGGTTTGCCTAGATAAGTCGTATTTTGGGCTGTCTTGAAATATGCGATCTGCTGTCCGGGGCGTCAATCCACATGTGCACATGGCTGATTGGCCAATCTTGAACTTTGTATACATGTGGTTGCGTAATCTATTGTGTCCTATTCTGGGGCGTAAAATGGTGGTTTGTTCTGGTGTGTCCATAAGGCGGTCATCGTCTTGAGCTGGTGTTGGTGTAATCGGTGAACATTTTTTCGGCAGTTGACGGATACATCTTGGCATTGAGCAATCCACGGCAAATGTGAAGACATGCCACAGAGAAATCAAACTACAAGTAGATTAAGTCCTGTTCCCCCTTGAAAGAAAATTCCCTCATGCCATTTGAAATCTCTGATAATTTACCACGAGTGGATTATTACCACTCTCTCCTGTCAGAAATCATTTATCCCCTTAATATCTGCGTGAATTAATAATGCGTCTGTCTGTGAGTGTGTGACGTGGTGATAGTAGCAAATATAAAAGGGTTAAATAGGTCAGGAACCTACGACAGGTCTAGCAAACCAGTAGGGAATTAACTTGATTCTAGAAAAAATTATGCTCATAAATCATGGAGGGAATTGGAGGGAAGGCGCTAGTCACGAGCGCTGGAACTTCAATAACCTCCTTTCCACGACGCTTAACAGGCATAACCGGAAGACAACAACAAACAACAATAATAATAATAATAATAATAATAATAACATCAACAACAACAACAACAACAACAACAACAAGCTATGTCGGCTAGAGTAATATGGGTGGATTATATTCTCACCCTGCTCCTTTCCTATGCCAGCAATAAGTTACCCGTTGCTATTTCTGAAAGTGGCGGTATAGTTAGAGGGACATTGTCCCAGATACCTGGAAAGCACAGTGTGATGGGGTGGGCGTGAACGATGAAGAGTGGCCTGGATACAAAGTTGCCTGGGCATAGTTCTGGATAATCTGTAGGCATGTCTCAACAACGCGATTTCCACCCGGGGTATTCGGTTGGCGTCTGTTGGCAATGACATACATAACAACTGTGTGTGGTGAATTTGGAGGAAGGGGGAGAGAATTACCAACGTAGATCTAATCCAATCCAGCTCGCATGTGCTGTGCTAAATGATGACCTGGTGGCATCCTATCATACTTCTCCAGGGATGTGAAGTTACAGGGCATGCTTTGCACACCCGCTTGTTTCCGGACTTAGCGAGGGGAAAGAAAACAATACACCACAGTCCCCGTTCTGGTGGTGCAAGGGTGTCGGGCAGGGCGGAGTCTCTATACCAACCTCACTTCGATAGATACAAGACTTTATGAGGGCCTAGACTTTCTGAACTCCAATGCAGCGAACGTAAGTGTTGAAATGCATTCCCGCAGAGGACTCACAGTCAACTAACGAAGTCACTGAGTAAATAGTAGCTTCTCAAAAGCTTTTGGAATTCATCACGACACTTGGGAGACTGCTGCCAAAGAACGAAATTCGTGGCGTACGTAATTACGTCAAGGGTGTAGTCACGTGTGAGGCAAACAGGGCTGCAAGAGCTGTGGAAAAAAAAAGGCTGGACACCCCCCCCCCCCCCCCCCAAAAAAAAAAAAAAAAACGTTGCAGGAGATCCTCCTTATGAAGCGTCAAGCAGTCTTTGCCTACATTGTCAAAGACCGTTTCGAGCCAAAATAGGCCCTACGCCCTTACCAGCCATCTTAGAACTCACGGCTTCACACTTTCAACGCCAATGGATGGAATGAATGGTCATCTTGATGGGCAAACACCAGCTTACTCTGCATTTAAGGGTGACTTCCCTTTGAGAGATACCGTTCTTAAAGTATATCGAAATTATTCAACATCCAATGCCTTGCCCTGTACATCATTTCGTGCTATAACAATCTTTCTAAATGTCTCTGTCATAAGACAGACGACCTGCCGCTGTTGCTGTCATCTGTAAATTATCTGTCTCATCTTCAACATCTACATTGTAATCGTTTATCTTCTACGGTTCCCCAGTGGATTTCGTACCATAATTATCTTTTTTAGACTTGCATGTCATTTTACACGTCAAAAATACTTCATTCCTGCCAGTTTTGTTTGTCCTCGTAAGAAATCTTCTTCGGTAATGTGTTCTCCTTCGATAGATCTGTTTGTTCTATAGAACTGATGTCGTCAGTCGGTACACGCTGACAGAATGACAGGAGTTCGGGCTCTGTGCGATGTCTTCAGTGTCATGTCTTCAGTGTGATGTCTTCAGTGTGATGTCTTCAGTGTCATGTCTTCAGTGCGATGTCTTCAGTGTCATGTCTTCAGTGCGATGTCTTCAGTGTCATGTCTTCAGTGTGATGTCTTCAGTGTCATGTCTTCAGTGCGATGTCTTCAGTGTCATGTCTTCAGTGCGATGTCTTCAGTGTCATGTCTTCAGTGTGATGTCTTCAGTGCGATCCCTTCAGTGCGATGTCTTCAGTGGGATGTCTTTAGTGCCAAGTCTTCAGTGGGATGTCTTTAGTGCCAAGTCTGCAGTGCCATGTCTTCAGTGTGATGTCCTCAGTGCGATGTCTTCAGTGCGATGTCTTCAGTGTGATGTCTTCAGTGCCATGCCTTCAGTGTGGTGTCTTCAGTGTGATGTCTCCAGTGCAATGTCCTCAGTTTGATGCCTTCAGTGTGATGTCCTCAGTGCAATGTCCTCAGTGCAATGTCCTCAGTGCGATGTCTGCGGTGCAATGTCTTCAGTGCGATGTCTCCAATGCAATGTCTCCAATGCAATGTCTCCAGTGCAATGTCTCAGTGTGATGTCTCCAGTGCAATGTCCTCAATTTGATGCCCTCAGTGCGATGTCCTCAGTGTGATGCCTGCAGCAAGCAGTTATCGGATCTAGGTAGAGAGAGAGAGACTAAGCCAGGCTGGCTAAAACAAATGCAGTTAAGTCGACCCTCTGGCCTTTTAATCCCTTTTATATACAGCATGCCAGCAGATGGTGCTCTCAATGCCGCACAGCATGTCTGGACACCTGACTAATAGTGCCCTAAGCACTATATATAATTTATAGCTATAATCCCTTGTAAAATGACATTTTATTTGTTCGAAATGTTGGCACGCGGGGAACATTTATTGTAGCAGCAGTTTTAGCAGAACCTTGCTCAACTGCGCCATATGCAGGTTTTAAACTATATGACCCTTGGTAAATAGACCAATAGAAAATGTGCGTGGCGTCTACTTTCTAATGCTGCGTTAAGCGCGTGCTCTTTTCCGATTAATAATTAATCCAGGCATGGTGACTAAATTACAATACATTTAATTTGCAACGTTACTAATTACAGTCTAAATACCTCTACGCTCAACATATGGGCCAGGTACATTATTTTTATTAAGCCCTAAAGAGCTTAAATCCATGTAATAAAAACGTGACGGTTTGTGGGGCGGCCAGTCGAGGTGTCAGATGGCAAGCTTCATATTTCATGCGGGAGTACCGAAGAGTTTAAGCAGAGTTTAAGAATACTATGAGCTGTCCCATAGTTGATGAACGGAAAATACCAGCTTCACATCTCAGCAGTAGAGAGAGGAAACACGCCACGGTGTGGCAAGCGCAGCTCTGCGGACTTAGTATCCACCGGGATAAGTGGATAACTCTGGGGCGCTCTTTGCTGCTAGCGAGATTACCTACTTACATGGCGACTTGAAAAGGTCCTAAAGGCTGAGGACGTTGTCCGTTGCCATGTGGGTGTGGAAATCAGGGGGAAACTATCACATTATACATTCCGAGAACCTCAGAATGAAGGGCGCTTGAGGCAGGTGAGATGGTAAGATATCGAGCCCCTTCGGCGGGTCGTGATTATGTTTCTTTCCCCGTTCGCTTTGAACTCAAGCGTTGCTACACACGTGCAGTTAATTGTAATGCATTGGCCGGATTTTAGCGTGCGGATTAGCTTTCCTTATTACTAGTGTCCCTCGCCATCAGGCGAACCCATTCTGACTTCAGAGGTGCTTGTAACCTACGTCTCTAAGTCAAGGACGAGAAGCCAACCCATGCACCCAGCAACTCACAGCTTGTTCATTGGGTCCCATATTCTAGCATCCGGGACATTAGCAGCTGAATTTATGAATGGACCGGTCGCATTTTCTCACATAACAATCCCCCCCCCCTCTTCCCCCTTTCTTTAGAAACCGTATGCTCTGCGCCACAACGGATGCGTTCTTGCCCTCAAGCCAACACAAGCTCACATGTCTGAGCATTCGACATTCAAAACAGACAACATTTACAGTTTTCATTTATCATTCCAGTTTCTCGCGCAATAGTGTTCATGATTTTCATTTGATTTGCTTTTCCATACATTTCCGCTGTGACCAGTCATTTCTTTTCCAAGCCGAGAAATGCAAGAGTACGTTCCACCCTGCATCCCGTTTGAGCGTGTTTGCTGTTCTGTGTTTCTTTCAATAGAACAGCCCCTTCCTCGCTGGATTTGATGTTTGAATAGGTCATTGTCGTTATTGGAAATATGCTTTTGGCGCTCTTGATAGTACTTGAATGTGGAAAATCGCTGAATCCGCCTGTTACCGTATCTGATTACGGTAAGCCATCAAATAAATCTCATTTATTTCTGTTATTATTAGTATTAGTGGTAATAGTATTTGTAGTAGTAGTTGTAGTAGTAGCAGTAGCAGCAGCAGCAGTAGTAATAGTAGCAGTAACAGTAGCAGTAGTCGTAGCAGTAGCAGTAGTCGTAGCAGCAGCAGTAGTAGTAGCAGCAGAAGCAGCAGTAGTAGTAGTAGTAGTAGCAGCAGCGGCAGTAGTAATAGTAGCAGTAACAGTAGCAGTAACAGTAGCAGTAGCAGTAATCCATCAAATTAATCTCATTTATTTCTGTTATTATTAGCAGTAGTGGTAATAGTATTTGTAGTAGTAGTTGTAGTAGTAGAAGTAGCAGCAGCAGCAGTAGTAGTAGTAGTAGTAGTAGTAGTAGTAGTAGTAGTAGTAGTAGTAGTAGTAGTAGTAGTAGTAGTAGTAGTAGTAGTAATAGTAGTAGTAGTAGTAGTAGTAGTAGTAGTAGTAGTAGTAGTAGTAGTAGTAGTAGTGGTAGTTGTAGTGGTAGTAATAGTAGTAGTAGTAGCAGCAGCAGCAGCAGCAGCAGCAGCAGTAGTAGTAGTAGTAGTAGTAGTAGTAGTAGTAGTAGTAGTAGTAGTAGTAGTAGTAGTAGTAGTAGTAGTATTCCTTTCGACCAGCAGGGATCTGGGGTCGATCCAGCATCAGAAAATGAGTCCCACACAATGTTCACTATTTTCTAGGAACTGTCTGGGACAGAACAGCCACAAGTATCAGCACTGAAAGCTATAGGACCCGTGGGGCTAGGGAAATGAAGTGTTACTAAAGAATTCCTTCTGCTGAATCGAAGCGCCCTCTACAACTAAGCGCTAGCGTCATTTGGAGACCACACATTATACACCCGATGTCACCGAGTCCACGGGAAATGTCCTTATATGAAGCCCATAAACGGGCACTCTCCTGATGTTTATGCTTCACCTCGACAACGCAAGGCACAAGAGGAACAATATGAGATGAGTTGTAACCCCGGGAAGGTTAACCCGGTCAACAAATGCCCGCAGAAGTCGGATGTGTCGGCCTAACGGCGCAAGAACGCAGCTCTGCTGTAAACAGGCACAACGCAATCACATCCGAAAAAAAAACTCCGGATGAACGAAGAAGAAGAAGATGAGTTGTAACCAGTTTTTGTCGTCTTTTATTTACTTATCTCTCGCGTGGTCTATGAGTGCCCGTCAATACCCGTAGACTTATTTCTCGTGTTACGACTATGTAAGTTGCATGTCCTTTACGAGACGTCGCATTCAACTCCATCATGTAATTGCTGTTAATGATTTGCTATGCAAGTTTGCATTCAGTAGTTTCTCATTGCTTTCTGATACTCGTACCATGGTGTAAAATCTACGTAAAGCGATCTGCTCTCAAATCACATACAGCGGACTCCAAATCCGGTGTGTCGGAATTGTGAGACTGCGTTTACATTCAACACGTTGTAGAGCAGTGGTTTTCAACCGGTGAGTAATTCCCACAGGGGGGAATTTTAGGGTATCCGGGAGGGGGTGGGGGGGTGGGGGAGAAATTAAGATCATTTTAAGAGCGCGTTAATACAAGAACCGATTACTTGATATTGTTTTTGCCTCCATACTTTACGGTTCTATACTTATCGCCCTTCTGAAATTCGTTTTATAACGTAAGTAGACCCGCAGATCATGTTTTATGTAGATGTCTAGACTTGTTCTAGTATGTTATTAAATTTAGCTTCCATTTTTACGTTTACTAAGGGGAGGGGGGATTTATAAGGATGAAATACGAGGGAGGGAGGGGGTGACATTCTGAACATATGATGAAGGGGTGTATGGGCCAAAAAAGGTTAAGAACCTGTTGTAGAGTATTACGGAGTCGTTCCTTACGTCACCTTTTTATGTTTTTCTTTAATTCTCTATACTCCAGCTTACCACTTTATAGTTACTCAAGTGCGAATCAATACCTGTTAAACGTTCTCGTATTATTTTAGGGTCGCAACTTCCCCCTTCCCTTTCTGATTATTAATCATATGTATTGCGTCCCTAGTGGTGTGAAGTAAATATTTCCTAGTTATATTTCCATCGGTATAATAATAGATACAATTCTAGTGCGTTTGTTTTGAAATGTAATGCACATAACACTGAATACAGAACTACGCAGTATCCTTGCCTGTAGATTAGATTTGGTTTGCTTTTGTAATTATTGTTCTATTTGCATTTCTGTAGACATCGCGGAGGTTGTTGGACTCAGCAAGCATGGATATATTTAGAAGCGATATAGACACGTGCGTGCGGAAGAGAAAGCCATGAGCTCATTAGAGATATTTCTTAAACGACAACTGTAACGAATTTTAGTTGTGTTTTAAAGGAGACGTGATGTTTTAAGTATATTAACAAAGGGTGGTATCGATTTCAGTGAGACAGGGTGTCAGGTAAACTAACACCACGGCGGTATCGATGTTAATAGGTAGGCAGGAAGTCATCTGTCAGGGGTTAAGCATCGAGAGAGAGTATATAAAATGGTACAGATCGATTACACATAGTGAAGTAGTCGGGATGGATACGGTGTCTAACGTCAGCACTTAATCTACTATAATATATGGCGAGATGGGAGTACAAGAAAGGAACGGGGTTGTAAAATCATTTGTTTGCTGGAGAGAATTAAGTAGGCGGGCAATCTACTTGAGTTCAACGGAAGAAGACCGGAAGTTACTTTATGTTTTGGAAAAGACACTCGATGCCTTAAATACTAAGCCGGAAGTTGCCTAAAATACATACCACGATGCCGGCTGCTGTTTTAGATATTGGAAAAATGGCCAGATGATACTTGCATTGAACGGTCTTTACGAGGCTTTGCGTAGGTAACAGTTTGATATTCCCAATAACAATGAAGGATTGCCAATTTTGAAGATGAAGTTCAGAATGCCTTTAAACATATGAAATCAAAGAAAGCCTTCAGGCCCAGACAATATCGCAACCGAAATGATAAATGCCATGGAAGAACATAAGACTAGGCCAGGTCACCAAGTTTCTTAATACAATATATGATAATGAAGATATTATGACTTATGTGTTTGTATGTTTATTACTCTGTGGAAGAACTTCGGAACCGTACAATGTGTAAATGTTAACACGCAACACAAGAGGACAGTCCTTATTCTTTAGGCATGTTCCGAGACGGGAAAAGTCCGGAGTATGTCGTCATCATGGGAAAGTTTGAAAAAATGGGGTAGGTGTGGGGAGAGGCAAGAGGGAGACAAACAGGAAAGATGCTGGACAGTTTGACATCAACGTATCTAGGAACATCAGTATCAGAAATGATTGCCAGTACACGAGACAGAGGGCTGGGGGAGACTTGATCACTAACGCCTTAAGGCATGGGCTATAAGTAGAAGAAGGGGAGGATGAGGCGGAGGAGGAAGAGGAGAAGGAGGAGGGGGCTGCGGCGGCCACGGCGGCGGCGGCGGAAGAAGCAGAAGAAGAAGAAGAAGAAGAAGAAGAAGAAGAAGAAGAAGAAGAAGAAGAAGAAGAAGAAGAAGAAGAAGAAGAAGAAGAAGAAGAAGAAGAAGAAGGAGAAAGAAGAATAAGACCAACATAGAACAATTAGTATAATTAGTCATATCACACAGGGTTTTCTTAGAAAGATCATGCAAAGAGTGAGGAAGAAATTACAAACATAAATATGTGAAGAACAATGTAAGCTTGTATAAGTCGCGAGTACAATAAATCCTGCGTATTTGCAAAGAACATTAATCAATTAAATTAATTAACCATTTACAGCTCGTCCGATAGAAATAAACAGCACGCGTTTTCTTCTCTGCTCGTTATACTCTCAAGTCATCAAAAAAACATCACCACTTCCAGTTTCTGCGTAATTTCATTACCTATTATTTAGTATTCACATCCACAGGCTAACTGACCTTTCAGTAATTACAACTGTATTATTTGAATGACTTAAATGCTGAAAGAAGTCGGTAAAACTGAGTTAATTTACCGCAGCCAGCGAGCGCGTTGCTGTGAATGTTAGCACGTTACGGTGACGATAGTGACATGAGCGCACCCGGAGCATGAGTGACTAATGCCTGTTTGCGATATTCGCTACCTGTGGATAAGTTACATAAATAAACACACATAGTATTGTTTGGCGCTTACAGAAGGAGAAGAAGGAAGTGGAGACTAGAGGACGCACTAGACAACATAAAATTTGAAAGCTATAGTTACCGACCGGGATTCGAACCTGTCACCTCCAAATGACGACAGCGCCTCGCTGCATGAACAAGTGTACTTCGAAGCATGACCAACTCTCTACTTCTATGAATGCCAAACACTACATGTACATTTATTTATGAACATTCGAGTCAGCTTGTCGGCGCACAGTGTGACATGGAGTCTGAAACAAAATAACTACATTAGAATATCACAATGCGCTGGAATTTAAATTAAACAATAAACTGCTTTAATGACACACACGGAATCAGTCGGCTAGCCAGAATTAATATCATCATGTCGGTAAAAAGCGCATAATGCGTGGTATGCTTCTTTATTCGTTTTACTGTTTTGGGTTAATGCGGTTAGTCTAATTTTAATTGCAGATAGCAGGCGAAATTGGATTATAGGGGCGCCAACAGCGGCCGGAGCACACATGCTCATACCAATGGCATTTGTCGAGACAATAACGAGCCATTGAAACATTAAACTTTTGGCCGTAAAATACATGGATGATGTGCTTGCTAATCCATGTCTCATTTTGAAATGTTTCGTTTAATCGACATTTTCCCACTGTGATATTGCCACATACAATCTACACTTTTCCATTGTGATATTACCACATGCAATCGATATATTCCCATTGTGATATTACCACATACAATCGACATTTTCCCACTCCGATATCACCACATACAATCACCACATACAATATACCCACTGTGCTACTGCCACATACAATTAACATTTTTCAACTGAGATACTACCACATACAATCAACAGTAAAGGACTCTTTTATACATCTTTTGTGCATTGGACATATAATGCTAGACTTATACGGGGTGTATTTTTAATGACTGCAGTTTTTGAAAATATTGCCGTTCCAAGTTTTGTATTCGCCCTCTGTGCAGTTCATGCACCATAATAGGTAAATATAGGGTGCATTTTTAATGACTGTGCAGTGTTTAAAAATATTGCTGGTCCAAGTTTCGTATTCACCCTCTGTTAAGTTCATGCAACATAATATTCATTCATTCATTCATTCATTCATTCATTCATTCAGTCAGTCAGTAGCATGTCCTTTGCAGAACCTCGCTCCCGTAACAACCTTCCGGAAAACCTCTCGATCATAAGCGTCCGATACACCCATCTGGAGATCATCCGCCACATCCTGCACCCATCTACTCTTTGGCTTTCCCCTTCCTCTCTTCCCAGGCATATACTCCTCCATTATTGTTCTCTCCAAACTTTCGTGAGGTTTCAAGTGACCAAAATATTTCACATTTCTTTGTTTTATCGTCTTTAACAGCCAACCCTCTTCAATATTCAGCTCTTGAAGTATGGATGCATTTGTTCTTTTCTTTACCCAAGATATTCTTAGAACTCGTCTATAACATTTATATGCAAAAGCATGTATGCGCTGTTCAGCTTGTTTAGTAAGTGATGTTTTCATTCATGGTTGTTAGGGTTTCTTGGCAAGTTTTGCAGAAAGTATTTTGCCATTGCTGTCCTTCTGGGCAGTGACTGTACTAGTCGGTGGCCATAGCCATTGTCTATACTGATGAGATCATCTGCCTATCGCCGCAGAGTGCAGACCATAACCAACAACAATCTGTCGGCTGCTCTCACACTCCATCCACCACCTGCTTACATGGCTTCATAATAGGTAAATACAAAACTTGGACCGGCAATATTTTCACTGCACAGTCATTAAAACTACACCCCATATTTCTATCTACAGACCAATCGCTACTCCAGGGGTTTAACATAAGAGACATGTCATGTGCAGTAAGTTGCATGTTTACTGGGCAGTTTTACATTCAGTAAGTTCGCCAATGCTGTCTCAACGAGAAGTCAACGTTTTCAGACCAACTGGCCAGTGTATTAAACGACCCCGCCGTCAGCGCAGCGGAAGTTTAAGACCAAGTTCTCTTATTTATTCAACGACATTGACTCTACTCCAGTCGCCTTCGCTTCCCAAGACATTTCCTGGTACCACTTTTAGCCTGGGTGGAATAGGCAGCCCCAGGTCAGAGATCAAAATACCCTTAGGTGCGGATTTAAATACATGAACACCTGGCCGGGAGGGCTAGCGTCCTGTCACATCGCACAGCGCGCCCCCGCCCCACACTGCTTGGACAAGCGGCATTATTCCTCAACTCTGAACAGAACTCAATGGCACCGACTAGTAACTATGTGGGTAAAGTTAGTTGCATGTCTCTTACATGATGTGGCAATCAACCCCAGCATATACTGGTTGTTTGTTATTGATTCGGCAATGTTAGTTCAGTAGTTTGCTATTTCTTTCTGAATGGTCGACGCCTCATGCCATCGAAACAACGCAAAGCGGTCTGCTTGCAAATGGGTGTGTCGGGATTTACGAAAGTGCGCGCCTCACTAACCCCTAAACCATAGCGCCTGTTATGGTATGGATCATCATCCATCACTATCCAGTGCCTTGCCGGCAGGCATGGACGACCATGCTTCTCCACAAATTGCGATCTCCGACGGCATGAATCAATTCGTGCGTTGACTCCCTTCCGTGCCATGACCCAAGACTGTCAAGAATTTTCTCACGTTGTCTTCCTCTATCTCTCTTTCCACAAATCTTTCCGGTTGTTATAACATGTTCCAGTTTCTGTCTTCTCGTAACGTGGCCAAAAACCATGATGACTGCTTCTTTCCGATGTCTGTGATAAGTTTGCTTTGTGACTCAGCTTCCCTCAAAATGTCCAGAGTGCTCATTTTGGTAGTCCAATTATGGCATGGACAGGGAAATGAAACCCAACAACCAATAAATAAAATGTGAGTTGCTGTGTGCATGAGTTAACGCAAAAAATAGCTTATTCTGAAGCGGATAAACAACTGATTCAGGGAGGGTTAACTCCTTAACGATGTAGTCCGAATTTGTCTCGCTGAGTTCTAATTTGCCGTTCAAGATTAAGGTCGTTATATGTTTGTCACTGTAGTCCCCATGTTTAAATGTTGTGTCTTGTGCATTTGTTTACTGATGAAGGCTAGTGGCCGCAACGCCCTATGTTTTCCGTAAGTGTGCATTACTATTATGATATTTTATACTTTTTAAGATTAAGGTGAATTATTCTTCATGGATTTCAAACACTGATATTATCAGTGGTAATAAACAGGATTTGGATCATGTATAACCAGGACGCCAATCACCGTAATCTTGCGTGCCATGCCGATAAGCCTTGGCGGTCATGGTTCGACACCTCACGTGATCACCTGTCTTGGATATAACGCATTGTGTCGTACTGCCAGGTCATCCGGGTATTTATCGCTTTGTCTCCCCCTTGCTCTTGTCTCATCAAGTGTGTCAACTGTCACTCAGCTCTTAAGTTCATTTCTAACCAGAAAGTGCTTAAAATTCTTGACTATCTGCGTCCAACCTTTCTAACCAATTTTTAATTTGGGGTTTGTTTCTTGAAGAAATGTTGCATTCATATTTCTGTCCGTCCACGGTATTATTTGCATATTCCCCAGATTTTAGAAAAAAGCAACTTTTCTACTGCGATTCGCCGGCTCCGTGGCGATAATGTTACGGATGCAATTCGTAATCTCGCAGACTGCGTTCTAAACACAGATGTGGGCTATTTGGCAGCAGACCGACAGATTTGCGTTTGTTTTCATAAAATGGTATAAGTGTCGGTCGTTTAGAAAGGAATGGCAAACTACTGAACGTAAACTTGTCAATAAATCAAAAACAGCCAACAATTGCTGGGGTTGGATGCGACGAACTAACTGCTAGTAGATGTTTCTCAACTTGTCTGCTGAGTGTCTTTATATCACAGAAATGCATCCATAAAGTGCTAAGCAGCACTTTAACATTTTTTATCACCGCAATTGACATCGGTTTGGTGAATATGCTTTACATCTTGCATTAACCTACTTATGATATGGCGATTATAGTTCTAATCTCTACAATTCAAATTCCATTAGGTGTTTAACATTCAAAGATGGTTGAAGCGATTATTTAGATACTACAGTCAGGTGGTTCTGATTTCTAGGAAATGACCTTAATTTCCGTCTTCTTACAATTTAATTACAACCCAAGTGGTTCACGTTTACAACACTTTGAATATCTAGGGCAGAACAAAATACAACAGGTCAACAGAGGTGTGCGCGTCATGTACGCTTGCAAATTTCGGTTTTAAAATATTGGCCTCACAGCCTTTCAGTGTTAAATGATAACAGTTAAATCTCCTAAATGTTACCGGGGACCATCAGTGAAGCAAAGAACAGTAGCAGGTGCCATGCATGTCGTAGGAGGCGGCGAGGGCTGATGTAAGAGTGACTACCTACTTCGTTGACAACTTTAGCTGCAAATACTAATCAAGTCTAGAACGGGTTTGGCGTTTATTTGCTCCATTTGGAGATGAAAGACAAAACAAGCAGGGTAAGAAGAAGAAGAAAAAAAAGAAAAAGAAGAAGAAGAAGAAGAAGAAGAAGAAGAAGAAGAAGAAGAAGAAGAAGGAGGAGGAGGAGGAGGAGGAGGAGGAGGAGGAGGAGGAGGAGAAGAAGAAGAAGAAGAAGAAGAAGAAGAAGAAGAAGAAGAAGAAGAAGAAGAAGAAGAAGAAGAAGAAGAAGAAGGAGGAGGAGGAGGAGGAGGAGGAGGAGGAGGAGAAGAAGAAGAAGAAGAAGAAGAAGAAGAAGAAGAAGAAGAAGAAGAAGAAGAAGAAGAAGAAGAAGGAGGAGGAGGAGGAGGAGGAGGAGGAGGAGGAGGAGGAGGAGAAGAAGAAGAAGAAGAAGAAGAAGAAGAAGAAGAAGAAGAAGAAGAAGAAGAAGAAGAAGAAGAAGAAGAAGAAGAAGAAGAAGAAGAAGAAGGAGGAGGAGGAGGAGGAGGAGGAGGAGGAGGGCAGGCGAAGGAAAAAGTCGAAGGAAGAAGAAGAAGAAGAAGAAGGAAGGAAGAAAGGAAGGAAGAAAGGAAGTGAAGCAGAACAAAAAAAGAAGGGGAAGAGCAACAATAACTAGAACACAACAACAACAACAAGTTGATAAAGAAGAAAACCGTTACACCAATAACTGCAACACAGCTGGTTATACTCTCTCTCTCTCTCTCTCTCTCTCTCTCTCTCTCTCTCTCTCTCTCTCTCTCTCTCTAATAGTGCGTGGGTTAACACTTATGCAGATAATGTAAGTCAATAAAATGCCACGCAATTGGTTGAGAAACACACAAACATCGCTTCTCCAATGCACAAAATTGTAATACACGTTCCTCTAGACTGAGTAAATAAAACAGTAATGTGTGGAAATGAGAGAGGGAGGGAGGGAGGGAGGGAAGGACAGGTCAGTGACACCTGCAAATGCTATCAAACAACGGGCTCATTCGCCAACAGGTGGTGAATGAATGGTTGTGTCGATACAGGTAAACTATGAAGTACAAACCGGCCGAGGGCTGGGAGATTGTGAGTGGATGCGAGATAGCATTTATCCATCTACTTTCAATGGGTGTATAGGGAAGATTAACGAAGCCTGTTAGCGCAATGAATAGCACGACTGGCTGTCGGTTTGGTGGCTATGTGTTCAAACCCCCCATTGATTCGTAAAATTGATCTTTGTTCATAGATTGACTCAAATTAACATGAGCACTAGGAATAAGTTCTGAGAAGTCACTTAAAACCAAAAAAAAAAGTCGCTTAAAAGTCGACAGGGTCGACTTCATCGCACTGGGTTTTCATCCCATATGGATCAGTCTCTTTACGCTGCGCGGAAAGCGTCCCACAAAGCACAAACTCCTTAGCTCCAGCGAGGACCCCCAGGAGTCTCCGAGACAACATCACACAGTGTGACTCGGAATCCTGACAATATACTAGACAATGCATCACCTGACATATTTCGCCGCATCTCGCCAGGCGTATACTTATGACAAACGTGCAGACTTTGGACTCAGACAAAGATACAGAAGACTTCTACACAAGTCAGACAGGTTCCACAGCAACCAATCATGTGTCATGTCGGAAAGCGTGGGCAGTCATGACTCGCCATTTCACTCAATCACCAGAGTCATGGATCAGCTCAGTGTTCCTGTCTCGACCATGCCATGTGGCCAAGCCACCCATGTATTTACTTCTCGGTCTTCCCCTTGGTCTGTTCCCTTCAATCTTGCCAGTTGTGACCAAGTTCTCCAATTCATTTATTCCCATAACATGTCCAAAAATTTTTTGACTGAATACGTCTAAATTCTCTAATCAATGTACGATTTTCATTTGTCTACTGTAGTACTTGGCCATTGGTTTTTCTGTCTGTCCATGGTATTCTTTGCATTTTCCTCAGAAACCACATTTCTGCAGCCATCAGATGTTTTAATTTTCTATGAAACATGGTTGAGGAATTACCGCAGTGACACATGCACATGGTACCAAACAACAGGTGTACTCGCAAAACGGTGCTACTCAGGTTCTGCGGGTTCTACTCAGCGTGGCAGTTATTGATCGTCTACTCAACGTGGCAGTTATTGACTGTCTACTCAACGTGGCAGTTATTGACCGTCTACTCAACGTGGCAGTTATTGACTGTCTACTCAACGTGGCAGTTATTGACCGTCTACTCAACGTGACAGTTATTGACCGTCTACTCAAGATAGCAGTTATTGACCGTCTACTCAACGTGGCAGTTATTGACCGTCTACTCAACGTAGCAATTATTGACCGTTTACTCAACGTAGCAGTTATTGACCGTCTACTCAAGGTGGAAGTTATTGACCGTCTACTCAAGGTGGCAGTTATTGACCGTGTACTCAACGTAGCAGTTATTGACCATCTACTCAACGTAGCAGTTATTGACTGTCTACTCAACGTGGCAGTTACTGACCATCTACTCAACGTAGCAGTTATTGACTGTCTACTCAACGTGGCAGTTACTGACCATCTACTCAACGTAGCAATTATTGATCGTCTACTCAACGTGGCAGTTATTGACCGTCTACTCAAGGTAGAAGTTATTGACCGTCAACTCAACGTGGCAGATTTTGACCGTCTACTCAAGGTAGAAGTTATTAATCGTCTATTACATGTGGCAGTTAGTGCCCGTGCATTAAACAATACAGTCACTGAATGTCCACTAAACGAGATAGACGACTGACTGATTGTAAATTCGCCAAAGTACATACATATTTAATCTCTACTCACAATTACTATTCACATACCAAAGCCGGCTGTGCATGTTGGTCTCGCGCGGTAAGTTAACTTTCTACAAAGCGATTAATGTGCATGCAGCCAGACTGAACATTCACATTCAGCACTGGGCTGATGAGCTATCGCATCACAAGTTGCCTACAGCAAATTACTAATAACACCACAGGGTGTGACAAGCAGTAGCAGATAGCTGTTCCCTACAGCTGCGCATATTCTTGATTGTTATGGTAATATTATGCGTGTCTAGTTTTCAACATCGAGAAATTCAGGGGTAATTTCAGTTAATACCGATGCGACTGAATAGATAAATTTTTATATGCGCATAATCATAAATAGGTGCAATTTGGTTGCAGCATGCTGGCAGAAGGCCAGACAGACAGAAGCCGTTAGCTGGACATGGAGATTGGCGTGGACACACAGATAAGCTTTATGTAGTACGGTGATAATGATCTTCACTAATCGACTGACTGTGACACCTTGCCGTCTTGACAGACGATAGTTTGTTAAATGGAGTTATACCTCTCCATAGCACACAGCCTGGGCTGAGTTTAGAGACCATGTGTTGGCCATGCAGCATGATCCCTTTCTCGGCCTGCCTAGTTTACTTCAGTGGAAAGGCAACACTTATACGTCTGGAACTAGACAAGCTTCAGAAGCTGCCGGATCAGCAAAGCAATGCTCTCTAACTGTCCGCATGTCGGAGCTCCCCATTCCAGACCAGTTGCCGACTAAGGGTTAGGCCAGTTATGCCTTGCCATGGCATGTAGTCTTTAGGTTACATATCCTACACTAGAATTTGGCCTGTACCCTCCCGATTGCGCTTCTCCACCCGAAGCCGTCGTCACAATGTGGAGTGTCGGGTTTGGTGAGCGCCGCCGAACATTTGGTGTTAATAAAAAGCAAGGTAGTACCGTCTACTGTCATACTTTAGCACTGCCATATCTGACTAAGACCGGACTTAGTCTTCACTAATTACTAATACCCAGTATGGCCCCATGGGAGGTGAAATGGTGCTTTAATGGACTGTTCACATCCTTTATCGTGAAGATGTGTTTGTACAAATTATCAAAGTACCCCTAATCGTCTGACCTTGATCTAATCTAGGAATGTGACCTTCAATATCAGCTTTTGTGAGACTTCCCCCCATTTATTTCTGTAGCTACGTTACGAAATCCCCCACCTACCCTCACACTGTCTATTCATTGCTCATATTTCTGCACTGTACATGCAAGAATACCTGTTTCTTCAGGAAGGTTCCGTCGTCATCTGAAGGCGGCTGGTTTGAATCCTGGTGTGATTATAAATTATATGTATGTCCAGCGTATTCTCTTACCACAGTTTCCATAATTTTCTCGCTGAGTGCAAATCAATACACGTGAATTAGTTTTTAATCAGGTTAGATAGCGTCAGAGTTTCAACACTGGGATTATAATAGTTAAGGGTAATCACTCGCCCGTTAGTTTACCTATGTGTTTCACTTTACATCTAGCATTGAAATCTGAGATTAAATAGTTAGTTGCGTGTCCTGAACCGAACGCTACACTCAACCCCAGAATTTCTGTTTGTGATTTACCAGAAATGCCATGTCAGTAGGTGTCATGTCAGTAGCCTAACCCTTGCTTTCTGAACGGCCAATTCCTCAAGCCGTCGGAATTAACACACGAAATGGGCGATTTCGAAGCCTCGGCTTGCTGTGACGGGACCTTGTGAAGCCCAGTGCCACTATCCCCTAACTCACAGCAGCATATTCTACTGTAGATGAGGAAAAGGGGGAGGGGGAGGGGGGGGGGTCTCTTCAGCCTGAAGAATTAAGGCCGCCTGGCTAGTGCAGTCGCCGAGAACTATATAGGTTAGGGTTTTCTTTCTCTCTCTCTTCCTTCCCCCTCCCCAGAAAAAAAAAAAAAATCCACACCTTACCGAGGAATCGCACCGGGGTCTCCCTAAGGCCATTCTAGCCACTCGGCCAGTCTGTCTGCCCATTCGTAATCAAACTACCGTAACGTGTTGTGTTACTGTTGTCAGAGAAAGACAATATGGAGTTGACGCCCACAACGCTTGTTTGTGTCATGGCGTGTTCGCGGACCTCTCCCTCCTTACCTCAGCTGACACGGCCCAACATGTCACCACAAGCCGTGACGAATCCCGGTCCTCGCTGCTTACGCCGGTTTCTTTGATAACGCAGCTTTCGAGGTCCTTGACCCGGAAAAGATACAGGTTAAAATATGCTTTAAGCTCAGGGTTGTTTTGTGTTACAGCGGTTCTCGCGATGACAACAACAGATTCACATGTTTTTCTTTTTGTTTTATTTGCTACGTGGATTCTCGAAGTGCAAAAAGATGGTAGATATTGTACTCCTATTATCGTGATTCTCAAACTGAAAAAACACTAATCCTATTTGGCTCTTTGCAATGATTCTCAGACTAGATTCAACGGCGTGTATTCTAATTTACGACATCATTTTTTTTTCCTGAATGTAAACTGGATTGGCATACCGTAGATAGACACACGTCATGCAAAGGAGTCAGACCAACACATAACATTGGGTACATTCATCACTATAATGTGCCGTATCGAGCCACACAACAGATTATGTTCCTCTACATACATAAGCACTCTCTCAACTTAGTAAGCTTAACCACCGACTGCCGCCCGCACCACTGTGTCCAGCGAGTATTTTCACCCTCCATTGGCTTCCGTCTCCATTTCCTAAACTTCCCGCTTATAACAATTATCGCCACACTCTGACGTCTCATACCATCATCACCGTGTGCCTCGACAAATGGCGTAGGTGTCCCTGTCTCTCCTCGGATCTTAGTCCCTCGAGCTCTGGATCATTTCTATTGATGACAGTTGGCTATGCCATCGGCTAAGACGTCAAACACTTATTCCAGTTACCTTGGTTTTGGTTTTGCCATCGGTAGCTTGACTTTGGCCTGGTCTTACTTGTGGCACGTGATAGTCCCTATCAGACGAGTTTATGATAGGAAGGCCAGCCACTGACGTCGTTCAATATCTATTTTCGACGACGCAAACTTCGGAAGATAGTGTGGTGGTTTGCTCTTATCTTCCGCATCGACCCGTGGACATGTTTCCTCTGCAATATCTGACTGTCAGGAAAAATGAGTGCCTGCTCTGTTCACCTGCAGAATTGCCTACTTATAAAAGTGAACATTCGTCTCATAACATACCACCCCCCCCCCCCCTCCCGTCTCTCCCCCTCCTCTCCCCTCCCAAAAAAAAACAAAAAAACAAACAAAACCAAAAACAACAACTGATGACTGTCTTGCCATAGTAAGAGAAGGCATCTGAATTCGTGAACTGGCTTCTCACAGTAGACAGCGTCACAATCCTTACAAACGGCGTTCGAAGTCAGCCGCTAATACCAAGACTAAGTAAGGTCTACTGTTCTAATCTCGTAACTATTGCATAGATTTGATCTCAGTCCGTTTCTACTTGTCGACACCAAGGCTAGGACCTACTGTTCCAATCTCGTAACTATTGCATAGATTTGATTTCAGTCTGTTTCCATCTGTCGACACCAAGGCTAGGACCTACTGTTCCAATCGCGTAACTATTGCATAGATTTGATATCAGTCTGGCTCCATCTGTCGACACCAAGGCTAGGACCTACTGTTCCAATCGCGTAACTATTGCATAGATTTGATCTCAGTCTGGCTCCATCTGTCGACACCAAGGCTAGGACCTACTGTTCCAATCGCGTAACTATTGCATAGATTTGATCTCAGTCTGGCTCCATCTGTCGACACCAAGGCTAGGACCTACTGTTCCAATCGCGTAACTATTGCATAGATTTAATCTCAGTCTGTTTCCATCTGTCGACACCAAGGCTAGGACCTACTGTTCCAATCGCGTAACTATTGCATAGATTTGATATCAGTCTGGCTCCATCTGTCGACAGCCTGCAATACAATGGCTTGGTTTCTCCGTAGTTGTTGGCGATGTTTATCGTCTTTTTGTTGTTGATTGGGTGTTATTCCAACACGTGGAAGCTCCTACTCAGTCGGAAAATGAAGTAGTTAACCCTCTGCCCCTATTTTCTTCACTTTGGTCTTCAGTACACGGGCTGGCAAGCAGTTTGCTAATGTTTCTCAACATGTTACTTCATCATAAATCTCGCTTCGTGACTGTCCATACAATTAGTTATTCTTTGGAAATTAATGTGATGGTTTCCCCTAGGTTTCAATATCATGATTGCTTACAAACGTAAAATATGTTGTTTTTGAATTATAATAAGACTTTGATGGAGATAGACGGTAATAGCTGTTCGAGTGGATAACAGACAGACAGAAGTAGAGGCTGAATCATGTAATAAATTCTAAAGAAGCCGAAGGGAATCACGAATACAATCAAGATAACTACCACCAGTCTGTACCCATTGATGTGATCTTCCACTGCACGATTAGATGGCACTAGTCGTCGATTTCTCCAGTGTCCATTATATTGCATGGGTGTTTGAAAGCACACACTCGTGTACACAAACGTATGCGCAACACTCACAACACATGTAGTAAATCTGCACCTTTGGAAGTGACGTTTGCGCACGCAATGATTGGCCTTACACTGCAAGATTAGGTGGCACCAGCTGCTACTGTTGGTGAACCCAAGCTGTTTATGCACGTGACATGTAAAGTCAAGGACGCTTTTCTACGCCATGAGGCGAATTAAGTATCTGATGCTGGCGCCAGATTGTAAAAACCAATCGGCAAATTATGGATACGAGTAAGACAAACCAGCAAAATATGGTTAAAAGTAAGACCAACGGGTAAAATATGAATAAAAGTAAGACCAACCGGCCCGGCAAGGTTAACCCGGTATACAAACACCCGCAGAAGTCGGATGTGTCGGCCTGACGGCTCAAAAACGCAGCTCTGCTATGAGCAGGCACAACGCAATCACGTCCGAAAAATATCTCCGGATGAACGAAGAAGAAGAAGAAGAAGAAGAAGAAGAAGAAGAAGAAGAAGAAGAAGAAGAAGAAGAAGAAGAAGAAGAAGAAGAAGAAGAAGCAAATTATGGATAAAAGTAAGACCAACCGGCAAATTATGGTTAAAAGTAAGAAAAACCGGCAAAACATGTTTAAAAGTAAGACCATAAATGTTTTGGCTGTGTACGTCTAATTTCTCCAATCAGTTTACGGTTCTTGTAGGACTTGTCCATTGGTTTTTCTGTCTGTCTATGGTATTCTTTGCATTTTCCTCAGAAACCACATTTCCACAGCCATTATATGTTTTTCAGTTTTGTCTGCTCACTGTCAACGTTACACATCTACGCAAAAGTACAGGTTGTGTGTAGCACTTCAACGCTCTTTTTTCTCGTTATAACTGACATCTTTTTATTGATCAGTATGTTTTCCATCTTGCAAATAGTTACCTTTCCATCTTGATAGTCATTTTTAGTCCAAACCGGGGTTTATTAATACGTTTTCCCAGCCAACATAAAAGCGTATAAAAGACAAGCAGAGAAACACGTATTTCGCGTTATTTGTTTACTTACTTCTATTTTATCGCTAAAAGGCGACCATACCATTTGCCCACATTATCGATTGTGCAACAGATGGCGGTTACTGATGACATGCAATCATCATCATCACAGCTGTACAACTTGCTTTTGAAAAAAATGGGGGGGGGGGGGGCCGCGCTGGAAGTAAACGAAGTTCGCAAGCAACAGATGGATGTAGACATAACCTAGATGTTCATCTTTGCGCATGACTGCACCAAATTACCACGGCAGTACAAAAAGTGAAGGTACATGCCCTTCAGTGAGCCCAGATAGCACAGTGGCTAACTCCCCGGTCTGTCAAACATGTGACCATTGACCCAGGACGAGTTAGAAGGGACGTTGGTGCTACGGTTAGGATGCTGCACTGACAATCGCTTGAGCGCGGACTGAAAAAGATTCTCGTCGTTCGCTATGAGAGGGGAAAAGACTGGATTCCCATTTCTCAGGTCTATAAAAATGTGATGATCCTAACACTTCACATAACCAAAGCAGTTTCTTGCTACGAGAATCTTATTTGTCCTCTTTAAGGACGACCTATCCTAACACATGTACCGGAAAATTATTTGGGAAATAAAGCGGGCGCATTGATGTTAACCACACTAGTTTAGTTTAGTTTAGTTTAGTTTAGTTTAGTCGACGGATCAACATCACGGCACACGGGTGTAACTCATAAGTGCTCCATTCTACTCCTAACTCAAGCCTGAGTCCGGAGCAACTCAGCTCAGTGCACGAGCTCCGTAGCACCGGCGAGGATCCTGACATATTTTGGGTAGATTTTTAACTCGAAATTTTGCCCGGGCAGACTACTCTTTTTCGATTTCCAACTGCCAAGAGATTGTTTACGCGCGCAACAATGCACACGGACGTCCGATCTCACTACCCAGAGACCGGGGGACATTTTATTACTAGAAGTCCACGTGAACCCGGCTTGAACCCGGGACCTCCAGCACTCGAGGCGTACACCATGCCCCGAGACCACTCAGCCGCCGATTAACCACATTACCCTATCGAGCGCCGATAAGGTCCAAGACTATAGGGTTAGCATCATAAAACTAATACGCCACATGGTGTACTTTTCATTCCTCCTCTACTTCCACGGACTGGCAGAGAGGACAGTATAGATGATGAACATTTCTTGTTCATCTTTTGCTGTTGAACATATGCTGTTGCACAAAGCTCAGCTCATGTGTCGTCTTCACAATGAAGGTGGGCTACAGTAGATCTCCGGGACTTTCCACCTTTCGCCAAGATGGTAGTCTAACAACCTCTATCATGTAATCTACCGATTTGTTTTTATACAGCTGTATTCATATAGCATGTCCATGTTGTTTCTTTCTCACCGGTATGATTTTCTGCTGTCTTCATCTTGCATGTCCATGTTTCACCTTTACCTCCAGTATGATTTGCTGATGTCTTCATATTGCATGCCCGTGTTTGGTATTTTTCTCCAGTATGATTTGCTACTGTCTCCATCTTGCATATCCACATCATCTTTCTCTGCAGTATGATTTTCTGCTGTCTTCATATAGCATGCCAAAGTTTGGTGTCTTTCCAGTATAATTTTCTGCTGTCTTCATATTGCATGCCCATTTGGGACGCAGAGGTGTTTCCAAGGCACCAGGGCCGGGTTATATACTGGCCAAGACCTATTGACGCGTCCTCGTCGAGCGTCCTGGGCAACAGGTCCCTTCGGGGTCCTGGCTAAAGTCAGTAGGATCGCCGATTCCTCCGAAGTCGGAGAGTGTCTGCCTGTACGGCGAGGAACCACCAGTCTGTACATCAATAAGCCAGACATGGGACAACGGATACTCAC
This sequence comes from Cepaea nemoralis, assembly GCA_014155875.1. Lineage (NCBI taxonomy): Eukaryota > Metazoa > Mollusca > Gastropoda > Stylommatophora > Helicidae > Cepaea > Cepaea nemoralis. The sequence continues at coordinate 174,934 of JACEFZ010022015.1, read as the reverse complement.
GCAAAACTCAGGTCCTGTATGACATCACACTGATGTTGGACAACAGGATGCCTTCATCCGACATACAGGACTTCGCGTTGGAGCTCAAGCCAACGAACACAAGCAAGCAAGCAAGCATGCCCATTTGTCTCCTGTCTCTCCAATATGATTTTATGCTGTCTTCATATAGCATGCCCATATGTCTCCTGTCTCTCCAGTATGATTTTCTGCTTACTTAATATTGCATGCCCATATGTCTCCGGTCTGTCCAGTATGATTTTCTGCTGTCTTCATATATCATGCCCACATGTCACCTGTCCCTCCAGTATGATATTCCACGGCAGGCGTCTGTTACAGAGCATTAATAATATGTCAGCTGCCTGCAAGAAACATAACTGAGATTATAAAATATTTTTTTGCATATCCCTTACAGGACGTTGCAGTCAACATCAGCATTCTTCAGCTGCTGTTGATGTTCTAGGCAACATTACCCTCAGTAGTTTGCCATTGCTTTCTGAGAATTTTATAAAATATACCTTTCAAGAAAGTCAAAGTTTACTTATTTTATCAGTGACATGTGTGACAACAACAATGGTAAAACGAAAAAAAGCACTGAAATATAACAAGTGTCTAAATCATTTTACAAACGAGACACGAGCAGAAATGGTCTACGGCGTTAGGAAGCATCGCTAATATTGTTAAAATGTTTGTTGTATGTTGTAATCGACCATAACATTTATTGGCTGTTTGTTATTTACAATGCAAATTTAATTCAGTAGTTTGCCGTTGTGTTATGAACGGTCGACGCCTTATACCATATCACGTATTAGATGTTAAAAACCCAGCAAATCAGATGGTTCGATCATTGAACGGGATACAACACAGCAGAGCTACCACAAAGAGCTCTTGCACATGGAACGAAAATAGTGCACAAGATTGTACCAGAAAATGATGAATTCACGACGGAAGAGGAGCCACTATAGCAGCAGCGGCAGAGAAAGAAAAGGGAAAAGAAGGAGGAGAAGATTGAGGAGAATTGAGGAGAAAGGAGGAGAGAGAGGAGGAGGAGGGGGAGAAGAAGAAGAAGAAGAAGAAGAAGAAGAAGAAGAAGAAGAAGAAGAAGAAGAAGAAGAAGAAGAAGAAGAAGAAGAAGAAGAAGGAGGAGGAGGAGGAGGAGGAGGAGGAGAAGAAGAAGGAGGAGGAGGAGGAGGAGGAGGAGGAGGAGGAGAAGAAGAAGAAGAAGAAGAAGAAGAAGAAGAAGAAGAAGAAGAAGAAGAAGAAGAAGAAGAAGAAGAAGAAGAAGAAGAAGAAGAAGGAGGAGGAGGAGGAGGAGGAAAAAAGAAGAACAAAGAAAAGAAGGAGGAGGAACGGTTAGAGGAGAAGAAAATTACATAGAGTCACACAGTGGTATGCATAAAAAAGTATACTCACTCTAATGACGAAACTGTTGTCTAACGAGCGGTCAGCCAGCTCCCCTTCGCCAAGCACCGATCAATGCTGAGAATGACGGCAACCAGAGATAGTCTGCTGCGACCTACAGTGTCCGTTAGTAACTTACAAAGGCTTCATTTAGGTCATGTATGCACGGATGCAAGGAATATAATTGTCTATGTGTATCGCTAAACGACGATACGAAAGGCAGTGTCTCATTTTGTGGACGCCGCCTATTCAATCTGAAATCTTAGTTGACGTATCTGCGGGGTTTTCATATATATATATATATATATATATATATATATATATATATATATATATATATATATATATATATATATATATATATATATATATATATATATATGAACTGCGATCATTGAGAGCGTTTCACAAATTCCCAACATTCGAAAGTTCAAAACTAGCCGCGGACAATTTGAAAGCTGACCGCCTTGAATTGATTTCTACAGTATGAGCTTTGGTCGTTACGAAAACATCGCAAATCACAGACAGGAAAAACACGCTGAGGTTGACTGCAATTATATTTTTTAACCACATGCCCTTCGGGGGACCATGCGATCCACCTCAAACCCAAGTTAATATTCTAGGCAATTTTACTTTCAACAGGTAGCCATTGCCCGCTCCCTGGCGAAGAGGTTAAGGACGCTGTTCGTATTCCCGTATACTCATGTACGAAACACAGCTGCGCGAAATTCGGCAGCGGATCGCGTCGCGTTGGTTTCTTACGGAGGTATATGAGCCGTCGTTCAGAAATTAATGGCAAACTAATGAACGTAAAACTTGTCAAGACATCATCAGTAGCCGAAAAATGCTGGTGTTTGTCAGCAGTGTCCTGTAAATAGGAATTTTTAGTTGCATGTCCTTCACAGGACGTAGCAGTCAATCCCAGCATTTTCGCTGTACGTGATTCCGGGCAAATTTTACGTTCAGTAGTTTGCCATTGCTTTCTGAACGACCGGCTCCTATACATACCTTTTTCGAACAATACCAGCACTGCTGTGTTTCGAACCCTGGTATACGGGCTCACAAACCGCGTTCGCAAGCCCTTAGCCACAGAGACCGGTAAATAGGATATGCAACCTAAAAAAAAAAAGTGTACCATTGATTTCTTAACCAGAACTTAACGTTGAAGTCCAAGCTGACGCGAGAAGAAAATGATCCCACTACCTCGCAATCGGCTTCAGCGCTAATATGCCTTTGTCCACGTCATTATATATATATATATATATATATATATATATATATATATATATATATATATATATATATATATATATATATATATATATATAAAAACCCCACTACATTTATTTCACAAGACAGAAGTAAATATAAATCTACCACAACGCACACCTGACATGCATGTACCAAGCGGAGTAAATGAGTAACAAAAAATTGCTACTTCTCTCCGGTACTCGACTACAACACACTACAACACACACACACACACACACACCACACACACAATCCCACATCCACACACACACACACACGCGCGCACACACTCCCACACCCTCACACAACATAGTAACATTGTTTTCCCTGCCACAGCCCCACAACACATGTGGCCACATCTGCATGATAATTTTTGGATTCAGCTGCGGCCTGCGGTGGGGGTGGGGTGTTTGCTCCAAAAAAAAAATAAAAAAATAAAAACGAACAACTATATTAACGACTTCACAACATTCCGGCTCTTGTTTCATAACTCAACTACCATCGCCAAGCTGGAACGCATGCGTAACACAGTTAGCGCAGTGGGGGTGAGCGGTAAGAGTTGTGCACATTTATATACGTGCATGCAATATTGATATTTTATACTCAACCCAAGAATGATGAATAATTGATTTTATTTTCTCTCTCATGTGAGCAACCATGGGGGACTGTGGCTAATCGTGTCAATGATAGTTTAAAAAAGCGAGTAAAACAAAACATAAACAACGACACCAGTCCAATAGTGGTTGTGAAGTGGACCATATGGACCGTGGGTAGTCAAGTAAAGAGCTCTCTACCACGCTCTGGGGGGTATTGAACTTACTGTGCTAGCTCCACATGTTTTAATGAAGCAGTTCACACTTGAGGGGTGATGGGGAGCAATGTTACGTGGGCTGCTTGTACTTCCAAGGATCACGTCAAGGGTGGGGTTCACCTGGGAGCCAGAGTCAATTTACACAAACAATCCTACCTTGATGCGGGAGGTGGAGGGTTGGGGGGTTCGAATATATGACCGCTGCGCCGGTAGGTAAGTGTGCTAGCCTATTCGCTCCCTGAATAAGTTTATAGTGGATGAAATGGGAGACGCAAGTGTTGTTTTTCTGTGTTGCAGAGTGCCTGCGGGTGTGTGTTTGGTGTCAAGATATATTAATGTTATCAGTTACACACAACAGAGAGGATGTGTGTGTGTGGGGGGGGGAGAAAGAGAGAGAGATTGCGCGAGAGAGCGCACATGAGAGAGCGAGAGAGCGAACGAGAGAGCAAGTGAGAAAGTGAGGGCGAGAGAAGAGAGAGAGAGAGTGAGAGAGAGAGAGAGTGATAGAGAGAGAGAGACCGAGAGAGCGCGTAAGAGAGAGCGAGACGCTGACAGAGAGACAGAGAGAGATGAATAACTTGGCACTCAGGGAGTGCTTCTAATCGTCTCAATGATAGTTAAAAGGGCGCGTAAACGCCCCCCCCCCAAAACAACAACAACAACAACAACAACACCAGGTCGATGGAATATATGGACCGTGGTTAGTGAAGTAAAAGGCTCTTTACCACGCATGGCATAGTCGAGATGGGAAGACACGTCTGATCCAAGGCTGGTTGGTGACAGCGTACGTGATGATGACACATTTTAGATATTCAGTTACAATGTCAATATGCTCAATATATGTGCGCTTGACGGCATGGCACATGATGATGATGACACATTTTAGATATTCAGTTACAATATGCTCAATATATGTGCGCTTGACGGCATGTCACATGATGATGATGACGACACATTTTAGATATTCAGTTACAATATGCTCAATATATGTGCGCTTGACGGCATGTCACATGATGATGATGACACATTTTAGATATTCAGTTACAATGTCAATAGGCTCAATATATGTGCGCTTGTCGGCATGGCACATGATGATGATGACACATTTTAGATATTCAGTTACAATATGCTCAATATATGTGCGCTTGACGGCATGTCACATGATGATGATGACGACACATTTTAGATATTCAGTTACAATATGCTCAATATATGTGCGCTTGTCGGCATGTCACATGATGATGATGGCACATTTTAGATATTCAGTTACAATGTCAATAAGCTCAATATATGTGCGCTTGTCGGCATGGCACACGGTGATGCCGATGATGGTGAAGGCTAGTCATCAACGAATCTGTTATTTCCCCCATATTTTCTGTCATTACTATTGTTGTTTTGTGACTTATAATGGGATAGTGAGACTTAGTTTCATAATTCCACAGAGTCGTGGCTTAGAAATCAGCTGAGGAAGATGTGGAAACTTCTTCTTCTTCTTCTTCTTCTGCTGCGTTCATCCGGATTTTTTTTTCGGATGTGACTGCGTTGTGCCTGTTTACAGCAGAGCTGCGTTCTTGCGCCGTCAGGCCGACACATCCGACTTCTGCGGGCATTTGTTGACCGGGTTAACCTTCCCGGGGGCTGTGGAAACAAGACCGCTTTGCGCTGATTCCGATGGCGTGAGGCGCTGGCCTGTCAAGAAAGCAATGGCAAATTACTGAACAAGCATGACCTAGTAAATCACAGAAAGCCAATAAATGCTAGGCTTGATTGAAACGTCACGTAAAGAACGCGCAGCTAAGTTTTAATTAAGTTAAAGAAGGTAGTCTGCCATGTCTTTGATTTGTGGTAGTGACCATTCTGGCGGACGGCCATAGAAAGTGACTATAAACAGATCTTCTGTCTACCGTCGCAAACTTGAGACCAGAACCTACACCTACCTGTCGGCTATTCTCACCACGATATCAATTTACAAAAACAAAGCAACTTTAACGGTGTTTGAAATTGACAAGAACATGCCCCGGTAGACGCCCTTTTAAGGCATTATGTCGAAATCAGCAAAACTAACCCTCGGAAAGAATAATGATAACATGTGTGATTCTGGCATACACACGTCGGCAATGCAGAGTTCGTGCACTGTACCAAGATTCTGCTTGTGTGATCTCTAACAGGTCAAAAGCTTACACCTGAAGGTGCCCGTATACCATGAAAAGGATCCTTGACAAATCAAACCACACCACATGCATGCCTGATTCCAACACCGACCTCCATCACGTCAGCCGTGACAAAACGCACCTCCACCACACCACGAGCCCACCCACACAAATACACCACACAGTGTGTGTGTGTGTGGGGGGGGGGGGGCGATGCGGTACACACATTTGCATGAACCACCTACAAAGGTTCGAGTAAACACCCGCAAAAAGCCTTGCCTTTATTCCCTTTATTGACCCAAACACCGAAACCAGTTGGCAATTGAAGAAAAATCCCAGGTTTATCCCGGGGGAGGGGGCGCATGTTGGGGCAGGGGGTAGAAAAGAGGGAGGAGAAATGGAGGGGGAAAACAAAACTAGGTCACTGCATAGGCATACTTAATGCAACACAAGAACTGCACGTCATGTTTGACCTCGACATTCGTCCTTTCAACCGGTTCGTAAATAAGTGCCAGTACTGTAAAACCTCGCATGAAGTGTACTACCGGTTCTTTTTAATAAACAAAAGAGCTACGCACATAATAGAATGCGTGCGGTCGGAAGGGAGGTCGAGACATACGTTCATCGTCTCGCTAAGTGAGGGAACGGCTATCTGTTTATAGTTAGTCGCGGTTCCAATTTCACAGCAAACGGTCGTCCCATCATTATGCTCCGTTTCTGTGCCAGTTAAAATCACACAAAACCCTCCTCGCTGCCATCCCTGTGAAAAGTGGAACATACAGGAGTCTCGACAAACTAAACGCCTGCACATGCATATTATGCATAATGCCGCCGAAAAATACAGTTCATCGTCGATCGAAGCGGCAGTCACTGGAAAACCAGCAGCATTACTGCACAAGGCAACACAGTTAGTTAAGCAGTCGACCGGCTGTCATTTTTCTCCACATGTAGTTCACGCTGCAAACAACCGCGGGCAGATATAAAAGCACTCCACGTGAAATTGACAGTTCACAGTGTCGCTCCACGCACTCAACTCAGTAGCAGGGCGACGGAACAACCAGGCCTAAAGTATGTGATGCAGACCCAGCACATCACACCTACTTCGGGACATGTGTGTGTGTGTGTGTGTGTGTGTGTGTGTGTGGTGCAAAGGGGTAGCGAACACCACATGGTGTAACGGTTAGGAAATTACGCTGATAATGGCATGATCGAGTTCTGGCAATGGTTCGATACCAGCTGTCGACGTTCGCTACGAGACTGGAAACCTTTCCCACCGGGCAATCACGAACGACCAGGGAGCCGAGGTAAATGATCAGATCTGCCTCCATGGGGATTGGCACAAGTGACCACCAGGCCAGCAAACAGTTACACTGTAGCCCCTCCGGTGCAAGAGGCTCCGCTCCTAACGGTAGAACACGCCCTTATGATAATTTGTAGCTTTGACAACCTATGGGGAGGTCAGCATGATGGAATGGATACGAGCGTTCGTTCTTAAACTTCCGGTGTGCTGATGCCGAGGTAGCAGATTCTACCCCTACACCGGTCAGTTGGACTAACATTTTGACTTCTTGTCCTTGACATGGGGGATTAAATTACGAGTACCTCTGAGGTCGGGGTGGGTTGGCCTGATTGCGAGGGCCACTGGTAATAGGGAAAGCTAATCCACATGCAAACATCGGTTCATCGCTAATAGAAATAGCGTGCACGGACTACGTTTAAGCTGAAAGCGAGACAGCGCCAAAAAAAAAAAAAAAAACCATGGAGAGATCTCCGTGGCTAAGTGGTTAAGCCGCTTGATCTCCCCCTCCCGAAGGTCCTGGGATCGTTTCTTGGCTCCGTCATTCGGTTCACACGAGTGAAATTTTTCTCTCCGTCTCCTGGGGGTAGAAGCTGAAACTACCCAGCGCGTGCTCCAGTGACGCTGTGGAAAGAGACCATGCGATATGGGATCAAACGCATGTCGTCCTTGAAACTACCCAACGCGTGCTCGGAGTGACGCTTTCGGCAGACCGCTCTGTGGAAAGAGACCATGCGATATGGGATCAAACGCGCATGTCGTCCTTGAAATTAAGCTGCGCGTGCTCCAGTGACGCTATGGAAAGAGACCATGCGATATGGGATAAAACGCATGTCCTCCTTGAAACTACTCAACGTGTGCTCGGAGTGACGCTTTTGGTAGAACGCTCTGTGGAAAGAGACCAAGCGATATGGGATCAAACTCGGTGCCAGGAAACCGATCCTTTGCCTTTAGACCCCATTTTTCAAAACCCATGCAAAATGGGCCCCGTGCAACCCGTTTACAGTGGAAGGAGAAAAAAAAAAGGGGGGGGGGGTATTTTTGACCTCAGATAACCATTTCCAGTGGCTTGTGGTAAGCAAGAGTCAACAACCAAACCATAACATGGGAATGCTCTCAATAGCACGCGTGTCGACCCGCATTCATGGAAGTGATGTGTTATTATGAAAGGTATTATTATTACCAAACAAAATCTCTGGTGAAAGCTTAACTCGATGGTCGTGCAACTGTGTGGGAGGGCTTGCGGGAAACGCGGGACGTAGGCGTATAATCAATAGTACCCTCGATACAAATGTACTGCTTGAATTGTCCTGTGAAGTGTAGGTGATGCATGGAGTGAGCAATACACAGCATTGTGCATTGTTTCTGAGATAATACCGCACTCTGCTTCCATGTCACAGTTGCAAATTGAAGCTGTGGTCCTTGGTGAACAGTTCTGTGACCAGGGGGAACTGGATGGCTCATGTCAGTATCACTTCGTTGAATGATTACGTTGGCTGTTCACAAACCAATCGCAAATGTCTGAACAAGCATTGCCTAGTAGATCACACACACACACAAAATAAATGCTGGGGTTGATTGGATCGTCATGTAAAGGACACTCAACTAACTTGTAACTACAGGTAAAGAAGGTTGTCTGCCGTTTCTTTGATTTGCAGTGGTGACCTTAATGGTCGACGGCCATAGAAATTGACTCTATAAAGAGATCTTCCGCCTATGGTCGCAAACTTGAGACCATTACCAACAACTGTCGGCTGATCTCAGTCTCAATCATGGACTTGCTCCGTACTTTCACGTTTCCTTGGTTGAGAAGTTAAGCGTTACCTGTACATGCGAGTACATGAAAGAAATTATTAAGGGAACTATTGTTACGATTTACACAGCGGTAAGTGTAAATGCGAGTACATGAAAGTGTGCTATTATTACGAAACGAATCTTACTGCAACAAACTTGAAACTGTGGGAGGAAAGAAGGGGGTGGTAATAATCAATGTTGAAAAAGGACTCTTTTCACGCCTTCAGGCATATGGTGCTACACGCATATTTGTGTAGACCAATCCGTACTAGGTGGGTGATAAATTCCCCAGCTGCCTTTACGTCCCAAAACGTTCTGAGTACCCTTTTTAAGCCGGGTCGTCCTGGGATATGGAAAACCCTCATTCTCCCAGCTACGGAATTAGCCCATTGCTCGGCGAGCGGGCCACTACGCTACCAAGTCTTCCATAATCAATGGTGAATTGAATACAATTACACTGCTGGAAGCGGCAGGTAGCGCATCATGTGTAATGAAGCGACGAGCGCAGACCATTAACCGAGTTGCCACGGGGCATGCAATACTGAATATTATACACATTTACCAGCAGGCGGGATCAGGACAGTTATAAAGAGCCGTACGATTGGAAACTTTGAAAGTGATAGAGTGCTGTTGATGTTAAGATGTGGTTGAGGTAGGATGTAAATTGGAAGCTATCGTGATGGGTGGAATAGCAAGATAAGAAGAAATGAGAGAAGTCAGGAGAAAGATGAGAAAGATGGACGTAACGAACTTTGAAAGATGTGGAATTTACATAACAGAGTAATGCAAGATCTAGCTGTATGTATGGAACTCGTGAATAAAGGGGGGGGTGGGGGGGGGGGGGGGGGGGGGGGGAGAGAGAGAGAGAGAGAGATGAGAGAGAGAGAGAGAGAGAGAGAGGGAGAGAGGAGAGAGAGGGAGAGAGGTTATGCGGGCAGAAAGAAAGAAAGAAAGAAAGAAAGAAAGAAAGAAAGAAAGAAAGAAAGAAAGAAAGAAAGAAAGAAAGAAAGAAAGAAAGAAAGAAAGAAAGAAAGAAAGAAAGAAAGAAAGAAAGAACAAATTTTAATTTAAAAGGGTAACAAATTGGGCACGCACATTCGGCCCTTTCAATCACTCATCTTTCATTCATCAAATGTGCATGTTACATTAACATAGGGGAAAAAACATTGTCAAATGGATTTTGTAAGCATAAACAATGCATATTACGCATGATACATTCACATGAGAAAACAAAAAAAAAGCATTATCAAATGAAAGAAAGAAAGAAAGAAAGAAAGTATGGAAGGAAGGAAGGAAGGAGGAAGGAAGGAAAGAAAGAAAGAAAGAAAGAAAGAAAGAAAGAAAGAAAGAAAGAAAGAAAAGAAGAAAGAAAGAAAGAAAGAAAGAAAGAAAGAAAGTCCAAACATAAACTTCAGACACACAACAATACGTACAGGACATGTCAGAACGTTACAAATAACATGAAATATGTGAATGAATAAGCGAACAAGAATACAGTCAGAATTATTAACAGCAGACCATATTGAGAATCAACAGACACGATGCAAACATCTTCCGAAAAGCTTATGACCAAGGTTTTATTACAAAGAAGGAAAGACATTAAATGTTCAAATGTAATAAACATATTTTATTCTTTTCACCTCTTTCCTGGGGGGGGGGGGGGGGGGGGGGGGGGGTGCACCAAATCAATTTCAGCACCTCAAAGATGTAAAAATGTTAAGAAATCCATCATCATTGGCACCTTGCCGTCTTGACAGACGATAGTTTGTGCTTTAAAAAGGCATAATAACTTTTACCTATGGTGGTAGCGAATGTGACTGGCAAGGCCAATTCGCGCTGTAAATGTTCGTTCACAGTGGGTGCATGCGAACACTTGGTCATTTCCACCATCATGCACCATCTTACGTCTCGCACGCTTGGTGTGTGACCTATCTGCAATAATTTTCTCCTTTGTCTTTATTCCATTTCTGATGTTTGCCCTCCGTACAACACGTTCAGCGGCGACTTGCTCCCATTATGCATTATCAATGCCTGTATCAATAATGTCCCGCTTACACACATCTTTGTATCGTAGTAGAGGCCGACCCTGAGATCTCCTACCCGTCTGTAATTCACCAAACAAAGATGTCCTTTGGTATTCTACCATCATCCATCCTCCTAAGATGTCCTATCCATCTAAGTCTACGAAGACTGAGCATGGAATAAACCATCAGACAACCTGATCTTTCCAATAATTCAGTATTTGTGATTTTGTCTTGCCACTTAATACCAAGAATTCTTCGCAGACACCGCATATGAAAGCTAAGTAATCCAGAAGGTATAGTTAAATAAGTAACTCAGTAGTTAGTTAGTTGCGTATCCTTTACATGACGTTGCAGTCAACACCGGCATTTTTTGCTGTTGTGATCTCTTGGTAAGTTTACGTTCAGCAGTTTGCCATTGCCTTCTGAACGACCGGCACCCATACAAATTCGTAAAATAACGCAACGTGGTCTGCTGCCAAATCGCGAGTAGCTGTGTTTCGAACGCGGATGTGCGGGATCAGGAATCGCGTTCCTAACACCTTCGCCACGGAGCAGGCAACTCATTAAGTATAGTAAAAAGGTAAGTAACCCAGAAGATATAGCAACATCAGTAACTCAGTAGGTATAGTTGAAAAGGTAAGTAACTCGAAAGGTGAGTAAAGATCAAGGAGGGGAGATGCCTTAAGCTTTTCTACAGGTGGAATAAATGACAACGGCACGAGGCCCATTCTTATGGGGAAGGGATGCCAAGGTAGAAATCCTTCCAGGCTGTACCCCAATATTTCAAATAAATAACCTACTAATCTACTAAAGTAGTGGTTATAACAGCGCTAGCTTTCGTTAGAAATCAGCAAGTGAAATGGTTCGGCCATATATCTAGGTTACCAGCTGACAGAGTACCACAAAAATCAATGATGTGCGGACCAAGTGGACGCAGAAGAAGATCATGTCGACCATGTAAACGATGGACATGGAAAATAACAGATTCCGTGGGGGATGACAATATATGACGCCTATAAATGGGTACTCGCCCGCTGTTTGTGCTTCACCTCGACACCGCAAGCTACAAGAGGAATAAGATGAGATGAGAGATGAGATGAGATGAGATGAGATGAACGAATGAACTTTATTTTCAAAGGGTAACAAATTGGGCGCGCAGACTCGTCTTACATTCGGCCTTTCCAATCACTTACCTTTCGTACATCGGTTATCTATATTATCATGTTATGAGACAGGCAAGCAGTCAGTCACACACACACACGCACATACACACATACCTGCATACATGCTTAGATCATTTACACAAATTCTCAGTTATGCGCCCACTCAATAACACACAAATACACACTCCCTCGCATACACATATACTCTTTCACAATCACAAACTCACTAACAAAAGTTTACTTATACACGATGAGATTAGATGAGATGATATGAGATGAAATGAACGAACGAACAAACTTTATTTGCAAAGGATTAAGAATTGGGCACGCAGGTCCGTCTGACATTCTGCCCTTCTAAGCTCTTTACTCTCATACGTTATTTAATTCATACATCAATTATGAGGCTAATCTTAGACAACAACACAACAATTGCATTAAAACGCATGGGAAGTAATCAATAATGTATGACTCACTAAAGCAATTTTTAACTTGGCCATTATAAATACCTGAGATAGGTGTAACGTACCATACATATGAGAATGTTTATTATACTAGTTGTCATTTGAGATAATTATTATCATTATTATTATTATTTTTGAGACCTTACAAATTGTAAGAGGCTAGGTCCACTCAGCAAACTAACCTGTCGATGAAAGTCATTTATTAGTTGCCTGGGTTTATGGTAAACCGACACACATACAATTATGTGTATAATAAACAGCTCACCGTGTGTGCTATAGATCTCTCAGATAACAGTGCGCTACAATATGCAACAGAATATATATCACATCACAGCGATGCATTCATACAGTGACACAGAAAACATTACAATATACTTACCATAAGTGTTTGTGTATATGTTATGCTATCTTTATGCTAAGCTATGTTGTGTTGTATCTGTGGATGGATGGATGGATGGATGGATTTACGCACGTACGTAAGTACGTACGTAGCATAGCATACATACATATGCACACACGCACGCACATACACGTATATATGTATGTGTTTATGCATGTAATGCTATGTCCGTACGTATGTCTTTCTGTGTACGCACGCACGCACGCACGCCGCATGCAGGCAGGTAGGTAGGTAGGAAGGTAGGTAGGTAGGAAGGTAAGTAGGAAGGAAGATAGGTAGGAAGATATGTAGATATGTATGTATGTATGGTCCTGGCGCGTGTGTGTCTGTGCGGTAGTATGTGCGCCCTGTCTCTGTGGGGTGTGTATATGTGTGTTATGCGTGTGCGTCAGTGTGTGTCTGTGAGGTGTCTGTGTGAATTTTCGGTGTACCTGTGTGTATCTGCGGTGTACCTGTGTGTATCGGTGTGTATCTGCGGTCTCTTTATCTCTGTGTGCGCGTGTGACCTGTTATATTTACCATAAAGCGTATAAGTAACCTCATAACAGATATGGACGTTCAGGAATTAACTACGTATTAGGTCCTCCCTTGATCTAGATCACCACATAATAATATGAGATGCCCAGTTATCTTCCTCAACGCTATTCCTCCCCACAACATTCCCAGAACATTCCCGAAAACCTACCCAACAAGCAATGTCTGAGGCTGGGGCAACCCTCCAGTCTTCATGAAAACAATAACCCTTCAAATGACGGGGTTTGAACCCACACCACTGTTTTAGCAAAGCAAACTTACTTTCCACTACGCCACTACCACTACGTGTACAACTACATCAGTTTACAAGAAGAAAGACAGACATTTCTTTAAATGATTAACTGCCATGGGATGATTAATCGTCTGAAGCAACTTCCTGTATCTGCTAAATACAGTTGTTTTCCCCGTGCAACCCCTTTAACTTGATATATAATACATGTCTGCAACAATATTAACAACTTTCAAGTTGTAACAATGACACACCCCTACTACCCATTTTCCGCTTTCCATTTTTGTTTAGTCCGAACCTACTTTTTGTTTAGCACTGAACCGGTTAAGTAGCGCCGGGGTGAATAACGCGGACACCAACAATCGCAGTTTTACCGTACGATTCACACTACGAAACTCGACCTTTGCATTCCGGGGCGTTCTGTTTTTATCCCACAAACTATGAATTACTCGTGGTTTTTTTTTTTTTCTAATTCTGTTTTCAGATTTCGTACCAGGAAGGTAAGGAAAGCACGAGTGTATACACGAGTCACGTCGCAGAGGTATCTAGAGCCCGAGCATGTAGCAGTCTCATGCTCACGAACTCACGTATACCCTGTTGAGTGGTGAGGGGGAATGTCGGCAAACGTAGAAACAGACTTGCGTAGTGTGAAGCTTAAAAGGGGGTTTGCAAAAAAAAAAAAAAAAGGGAAAAGGGGGGGGGGGGTGGAAGTAGATAGCAAGAGAGATAGGGAGATAAAAGCCAACTAGTTAAAAAGTAACATGGCAGGTCAAGCTGCAGATATGTAAGGCTTAAGTACTATAACAATGCAATATTTAACCGATTCTGTGCCACACACACAACCTTGGTACCACGCAAAAAGTAGTTTTGAACCTAACAAAAATGGAAGGCGGTAAATGGGAAGTAGGGGTTGTGTCACAGTTACGACTTGAAAGTTGTCAATATGGTAGCAGACATGCTGTATTATAAAGCAATGACAACATGTCAGCGATATAAGCCCTTGGCAGATACGGGAAGTCGCTTAAGACGATTTATCACCCAATGGCAGTTAATTAGTTAAGTTTATACAAGCCCACTAGTTGTCAGTAATATAACAATGGCCGTGGAGTGAAAACAGCTTATAGGCTTGCAGATCGCATGGCTAGTTTTATTCTGAACACGATGTTTGGAAAAGAATACTGGCATTTTATTTGAATATACCTTAATTTACGACAACCACTGTGCAGGTTACACTCATACGAAGAGACCATTGTTTGAGCTTTTATATTGATCATCATCATGTGCCGTGTTGATAACCGTCGATGGTGATGCTTCGCTATCTAACTAACCCAATTCCAGGGGTTTTGTATCAGGTCTGTGTTTTGTTCTATTCCGATTGTGTCACGAGGCTGAGCCATCCGGCTATAGATCTCTTTATCTTCCTCTTCCTCTTTCCCCAATAGGTCTGGGATGTCAAACGGTGTCCTGTTTATTTCTCCTCACAATAAATCAGGTGACGTCTCCACGGTGAAGGTTGGCTGCAATGGATCGACACTGTCTGTCCCTGCCCTAACTAACTGTACATTCTGTCAGATTGATGTTCGTCCATCTCTTGGTGTTATCTTCCCACGTGTATCGTTGTCTACCTCTTGCTCGCTTGTCTTCAACCGTGCCTTCCTCACAGCGGATCCATAACAGTTTTACTGCCAAACGTCTAATTTCTGTAACTAATGTTACATTTTTCTCCTGATTTATGGAGGTCTGTCCTGTTTCTTGCGTTACACTCTCGTAACAAGAGCCCTTCGCGACATGCGCCTCATAATTACCAGAACAATCGCATTTATAATCCCAAAAGTTCATTCCCTAAAGTGTGCATTTTTTTCTAACAGATTCAATACAAAACAAACAGTACGGTCTGTAACCAAACAAAAATGAATGGCTGAAAATAGGAAGTAGAATGAGAAGTAGGAGTATGTCACCATGGCAAATGCGGGCAGTCTCTTAAGACGATTAATCATTCCATGACATTTAATAGTTAAAATCGGGTACCTGCCCAGTCTAAAGCGACTTCCCATCCATTCTATGCAAGCCAAACATCGCTGACGTTACAATGTATCAGAAGTGTGGTGGTGCTGCCGCAAAGTTATGTACTATCACTGGCGAGCAACCCCACTTGTCAAAATTGACTTTTGGGACACAATCTATATGGCTGAAATAAAAATTAAGCCCCAGAATAACCAACGAGTACAGCTGAGAATGGCTCGTTACTATGTATAATTAGCTGATCTTGGTATCCTCAAGGAGTGGGAAAGGGAAGGTTAGATCCTAGGTTTATATCATCAAAACGACTACTAGACAGAGCAGAATTTTCCCCCTGACTATGCTCCCCTCCCTGGTGTGTAATTAATCCCCCAACGAGGTAAGCAAGGCAACTGCTTCATTTGGAAAAAAAAGTATAACGAGTGAACTATAAGTTAAACACTACTATCAACTGTTATCAACCAACATGTCTATCATTAATCATTCAAAATATGACGGTTATCAGGGTGATGATAATGAAACTGTAGAGGTTTATGCAGTACAAGACTCACATATATGTATTAATGAAAAGCATGTACATAACTCTAAAGTTACTTGTATCATGTATGGATCAGTGGCCGGGTTACAGGGGAGATCTGCCTCGATTCCAATAGGATTCCCCTAAGCTCCATTAGGACACCTACGCTCCAGTAGGAATACCTACGCTCCAGTAAGATCAGCCTGTCGGTTTTCTGGACCAATGTTCAGTCCCGACGCTACCTGGTCTTTCCTCGTATTTGGGATCTACAACCTGGCGCTCTTGTTGAGAGCTGATCCAAAAGTCCAGGGCGGCTTCCCATTCATTCTATGCAAGCCGATCATCGCTGACGTTGCAATGAACACACCCACACACCTTCGAAGTATCGCTATTGTTTCTGAAGAATCCCTAAAACTTGCATTGCTATATTACTGGCTGCTACTGGGCTTTTATATACCTTAAACTTCCAATGTTATATTAGTGATAGCTAGTGGGTTTGTTAGTTAGTTAGTCGACAGATCATCCTCATTGCACATCGAACCATTCAGTCCATAAGTGCTCGGATCCCCTCCTCAGCAAATCTCCCTGCGTGTAGCGGCTAACGACACCAGTTCTGTG
The DNA here is from genome assembly GCA_014155875.1 of Cepaea nemoralis. Taxonomy (NCBI): domain Eukaryota; kingdom Metazoa; phylum Mollusca; class Gastropoda; order Stylommatophora; family Helicidae; genus Cepaea; species Cepaea nemoralis. The sequence goes on along the minus strand of JACEFZ010022015.1, from coordinate 158,268 downwards.
TTGGTTTATCAATCTTCTTTGGCTTCCTGCGTAGTGTTCTTGTTTGGCGACACATCTAGTGGGCTTGTATATACCTTAAACATGCATTGTTATATTACTGACTTCTGGTGGGATTTTATATACCTTAAACTTTCAATGTTATGTTATTGACTGCTAGTGGGCTTTCATATACTTTAAACTTGCATTGTTACATTACTGAATGCTACTGGACTTTTATACGCTCGCTCGATTTAAACTCAAGTATAGTCCATACACACTGCTTCTAGTAGTGCTGGACTGAATTTTTGCGTGTCAGTATGCTTTCCCTATAAACAGTGTCCCTCGCCATGAGGCGAGCCAACTCCTACTGCAGAAGTACATTTAATTTACATCTCCATGTCAAGGACGAGAGGTCAACATTTTAGTCTGTGTCTTCTTACCTTGGCATCAGCACATCGGATGTTTAAGAATATGCGTTCTTTCTGTCATGCTGACCTCTGTAGTGGGCTTTTATATACCTGAAACTTCCATTGTTATATTAATGACTGCTAGTGGGTTGGTATATACCTGAAACTTGCATTGTTATATAAGTGCTAGTGGGCTGGTATATACATGAAACTTGTATAGTTATATTAATGACTACTAGTTGGCTAGTACATACTTGAAACTTGCATTGTTATATTAATGACTGCTACTGGGCGGTATTGATTGAGGTTTGTGCCCCGGTGGACTCTACGTAAAGTTTTGATTTATTTAACACCTGCATGTCGCAGCGATGGAGCGGTTGTACTCACCTGCACTAGTATTTCAGTAGTATTCTATAGCATATATAATGTACACAGTTTCGGTTCAGGTATGTCATAGATAGCATACTAGATATACACATAATCGTTTCATCTGTATCCTATATAGCATATTATATGCACACACAATCGGTTCAGCAGCAGCAGCAGCATTAGAAGCAGCATTAGTAGTAGTAGTAGTAGTAGTAGTAGTAGTAGTAGTAGTAGTAGTAGTAGTAGTAGTAGTAGTAGTAGTAGTAGTAGTAGTAGTAGTAGTAGTAGTAGTAGTAGTAGTAGTATGTTGCGATTGATTTTCACATCTCGCGATTGAGTTTATACGTGTCATGTGACTGTGTTGAGTCATATCTTACGATTGTTTGCCTGTGTACCTTGAGAGTAAATTTCGTCATACTATGTTCGCTGTGTTTAGTCATATCCAGTCATTGTCTGTCTCCACTCCTTACAACTGTTTGCCGTAATATCTTTTTATTGTCTCTTTCGGCTTCTTCTTCCTCCTCTCATTCCCCTGTATCTTGTTTTTCTTTTCTCTGTCGATGTGAGTGCCTCAAACCTAAGTCTGCACATCAAAGGTCAGTGTGTGCGACCTCTGCATGCATTTGTGTAACTTCTGCTTCCTCTAGACCAGTGGTTCTCGACCTTTTTTGGCCCATGCACCCCTTGAACATATGTTCAGAATGTCATTCCCTCCTTTCGTATTTCCTCTCTATAAATCCCCCCCCCCCTTTTTTTTACACAGTATACGTAAAAATGGAAACTAACTTTAATAACACATACTAGAACAAGTCTAGACGTCTATATAGAACGTGATTTGCTGGTCTACTTACGTTATAAAACGAATTGAATTTCAGAAGGGCTAGAAGTACAGAACAATAAAATATGCAGGGTAAAACAATATCAAGTAATCGGTTCTTGCATAAACGCGATCATGAAATAATCTAATTCCCCCTGGAAACCCTAAAATTTGCCACCCCCCCCCCCCCTCTTCAAGTCTCCCCACCGGTTAAGAACCACTGCTCTAGAGAGATTCCATCCCAGGGTAATGGGTCTCTCTACCCGTGGGTAGGTTTGTCTTTCCTATACACTTTGCCAGGGTGTGGCATTACGACTTGCACTTTGCGATTTCCAACAGACATGAGATTTATAACGTTCACACGGGAACTAATGTTTTTCGCCCTTATCCTAGAAGACTAGGTATCTGATCCAGTACTCGAAGAGATCAGGGTGGAGGTATGATATCATTAGATACCAAAAGTTATTCACCCCAACGATGTGATCGAACCTAGTATCTTCTGCGCCTGAGTCAATCTTGCAACCCTGGGTTTATTCAAATGATATGATGTGAGTAATTGCATTTCTTCGCATCTTGTGATTGTTTTTATTTAAGTGATTCAGTGTCAGCATATCTTGTGAACTTTGTGCCACCGTATCATGTGATTATTTTCTGTCACATAGTGTGTGTGTGATTCATCGTATCTCGTCACTCTTCGTATTTTGCGATTGTTGTTCAACGTAGCTTGTGATTTTTCTTCATTCCTGTCTTGAATTGTTTCTTCCAGGTATCCGATGAGTGTGTTTCGTTCCATCTTGTGGCGGTGTTACGTGGAAGTTCCGAGTGAAATGTGTACCCCGTTTTAAGTGGCATTTAGTGTACAGTGTGTTAACAACAGTTAAACACGGGTGTCTTTTTCTGGCTGCACCGTAACCTGTTACCATTTTCTGGCAAGTTTTCGTGACAATTAAATCTGGAACGCTGGGTCGAGAGATCGAAGGTCAGGCTTCATAAACAGAGCGTGCAAATACCTGGGAAGGGATATATGCCTGGCTTAAGATTGCTGAAATTAGGTCAGGGAGGTGCATGCTTTAAGATCTTCTACTCGATCTAAAATTACGTTTATGTTCTAATTCGTATAAGTTTAAACTGAGGCAGTCTTTTATAGTACACGTCGTAAAATAAACAAACATACGTGGCGAGAATTCTGTAATGAAAATAAAAACATACATTACACAGAAAGCCAATTTATATGTTAATAGTCTTCGTATATCTTTTGTTGTTTTATTCCAACCATTTGGAGCACAGAACGCGCCCGTCGTGTGTCCCGCCCTATCTATTGTAGATCTTCCACTATAGCATCACCATCCAACAGCTTGAAATTCTCCCCCATAACAGTCTTTCTAAATATCTCTCTATCATAAGCCGGTGCGCTGAAGCCAAGGTAGCGGTTCCAACTCTTACATCGTTTTTTTTTCCCCAGGTTATCGCTGTCAACACCAGCATTTTACTGCTGTTGTTGTCTTGCAAGTTTACGTTCAGTCGTTTGCCATTGCTTTCTGAACGACCGGCTCCCATAAGAATTCGTTAAAACCCAGGGCAACGCGGTCTGCTGCCAAATGGCGCGCAGCAGTGTTTCGAACGTAAGTGAGCGGAATTACGAACTGCGTCCGTAACATCATAGCCACGGAGCCGGCTTACACCGGTTAGTTGGACTAAAGTGTTGACTTCTCGTCTTTGACTTGGGGATGGAAATTACACGCAACCCAGAAGTCGGAGTGGGTTCATCTGGTGGTAATGGACACTGGTAATAGGGAAAGCTAATCCACACGCAAAACTCAGCCCAGTGATACTAGACGTAGTAGCGCGTGTGTTTACAAACGCTGGAGTTCAAAGCGAGATAAAGAGAAAAAAAAATTACATCCCAAAGTGAAGGACGAGAAATCAACATTATAGTCTAAAGGGCCGGTGTAGGGGTTGAACCCGCTACCTCAGTATACCTACACCGGCATGTTTAAGAACGGGCGCGCTTATCTATTTGATCATGCTGACTTCCCCTTGAGTCATCATCATCATCATCATCAAGTGCGTAAGTTACTCTTTTTCTTCTGTCCTGTATCCGCTACTGAAGCACAGAGTAGAGCTGAGCTGAGTTGAATCAAGGACCGACATCACAGCACTGGGAAACTTCCATACGCACTCCCCCATCTTCAGTTAGCTATCGATGAGACCCAACACTGATGGCGCCAACTGCAGTCTGCTTATATGTTCGTCAACCCTGTCCTCGAGTACTGCGTGTGGCCAAGATCACCCTGCTCCACCAATAATGATTCTACCACGCTATTCTTGTCATCCTAATGCACCCTGGCCACATTTACTGGACAACGGGCTTAAACAACTAAGGCTAAGCCTCCAATATTTTGCTATCTCCGGTCACTCAGCCAATGTCCACTCGATATTATTAATCTGTTAAAATTCCATGTGCTGTTGTCCTTAACAGATTCAATGCCGAACAAAAAGTAAGTTTGGACCAATCATGGTACATAATCTAATAATAATTTTCGTTCACTGAGCATTGAAATTGAGGCTGATACCACAAAGCAAAGCAAATAACACAATGGCCCTAATACGGCGATATATCTTCTTTCTGCCCAGATGAGAAGTCACATTTGGCCATATATTATCGTGGTGCACTGAATCAGTTAATTCCAACAGTGTTCTAAAACTCCAGGCGCCAATTGTGGAGCTTTTCCCAGGTGAAACGAGGTCAGCCGGCGGTCCAGACTTCTTGAGAGCCATTACTCTTATTTTTAGACGTATTTGCAGTTGCTTGCATTTTGCAGCTAAAGTTTTCTAGGGAATGGGGCGGCTAAAGTTTCCTAGTGAGTGGGGCAGCTAAAGTTTTCTAGGGAATTGGGTTGCTAAAGTTTCTTAAGGACAGGGGTAGCTAAAGTTTGCTAGTGAACGGGGCAGCTAAAATTGTCTAGGGAATGGGGCAGCTAACGTTTTCTAGGGAATGCGATAGCTACAGTTTTCTAGGGAATGTGATAGCTACAGTTTTCTATGGAATGTGGTAGCTACAGTTTTCTTGGGAATGAGGCAGCTAAAGGCTAAAGTTTTCTAGGGAATGGGGTAGCTACAGTTTTCTATGGAACAGGGCAGATAAAGTTATTGGGAATGGGGTGGCTACAATTTTCTAGGGAATGGGACAACTAAAGTTTTCTTGGGAATGTGGTGGCTACAGTTTTCTAGGGAATGGGGCAACTAAAGTTTTCTAGGGAATAGGGCAGATAAAGTTTTCTAGGGAATGGGGCAACTAACTTTTTCTAGGGAATAGGGCAGCTATAGTTTTCTAAGGAATAGGACCGATAAAGTTTTCTAGGGAATGGGACAACTAAGGTTTTCTAAGGAATGGGGCAGCTAAAGTTTTCTAGGGAATGGGGCTGCTACAGTTTTCTAGGGAATGGGGCTGTTATAGCTTTCTAGGGAATTAGGGCAGACAAAGTTTTCTAGGGAATGGGGCGGCTATAATTTTCTAGGGAATGGGGCAGCTAAAGTTTCCTAGGAAATGGGGCAGATAAAGTTTTCTAGGTAATGGCAAAGCTATAGTTTTCTAAGGAATGGGGTAGCTACAGTTTTCTAGGGAATGGGTCGGCTATAGTTTTATAGGGAATGGGGCGGCTAGTATTCTATGGAATGGGTCGGCTATAGTTTTCTAGGGAATGGGACAGGTACAGTTGTCTAGGGAATGGGGCAGCTAAAGTTTTCTAGGGAATGGGACAGGTACAGTTGTCTAGGGAATAGGGCAGCTACAGTTTTCTAGGGAATGGGTCGGCTATAGTTTTATAGGGAATGGGGCGGCTAGTATTCTGTGGAATGGGTCGGCTACAGTTTTCTATGGAATGGTTCAGCTAAAGTTTTCTAGGGAATGGGGCAGTTATAGTTTTCTAGGGAATAGGGCAGATAAAGTTTTCTAGAGAGTGGGATAGCTACAGTTTTCTAGGGAATGGTGCGGCTACAGTTTTATAGGGAATGTGACCGCTTCAGTTTTATAGGTAATAGGGCAGCTAGGAATGGGGCAGCCGGTCACACACTGACTATCCGTAATCCTTAATTCGACATGCATTATCCAATGCTTTGATGTAAACGGGTGTGTGTCCAAGCGATCATGTACACGACTCTGTGTCCAAGCGATCATGTACACGACTCTGTGTCCAAGCGATCATGTACACGACTCTGTGTCCAAGCGATCATGTACACGACTCTGTGTCCAAGCGATCATGTACACGACTCTGTGTCCAAGCGATCATGTACACGAAGCTGTGTCCACATAAAGATGCAGTCTATCTTCATGCATCACCTCAACTGTAAAAGTCATCCCGCCCTTCTGTGTTCTCCCTAAAAGCTGGATTCAAACCTAACCTACTCCTACACCGCACTGAAGTGAACTTGGCAAGTCATCAAACTTCTGCTTGGAATCTCAGGTTCTGTTTGTTATCGAGTAACCTTTCTTTCCATTTCTCCTTTACCAGGGTTTTCTTGAACAGGGTTTTCTTGAACAGGGTTTTCTTGAACAGGTGTTCTTAAACTGTTTAGTCATGCGGGGACAAATCACTAGGTTCTACATAGCCAGAACAAAAACAACGAGATGTTGTGAATCTTTAGAGAATGTATCTAGCATATGATGTGAATCTTCAGAGAATGGATCTCATAGATGCTGTGAATCTTCAAAGAGTGGATCCCATACATGATGTAAATCTTCAGAGAATGGATCTCACATATGCTGTGAATCTTCAGAGAATGGATCTAACAGATGCTGTGAATCTTCAAAGAATGGGTCTAACAGATATTATGAATGTTCAGAGAATGGATCTGACATATGATGTGAAACTTCAGAGAATTGATCTCATAGATGTGAATCTTCAGAGAATGGATCTAACATATGCTGTGAATCTTCAGAGAATGGATCTAACAGATGCTGTGAATCTTCAGAGAATGGATCTAACTGATGCTGTGAATCTTCAGAGAATGGGTCTAACAGATGCTGTGAATCTTCAGAAAATGGGTCTAACAGACTTTGTGAATCTTCAAAGAATGGATTTCACAGATGCTGTGAATCTTCAGAGAATGCGTCCAATAGATGTTGTGAATCTTAATCTAGACTGCATTAATGTTCATTAATCTAGCCTGCAAGCATGTTAATTAATCTAGACTCGTATCTGAATGTTGTTACAAGAAAGATGAATGATCTCAAAATTGCTACTTTAATTAAGTTTGTCCTAGTTAGTTGCATGCTCTTTACATAACGCTTCGATCAACCCCAAAATGTGCTGTCTTTGCGATTTACTAGACAATTTTACGTTCACTAGTTTGCCATTGCCGGTCTCCCTGGTCTAGAGGTTACACGACTTTCTCCGTAATCCCGTATACTCTCGTAAGTAATGTGACGTTGCGCGAGAATTGGTTGCGGTTCTCTCCGCGTCGGTAACTTACGGGGTATCTGAGCCGGTCGCTCAGAAAGCAATGGCAAACTACTGAGTGTAATCTTGCCAAGAAATCAACAATCAGCTGAAAGTTATTATTAGTTTGCCATTGCTTTCTGAACGGCCGGCGCTTTATATCAACACAGAGTCAGTCAGTCAGTCAGTCAGTCTCGGTTCCAACTTCACGGCAAAGGGTCGCCCCATTATGCTCCGTTCCTGTACCAGTGAATATCACACACAATGCTCCTTATTGTCCCATGTGAAAAGTGGAACACACAGGGGTCTCGACAAACCAACAGCCCACAAAGCTACCTGCTTCTAAATCGCCCGCGGCTGATTTCGAAACCCCAACTGGGTATGTCGGGGACTTGTGAAGCTGCGTTCCTAACACCTTACCCACAGCATGCTGATCCATGGTTCTAAAAATATGGTATCATCCCCTTGGTTGGGTTGACATGAGGGGCCTAAAAATCACGCAGAGAACCACCGATCCGGCCCACGAAAACCCTCGTATTCATCTTAAGTGGTACATACATTTCGTACTACGGTACAGTTAGCTGTAGCCCACTGCTGTGACCTGGTTTCCGTATCTACCAGGCCGACCCCGTTAGACCTGGTTATGTACATACATACCGCTTACGTTAACAGTAGATTCGGGGAACGGGGTTGGGCTTTGTACAAGCGTTGCGAGATCGTGTCGGATATGGCAGAGAGTATGCGAATTATTTATAGTGTGTGGGGAGGTGCTAGGTTGGACGGGTAGGAGAGGAACGGGGGATAACGGAGGGAGAGGGGAGATAAAAATAGACTGAGTGAGATGTGCCAGGCATGTACGTGGTAACGTGGTGCATGGAAAGTGAGCTGGCATCTGGTTTGGTTATCTGTCGCAAGTCGGGAGTGTGTGTGGGTAGGAGAGAACTGGGGAGAAGCATATATACTTTACTTTTGTTTGTTTGTTCCCGTATCTTTTGCAGGACATCGCTGTCAACATCAGCATCTTTCAACTGATTGTTGATTTCTTGGCAAGATTACGCTCAGTAGTTTGCCATTGCTTTTTGAGCGACCGGCTCACATACCTCGTAAGTTGATGACCCGGGGAGAGCCGCTACCGATTCTCGCGCAACGTCACGTTACTTACGAGAGTATACGAGAATACGGAGAAAGTCGTGTAACTTCTAGACCGGCATATACGTGGCTACTGAGTAATATTCTCCACGTAAATGAGTGAACAAATGAAGGAATTGTTGCGAGAAAAAGAGTGGCGAAGTTCTACATAGAACCTGTACTTTTTTATGGATGTGAAACGTGGACAATGAGCAAACAAGCTGGAAAAAAAAAAACATCTGATGGCTGTGGAAATGTGGTTTCTGAGGAAAATGCAAAGAATACCATGAACAGACAGGGGGAAAAAAAAAAAAAACGATGAGCAAGTCCTACAAGAAGCAGATGAAAACCGTAAACTGATTAGAGAAATAAGACGTATACAGTAAAACAAAACAAAACACATTTTGGGTCACATTGTGAGAAGGTATAATCTAGAGAAAGTGGTGACAACTGGAAAGGTTGCGGAGACAAGAACAAGGGGAAGGCAAGAAAGTAAATATCTGGATGGCTTGGTCACATGGCATATTCGAGACAAGAACATATCCACGACTCGGGTGATCGTGTGAGATGGCGAAATATGACCGCCCAAGATTATCGGCACGGCGCATGATGCTGATGACAGGAATCAACATCACGTATCGATATAAAAGTAAAGACAGAAACAAAGGGAGGAGGAGGTGGACTGTGTAGTGTCTATGTTGCTCACTGCCTTGTTTCATATATTTTATCTCAATCGCCTAGAACTAAGTTCTATACTTGCATCCAGAATCTGCCCAACAATCTTCAAGCTCAAAAACAAACAACAATAACAAGAACACTCGTCATGTGCATGACTGGACTGCTCACGTCAGACAACTGAACAGTATCTGGCTGCTTCAGTAGTAGCAGCAGCAGCATCATGATGATGGTTTCTCGGAAATATGTCTTGTGTATTATGAGATTATGATTCTTATCTTAGTTTACTAACATCGTTACCAATTTACACATGTCGTGTCGGTTTACATACACACGACATATTGGTTTAAACACGTCCCAACAGTTTACACGCATAATATTAGTTTACATGCAAAATTTTCAGTTTATTACACACGTCATAATTGGTTTACACACGTCATATCAAGTTTACATGCATCCTATTAGTTTATCTGCACACTCTCAGTTTATTATACACGTCATGCCGGTTTAAACACGTCCCATAAGTTTACACGCATAATATTAGTTTACATACACACTTTCAGTCCATTACACACGACACATCGGTTTACACACGTCATATCGGTTTACACACGTTCTATCATAGTTTACACACGTATTATCGAAGTTTACACACGCTCTGTCAGAGACTTTACACACGTCCTATCAGATACTTTACACACGTTCTATCATAGTTTTCACACGTATTATCGAAGTTTATAAACGCTCTTCAGACACTTTACACACGTCCATCAGATACTTCACACACGTTCTGTCAGAGACTTTACACACGTCCAAACAGATACTTTACACACGTCCAAACAGATACTTTACACACGGCCTGCCAGAGACTTTACACACGTCCCATCAGATACTTTACACACGTAATGTCAGAGACTTTACACACGTTCTTTCTATTACATACTTTACACACGTTCATCAGATACTTTACACACGTCCCATCAGATACACTACACACGTCCTGTCAGAGACTTTACACACACGTTATATTAGGTACTTTACACACGTGCTATCATTGTTTACACCCGTCTAACAAAGCTTGACGACCATAATCTGTGTCTTCTTACAATTTAATTCTAACCCTGGTTGTTCACTGTGTGCAAAAACTGTATCTACTATATGTTATGTTCTATAGCAGTGGTAATTCTTGACATTATGGCATCATTATTTTCTATAGCAGATGTAATTATTGACATTAGGTCATAATTATATTGAATAACAGCTGTTTTTCTTAACATCACAGCATCACTCTTGGTTACCTGTATGTTGTATGCAATCAATCAATCAAGTGCCGTCTCCACAATTAGGATTGGCTGCAAATGGATCTCTAACATTACATCTCGTCTTGACTTTACATTCTGTCTGTTCGTCCATCTCTGTTCCCACATGTATCGTTGTTTCCCTCTTGCTCGCTTGCCTTTAACCTTACCCATCAGTTTGGTTTTTATAAGGGTGTTATGTCTATTTTACTTGCTTCATGTTTATTACGTCTATCAACTGTCTTTTCATTCCCAGGTTGTTGTTTTTTTGTTCTTTTTCTAGAACACATGTATTTGATTGTTTTTGTTTCCATGTATTATGACATATTCGTATGTATATCCACATCTACTGAGCCCCTCTATTCGAAATTCCAATTGCTTGCTTGTTCATGCATGCAAGTTCACTGCCAAAACTAAAAACAAAAACATATCGCTGAATGTATTCATATATTCGGCTAATTTGGTGTTCAATTGTAGTTAGTATATTTGAAACCCGTTCCAATGGCTTTATTACAAAAGCATGAAAGAAACATTAAAATGAATTATACACCATGGGTTGGTCAGAAGAAGTCGTCGTAAGCATTTTGCAAGCACCCCATTGCTTAGGTAGGCGGCGAATGCCGTCCACAAAAAAGGATTATGGTTGCTCACCGAACCAAGTGTTTACCGCGTTCATTGCGTCTGCATCTGTGTGAAATCGTTGCCCCTTGGGAATTTTTTTTAGAGGTCCGAACAAATGAAAATCACATGGTGACAAATCAGGACTATAGGCAGGATGTTGCAGAATTCCCCACCTCTTCCTTGTTAATTCTTCCTGCACAATCTTTGCGACATGCGGACGAGCATTATCGTGCAACAAAATCACACCAGCGAGAAAGCATGCTGGGTCCTTTATTCTTGATGGCTTTTTACAGCTTGTCTAGTGTTTGCAAGTAGCGGGTAGAGTTGATGTTGACACCAGGTTCTTTAAAGTCGGTCAACAATAGCCCTTCATGGTGAAAAAAAAAAATGCGCTCAGCATAACCTTACCAGAGGAAACCTGTAACTTGAATTTTTTGGCTTTTGGTGATCCAGATTATATCTTAACATAGCAAAAACAAAGATAATGCATACAGATAAAACTACTATGGAGAAAGAAATATACATTAATGGGGAAAAATTGGCGGTAGTGGAAAATTTTGAATATCTTGGTTCTTTGATTACCAACAACGGTGACACAATGAAAGAAATTAAACGGCGACTATCAATTGCTCTTCAAAGACTAAAACAGCTGAATAAATCATGGAGTGGGACAGATAGAACTACAAAAATTAGATTTTTAAGAGCATGTATCTTTCCCATTGCAACATACGCCTGTGAGACATGGACACTCCCCTCTGCCGTGCGTCCACCTTGACGAGGTAGAGAGGCTTGTGCGTTCCAATGACCCCAAGAGCTATGCCGACGGTAGCACAGCTACTGGTAGGGTCACCCATGTCGGACAGGTCAAGGGAGAGGGACCAGACAAAGTGACGCACAAACCTGCTGCCTTGTAGGTAGACTGGGGACAGTCAAAGGCTAGGGAAAGCATCCCGAACAAATGCTTGTCGAAATCGGATGTACTGAGCCATAGGCTTGACAAAGAAGTGCAACGTAACTTTATCATTTCATGATGCCACAGATGAAAATTAATCGTTATGGTGCTAATCCCGTGAAGTCCCATCAGGCGGTGATAGTGCCGGGCCCCCTGCCTCGAGGGGGTCCACCCATGACTACTGGTGGTTACCTTCCCCTGTGCTGTGGAGTCAAGGCACAGAGGAGTAGGTTAAGAGCTATTGACCAAACACCCCGGACACTCAACATACTACAATGGAATGCAGAAGGAGTTTATAACAAGAAAGCCTCCCTAACACAGCGTCTTCATAAAGATGGAATAGATGTGGCATGCATTCAAGAGACACACCTCAACGCCAATCGCACATTTTCAGTCAAGGGATATCAGGCCACACGTTTCGACCGCGAAGGACACAAAGGAGGAGTTGTAATACTTACACGAAATACAATACCTTGCAGCGAAGTATCTGTGATCTCTGACAACCAAACGGAAATTATAGGTGTTGATATAATGATAAAGGACGTGAAAATAAGAATTTACAATCTGTATAGCCCGGCAGATAAGGATCTTCTTCTTCTTCTTCGTTCATCCGGAGTTTTTTTTCGGATGTGATTGCGTTGTGCCTGTTTACAGCAGAGCTGCGTTCTTGCGCCGTTAGGCCGACACATCCGACTTCTGCGGGCATTTGTTGACCGGGTTAACCTTCCCGGGGGTTTCTTAGGACGTTTGACTCTCACTGTTGTGGTGTTATCCCCCATCCCAGCTGGTCCATATAGAACAGCCAAAGATCCTGGTCAGCCCTCAAGGGAAGGCAGGGGCAGGCCATGGGCATTCCCCGCCATCCAAGGAGGCTTCCATAATTGCAGAGCCGATACATAGCGCTCTGGTACTGGGCTCACCCAAGGAATCGTCACGTCCTGCACATGGCTGCTTAGCCTCACTTCCGTATATTGGGCCTTCCGTTCACCATAGGCTGTTCTTCCGGAAACCAGAAGTATGCAGTCTGCAGATGACATCCACACAGTGAGCTTTCGATTCGGACTTTCCATGTAATGGATTTGCTATCCAAGCAATATTCCATTTCGTGCCACTAGGACACTTTTCCACCTTTTATGAAGTCCACACAGTGGGCTTTAGATACGGACTTTCCACGTAATGGATTTGCTATCCAAGCAATATTCCATTTCATGCCACTAGGACACTTTTCCACCTTTTATGAAGCCCACACAATGGGCTTTTGATTCGGACTTTCCACGTAATGGATTTGCTATCCAAGCAATATTCCATTTCGTGCCACTAGGACACTTTTCCACCTTTTATGAAGCCCACACAGCGAGCTTTCGATTTGGACTTTCCACATAATGGATTTGCTATCCAAGCAATATTCCATTTCATGCCTCTGGGTCTTCATGCACCTTTAAATGTCAACCTGTATGTAGTTAAAGTAAGCTGCGGTCAACTTGAGCTTGTTGATATCTCCATAGAGCTTGTCCTCAAATGAAGCAGGTGTGGGCCAAAATATCTTTCTCTGTTCTGCATACGTTGGGCAATCCTGCAGCAAATGTTTTGCTGTCATTTTTCCAGTTCTACAATTACATTCATCGGTATCTCCTATCTTTAGTTTATTGAACAAGTGGTATTTCAGCCTGTTATGTCCTGTGCGGAGTCTGAAGATTGCTACTTGTTCTCTTCGGTCGAGTTTGTAATATGCATCATCCTTCTGATGGCCTGGATGCTCAGATTCCCATTTGGTTCTATAAGTGCTTTTTATCAACCTCTTTGCCTCATTATAGGTTATGTCTATGTCAGGCTGTGGTAGTCGTCCGCCCTCTTTTGCCAGTCTGTCAGCCTCTTCGTTTCCAGGTATACTGCAATGTGATGGGATCCACTGTATTACAACTTTTTTGGATTTCTGGCATAGACCATGGAGTGCTGCTCTTAGGTCAGTTAGTTCTGTGCTGTTATTGCTCTTGAGTATTGAGACAGCTGACTTTGCATCTGTGAAGATAGCTATTTGCTTCTCTTTATTTTCCTCCATCAGGAGCATTTCTGCTGCAGTTTTCAAAGCCTCTACCTCCGCTTTGAAGTTACTTGAAAATTTTCCAGTTGCCATTGAATGTGTTTTTTTCACTCCATTTTTTAAATTTAGGAGAATTCCTCCTCCTCCATTCTCTATTGAATTTTTGGCTGATCCATCTGTATATGCATGGGTCCAATTCCTGCTTGGGTAATGTTCTTTTATGTAGTTTAGGGTTATTTCTCTTCTTTCGGTTTCATGCTGAGTGTTCTTTTTCTCAATACCAGGAATGTTTTCTATCATCTCAGGCAGTTGCTGCTGTCTCCAAGCTGGGAACTTGTGTGCATTGTGTATGGGCTTGACTGTTGATATGTTAAGTATAGGATCTGCCCTAATCCTTCGTTTTGCAGTTTCTACAAAGTTGCTACGCTTCAGTCTTCCCTTTCCAAAACCATTAAATCTGTTGTACATAGGGTGGTCTGTCAATCTTCTAAATTTTTCTGCTTGTTGCTGGGCTCTGCTATCTCTTCTATCCTGCATTGGTTGTAAACAAGTGATCTTTTCTAGTTCATTAATAGGCGTTGTCTTCAGGCTTCCAGTTATGATTCGCATTCCTTGGTTTTGGACTCTACTTATTTTGTTAAAGTTTGACTTAGCTGCTGTTGCCCAAGCTGCAATGCCATATTCCAGTACTGGCCTCACCCGTCCAGTATATAACTTCTTGAGAACTTTCTCATCTGCTCCCCACGTTGTACCAGCAAGCTTTTTCATGATTGCCATTCTCTGCCTTGCTCTTGTTCGATTTTTCTCAACCTGTGTCTTCCATGTCAGGCGACGATCAAAGGTGACTCCTAGATAGTTTGGATTTTCTTCATGGCGCAATATTTTTCCATTCAATACCAGCTTAGGTTGCTGAGTTTTATTTGAGAGGGAGAACACTGTGCATGTTGTTTTCTCCTCACTTATCTTCACTAGCCATGATTTTGACCAGTCCTCTAGCGCTAATAAGGCTTGCTGTATTCTGCTGTTAGCTGTACTAATATATTCTTCAGATGTCCATATGGCTAGGTCATCTGCAAAGGAGGATGTGTGTACTCTGGCTGGAAAATTTTCTGTGATGTCATTTATATATGCTAGGAATAATGTTGGTGAAAGAACTCCTCCTTGGGGGACACCTTGCTCCAGCAGCATCATTTTGCTTGTTTGTCCTTGTACTTTTGTCCTGGCAGTTCTGTTCTCAAGGTAGTGGCTGATCCATTTATACATTTTTCCACAAACATGCATGTTTTGCAGTTTTACTTTCAGTCCTTCCTTCCATACTTTATCAAATGCTTTTTCTAAATCTATCCAGACTGCTAGTGTGTGCTTTTTCTCTTGGAAGGCATCCTCTATTTCCTGAGCTATATAGGTTATTTGATCTTCAGTGGATCTGTATTTTCTGAATCCTGCTTGGTGTGGTGTTAAGAGTTTGTTTTCTTCCAGATGCCATGTTAGCCTGCCATTGATAATGCGTTCCATTAATTTTCCTACACAGCTAAGTAGACTGATAGGTCGATAGCCATTTGGTTCTTCCAGGTCTTTTCCTTTCTTTGGGACTGGTATTAGTATAGCTTCCTTCCATGCCTGTGGGACTATTCCTCTCTTCCAGCTGTTATTTAGGACTGCTAGTAGTTTCTTCTTTGCCTTGGTGCCTAGTCCTATTAGCATTTCATTTGTGATTCCATCCTTTCCTGGTGATTTCTTCTTTTTTAGGGTATTCATTGCCTGTTCCATTTCTTCCATTGTTAGATTTGCCATCATATATTCTGCTGCTGTCTCTGTATTTCTATGATGTATCTGTTTGTCTTTGATTGCTTTCTTCTGTTCGGTTGTAATATCAATGTGGTTTGCATTTGCATAGTGTTCCATTAGTGCATTTGCAGCCTTTTTGCCTGTAAGCAAGGCATTTCCTTGTTTAATTGTTATTTGTTTGTTTCTAGGTCCTTCATTGTTCATGGCTTTCACTAGTTTCCATAGTTTGTTTCCATCCCTGTCAAAATTCAGGTTTTCTGTTTTTTCCCTCCAACAATCTCTTGTTGTTTGATTTACTGTTCTTTTATATTTTGCTGAGATGGCTTTGAGAGAGATGTTTGCTTCAATTGTTTGTTCTCTCTCTGCTGTCTTCCTGGCATCTTCAACTTTGTCCTCCAAACTTTGTAGTTCTTCAGTCCAGTATGGTTTGTAATTTTTCCTCGCTCCTCTTGGAATGGACTCAGTGGCTGCCTGTATTATCGCTCTGTTTAGACTTTCCACCATTTGCTTTATGTTGCCATATCGTGTATTTATGTTTTCACAATATTTGTCTGTTAGTATGGCAAATCTGTCCCAATCTGCTCGTTTGTAATTCCAGCGGGGCAAGGGCTTTTGCTCCTGTGGAACATACTCCATATTCATTTCAAGCTTGATTGGTCTGTGGTCACTACCTGCTAATTGGTCCAGCACATGGCGATCGATTTTGTGGAGGATGTCTCCTGTGCAGAAAGCTAAGTCTGGAGTAGAAGTGGTAAGCCATCTTCTGGAGTAGAAGCTCGGTGTGTCATCCGCTTTGTTGAGTAGATGGAGATTTGAGTCTATTTCCCAGTCCTCCAATTCATCTCCTCTTTTGTCAGTATCTGGGTATCCCCATCTTTCTGAACGGCTATTAAAGTCTCCGACAATAATGCAGTTTGTGTCAGTTATTTTCATGTTTGAGAGTGTAAGGTCCTTATCTGCTGGGCTATACAGATTGTAGATTCTTATTTTCACGTCCTTTATCATTATATCAACACCTATAATTTCCGTTTGGTTGTTAGAGATCACAGATACTTCGCTGCAAGGTATTGTATTTCGTGTAAGTATTAGAACTCCTCCTTTGTGTCCTTCGCGGTCGAAACGTGTGGCCTGATATCCTCTGACTGAGAATTTGTGATTGGCGTTGAGGTGTGTCTCTTGAATGCATGCCACATCTATTCTATCTTTATGAAGACGCTGTGTTAGGGAGTCTTTCTTCTTGTAAACTCCTTCGGCATTCCACTGTAGTATGTTGAGTGTCCGGGGTATTTGGTCAATAGCTCTTAACCTACTCCTCTGTGCCTTGACTCCACAGCACAGGGGAAGGTGACCACCAGTAGTCATGGGTGGACCCCCTCGAGGCAGGGGGCCCGGCACTATCACCGCCTGATGGGACTTCACGGGATTAGCACCATATCGATTAATTTTGATTTGTGACATCATGAATTAAGTTACGTTGCACTGCTTTGTCAAGCCTGTGGCTCAGTACATCCGATTTCGACAAGCATTTATTCGGGATGCTTTCCCTAGCCTTTGACTGTCCCCAGTCTACCTACAAGGCAGCAGGTTTCACGTTGCACTGCTTTGTCAAGCCTGTGGCTCAGTACATCCGATTTCGACAAGCATGTATTTGGGGTGCTTTCCCTAGCCTTTGACTGTCCCCAGTCTACCTACAAGGCAGCAGATTTGTGTGTCTCTTCGTCTGGTCCCTCTCCCTTGACCTGTCCGACATGGGTGGCCCTACCAGTAGCTGTGCTACCGTCGGCATAGCTCTTGGGGTCATTGGGACGCACAAGCCCCTCTACCTCGTCACGGTGGACACACAGCAGAGGGGAGATAAGGATCTTACACTCTCAAACATGGAAATAACTGACACAAATTGCATTGTTGTCGGAGACTTTAATAGCCGTTCAGAAAGATGGGGATACCCAGATACTGACAAAAGAGGAGATGAAGTGGAGGACTGGGAAATAGACTCAAATCTCCATCTACTCAACAAAGCGGATGACACACCGAGCTTCTACTCCAGAAGATGGATTACCACTTCTACTCCAGACGTAGCTTTCTGCACAGGAGACATCCTCCACAAAATCGATCGCCATGTGCTTGACCAATTAGCAGGTAGTGACCACAGACCAATCAAGCTTGTAATAAATATGGAGTATGTTCCACAGGAGCAAAAGCCTTTGCCCCGCTGGAATTACAAACGAGCAGATTGGGACAGATTTGCCATACTAACAGACAAATATTGTGAAAACATAAATACACGATATGGCAACATGAAGCAAATGGTGGAAAGTCTAAACAGAGCAATAATACAGGCGGCCACTGAGTCTATTCCAAGAGGAGCGAGGAAAAATTACAAACCATACTGGACTGAAGAACTACAAATTTTGGAGGACAAAGTTGAAGATGCTAGGAAGACCGCAGAGAGAGAACAAACAACTGAAGCGAACATCTCTCTCAAAGCCATCTCAGCAAAATATAAAAGAACAGTAAATCAAACAACAAGAGATTGTTGGAGGAAAAAAACAGAAAACCTGAATTTTGACAGGGATGGAAACAAACTATGGAAACTAGTGAAAGCCATGAACAATGAAGGACCTAGAAACAAACAAATAACAATTAAACAAGGAAATGCCTTGCTTACAGGAAAAAAGGCTGCAAATGCACTAATGGAACACTATGCCAGTGCAAACCACATTGATATTACAGCCGAACAGAAGAAAGCAATCAAAGATAAACAGATACATCATAGATATACAGAGACAGCAGCAGAATATATGATGGCAAATCTAACAATGGAAGAAATGGAACAGGCAATGAATACCCTAAAAAAGAAGACATCACCAGGAAAGGATGGAATCACAAATGAAATGCTAATAGGACTAGGCACTAAGGCAAAAAAGAAACTACTAGCAGTCCTAAATTACAGCTGGAAGAGGGGAATAGTCCCACAGGCATGGAAGGAAGCTATACTAATACCAGTCCCAAAGAAAGGAAAAGACCTGGAAGAACCAAATGGCTATCGACCTATCAGTCTTCTTAGCTGTGTAGGAAAATTAATGGAACGCATTATCAATGGCAGGCTAACATGGCATCTGGAAGAAAACCAACTCTTAACACCTCACCAAGCAGGATTCAGAAAGTACAGATCCACTGAAGATCAAATAACCTATATAGCTCAGGAAATAGAGGATGCCTTCCAAGAGAAAAAGCACACACTAGCGGTCTGGATAGATTTAGAAAAAGCATTTGATAAAGTATGGAAGGAAGGACTGAAAGTAAAACTGCAAAAAATGCATGTTTGTGGGAAAATGTACAAATGGATCAGCCACTACCTTGAGAACAGAACTGCCAGGACAAAAGTACAAGGACAAACCAGCAAAATGATGCTGTTGGAGCAAGGTGTCCCCCAAGGAGGAGTTCTTTCACCAACATTATTCCTATCATATATAAACGACATCACGGAAAATTTTCCAGCCAGAGTACACACATCATCCTTTGCAGATGACCTAGCCATATGGACATCTGAAGAATATATTAGTACAGCTAACAGCAGAATACAGCAAGCCCTATTAGCGCTAGAGGACTGGTCAAAATCATGGCTAGTGAAGATAAGTGAGGAGAAAACAACATGCACAGTGTTCTCCCTCTCAACTAAAACTCAGCAACCTAAGCTGGTATTGAATGGAAAAATGTTGCGCCATGAAGAAAATCCAAACTATCTAGGAGTCACCTTTGATCGTCGCCTGACATGGAAGACACAGGTTGAGAAAAATCGAACAAGAGCAAGGCAAAGAATGGCAATCATGAAAAAGCTTGCTGGTACAACGTGGGGAGCAGATGAGAAAGTTCTCAAGAAGTTATATGCTGGACGGGTGAGGCCAGTACTGGAATATGGCATTGCAGCTTGGGCAACAGCAGCTAAGTCAAACTTTAACAAAATAAGTAGAGTCCAAAATCAAGGAATGCGAATCATAACTGGAAGCCTGAAGACAACGCCTATTAATGAATTAGAAAAGATCACTTGTTTACAACCAATGCAGGATAGAAGAGATAGCAGAGCCCAGCAACAAGCTGAAAAATTTAGAAGATTGACAGACCACCCTATGTATAAAAGGTTTAGTGGTTTTGGAAAGGGAAGACTGAAGCGTAGCAACTTTGTAGAAACTGCAAAACGAAAGATTAGGGCAGATCCCATACTTAACATATCAACAGTCAAACCCATTTACAATGCAGACAAGTTCCCAGCTTGGAGACAACAGCAACTGCCTGAGATGATAGAAAACATTCCTGGTATTGAGAAAAAGAACACTCAGCATGAAACCGAAAGAAGAGAAATAACCCTAAACTACATAAAAGAACATTACCCAAGCAGCAATTGGACCCATGCATATACAGATGGATCAGCCAAAAATTCAGTAGAGAATGGAGGAGGAGGAATTCTCCTAAATTTAAAAAATGGAGTGAAAAAAAACACATTCAGTGGCAACTGGAAAGTTTTCAAGTAACTTCAAAGCGGAGGTAGAGGCTCTGAAAACTGCAGCAGAAATGCTCTTGATGGAGGAAAATAAAGAGACGCAAATAGCTATCTTTACAGATGCAAAGTCAGCTGTCTCAATACTGAAGAGCAATAACAGCACAGAAATAGCTGACCTAAGAGCAGCACTCCATGGTCTATGCCAGAAATCACAAAAAGTTGTAATACAGTGGATCCCATCACATTGCAGTATACCTGGAAATGAAGAGGCTGACAGACTGGCAAAAGAGGGCGGACGACTACCACAGCCTGACATAGACATAACCTATAATGAGGCAAAGAGGTTGATAAAAAGCACTTATAGAACCAAATGGGAATCAGAGCATCCAGGCCACCAGAAGGATGATGCATATTACAAACTCGACCGAAGAGAACAAGTAGCAATCTTCAGACTCCGCACAGGACACAACAGGTTGAAATACCACTTGTTCAACAAACTAAAGATAGGAGATACAGATGAATGTAATTGTGGAACTGGTAAAATGACAGCTAAACATTTGCTGCAAGAGTGCCCAATATATGCAGAACAGAGAAAGATATTTTGGCCCACACCTGCTTCATTCGAGGACAAGCTCTATGGAGATATCAACAAGCTCAAGTCGACTGCAGCTTACTTTAACTGTATTCAGGTTGACATTTAAATGTACATGAAGAAGTATTTAGACTGCCACACTTCATACCACAGGCATGTCGGTTACACAAGCCTCCCAGAGGCATGAAATGGAATATTGCTTGGATAGCAAATCCATTACGTGGAAAGTCCGAATCGAAAGCTCACTGTGTGGGCTTCAAAAAGGTGGAAAAAGTGTCCTAGTGGCACAAAATGGAATATTGCTTGGATAGCAAATCCATTACGTGGAAAGTCCGAATCGAAAGCTCACTGTGTGGATGTCATCTGCAAACTGCATTCTTCTGGCTTCTGGAAGAACAGCCTATGGTGAACGGAAGGCCCAATATACGGAAGTGAGGCTAAGCAGCCATGTGCAGGACGTGACGATTCCTTGGGTGAGCCCAGTACCAGAGCGGTGTGTGATGGCTCTGCAATTATGGAAGCCTCCTTGGATGGCGGGGAATGCCCATGGTCTGCCCCTGCCTTCCCTTGAGGGCCGACCAGGATGCCTTTGGCTGTTCTATATGGGCCAGCTGGGATGGGAGATAACACCACAACAGTGAGAGTCTAACGTCCTAAGAAACCCCCGGGAAGGTTAACCCGGTCAACAAATGCCCGCAGAAGTCGGATGTGTCGGCCTAACGGCGCAAGAACGCAGCTCTGCTGTAAACAGGCACAACGCAATCACGTCCGGAAAAAAAAACTCCGGATGAACGAAGAAGAAGAAGAAGAAGACATGGACACTTATTAAACAAGCTGAACAGCGCATAAACGCCTTTGAATATAAATGTTATAGACGAGTTCTAAGAATATCTTGGGTAAAGAAAAGAACAAATGCATCCATACTTCAAGAGTTGAATATTGAAGACGGTTGGCTACTAAAGACGATAAAACAAAGAAAACTGAAATATTTTGGTCACTTGAAACGTCACGAAAGTTTGGAGAGAACAATAATGGAGGGGTATGTGCCTGGGAAGAGAGGAAGAGGAAGGCCAAAGAGAAGATGGGTGCAGGATGTGGCGGATGATCTCCAGATGGGTGTATCAGACGCGGGACATCTTGCTTATGATCGAGAGGTTTTCTGGAAGGTTGTTATGGGAGCGAGGTTCTGCAAAGGACATGCTACTGAATGAATGAATGAATGAATGAATGAGCATGCTTCCATTGCATGCTCTCTCTTTTGCTGCTCGGCTCAAAGTGGTGACGCCATGATTCATCGCCTGCCACTATACTGAAGTGAAATGCATCAACCTCCACTCTGTAACGCAGCAAGTGGTTCAAGCACCATCCAATGCGTTCCTCTTTTTGGTGGTCGGTCAACATTTGTGGTGCCCACTGTGAACACCTTCCGATATTGCAGTTTCTTACGAGCGACCTAATTGACACATTAAATTCTTTAGCTAGCGAACGTATGCTTCGACAACGGAAGATCTGTCGTGAACTGACGTCCTTTCCAGTCTGTCACTGTGGTCTTCGATGAATGTCCACTGGTTGACATCCTTCAAATGAAAGAAACCGAATTACTGCTCTTTGAGCGGATTTTGGATCAACCCGGCCATTTTCTCAACGGTAAGAAACAGAACCTATGCATCATGGGACTATAAGCATGCGTTCTTTTATTCATTGGTCAGTACTTATCACATGACTATGACATGATCATGTTCAACGTACGCAATTACGCGCGATGCGGCAAGAACAGATTTCAAATGAACCCTCCTTATATTAATGTTAACAACGAACACTAATTTTCGGACACCCTGTACAGCCCAGCCAACATAACCACCTAGGGGCTTACTTTTTAACACTCGTGTGCTTACATATAATTGATTCAAATACCACTTTAATTACTACTAAATGACAATGGTCACGCACATACCTTAACCAGTGGTCCCCAAACGGCTCTGTGAGACATACTTGTGAGGTGGGCAAGTGTGTAATACGTATACAGTATATTTAAAAGTTAGTCGCATATCATTTACAGGACGTCGCAGTCAAACCCAGCTTTTTATTTTGTTGTTTGTGACTTCTTAGCAAGTTTACGTTCAGTAGTTTACCATTGCTTTCTGAACGACCGGCAATCTTACCATCATGTGGAAACCAAGGCAAGGCGGGTCTGCTGCCAAATCGTCGCAGCTGTGCTTAGAACGCCGTGTGCGGGATTACAAATTGCGCTCGTAACCTATTCTCCGCGTGCAACATATAGGTTAATCAATATACTGATAAACCAACGAGGAGTTCTTGGAGAGAACAAGAGAAATACCAGTAAATCACGAGGACAAACGACGCTAGGGCTGGGTGGGGCACACTAGTGAGACGAACTAGTATAACAAGAAAGTCATTTGTCTGGAACCCTCAAGGCTGAGGAGAATCAAGAAAAAAAAAAGAATTAAATTACAGACATAAATTGATAATAGATAAAAGAAGTAATGGCTGCCGCAGCATATAACAATAGAAAATAAAAAACAATTAGATACGTTTAACTCCAGCGAAAAAGTGTTAAAAGATCAGCCGATATCTCTTTTTGTTAAGCTTGGGCTACATAGGGTGTTTGTATCCTTTAATACATTTGCTGTATTGGAGTTTGTTGTAAGGTACACACACCGTGTCTGTGTTTTCGCAGAAGTTACGCGTAACTGTTTGTATTTTCTACATAAATTAGTGGCACTGAAAGGACATGATCGGAGCTGCATGAGAAAGCACATGATAGGAAGGCTTAGCGTGAGCTGATTGAGGGATATACACCAATAGGCTATACAGGGTGAAATAAGATACACCGATAGGGAACTAGTGTAAAGGTTAGCTTTAATTTTCACGTAAACGACGGATAGTTTCACCTATTGCGTGTAATTATTTGTGCCAGGATGTTAAACAGGGGTTTCCTTTTCTTCTCAAGATTTTCGCCGGTGCTACGGAGTTCGTGCATCTGAGCGAAACCATCCTTGAATATGTCCTTCAGCATGTGTGTTTGCTAATACTATGTTATGCGTTTGGGTTTCCATCATGGCGGACCAGCGTTTGGGCCTCGTACACCCATGGCCAGACTGCGAGAACAGCAAGTTAAAAGAGGTGTGGCCAGACCAGAACACTATGCAGGAATCCAAAGAAAATTAATAAAATATACAGAACTGGTGTCGTGACCCGCTAAACGCTGCGAGATTTATTGGGGAGGGGAATCCGAGCACTCATGGACTGAATGGTTCGATGTGCAATGAGGATGATCTGTCGACTAACTGGCTGACTGACTAACTAACTAACTACCTATCTACTTACCTAACTACCTACTACCTACCTAACTAATTAACTACCTACCTACCTACCGAACTAACTACCTACCTACCTAACTAACTACATACTTACCTACCTAACTAACTACCTAACTAGCTAACTAACTATCTACCTAACATATTAACTAACTAACTATAGAATACATGATGAATGCGACATAACAGCTTCAGTAGCTGTGGGACATGTCCAATACTATTTGGGCACCGCCGAACGAAACAGACAAAGGGAGGACAGGTCCGCTGTTACTGGCTTAAGACGACTATGCAACAGAAGGGACACAGCGAGTGTCAGTCCACGGGGTCACCTGAGGTCTTTGACCTTGTAGGTAGCATTACCTGATAACTGATTTCATGACTGAAAACTGCCACACTGAATCAGCTACATGTGCTGGGCAGGACGTTGCCATCAACCCCAGCTTGATTTTATAGGCAATTTTACATTCAGTAGTTTGTCGTTGCCTTCTGAACGAGAAGTCAATTTTTAAGTCCAACTTAATGCTGGTTGTTCGCCCCACTGCGCCATCAGTGCACCCGAAGTTTCACATCGAACGCCCTTATCCTTTCCACCATACATGGGTACTTGTAAAGAGTGTGGCGTGTGTGTGCGTGTGTGTGTATGTATGTACGTGTAAAGAGTGTGGCGTGTGTGCGTGCATGCGTGTGTGTATGTATGTACTTGTAATGTGTGTGGGATATATATACACACACACACGCATATACATATATACATACGCCCACACACATTACAAGTGCCCATTTGTTCCATAATTAAACATGTTATGGACCACCCGAGGACGTCGAATTCAGAAGCTATTGTATCAAATGTGTAGGACAGTGTGGTTCTCAACCTTTTTTGGCCCGCCCCCCCCCTCACCATATTTTCAGAACTGCATTCCCCCCCCCCCCCTTCCTATCTAAAATTTGGCCCGTGCCCCCCTTCACCGTATTTTCAGAACGTCATTCCCCCCACTTTCATATTTCCTATCTAAAAATCCCCAACCCCTACACAGTATACGTAAAAGTGGAAGGCTAAATGTAGTAGCATATACTAAAACAAGTCTAGACATCCACATAAAACATGATTTGTGGGTCTACTTACTTTATAAAATGAATTGTAGAAGGATGAGGCGTACATAACTGTAAAGTATGAAGGGAAAAACAATATCAAGTAATAGGTTCTTGTATTAACGCGATCTTGAAATGATCTCTACCCGCCCTCCCCCCGAAACCCTAAAATTCCCCCCGGGGGGGGGGGGGGGGGGAATCCCCACCGGTTGAGAACCACTGGTGTAGGATAACCTGCGGTCCAAATGTTACCACCTGCATGACCATTATTTTGTTTTTTATACTCTTTGCTCGCCTACACCGATATAAAAGCACAATGGAATGCGTATCAACCTGGCCTGCTCTGACCCGGGTTTAACCCCCCCAGGGTTCGAGGAGAGATTTAACTCATTCATTTCCAACCAACTCATTATGTGTTTGGTGGTTACTCCTTATTCTAGCCGATAACAAGCTGTCAATTAATGCGAGATACTGCGAGATACAACGAGAACTGAAGAGCTGATAGAGGCTATACTTTTGTATTACATAAAATATGGGCAATAAACCGTCGTGATGAGAAATATCTACTGGCAGTGGAGGTCACCGTGGTAGAATGGATAAGAGTGTTACTTCTTACCCATCCCGTGGGCTGATGCCTAGGTAGCAGGTTCAACGCCGACGCCGATCATTTCGACTAAAGTGTTGACTTTTCGTCCTTGACTTGGGAACGTAAATTACAAGCACCTCAGATATCGTAATGGGTTCACCTGATGGCGAGGGACGCTGGTATTACGGAAAGCTAATACACACGCAAAATTCATTCCAGTGTACTAAAAGTAGTAGCACAATTATGGACTACGCCTGAGTTGGAAGAGAACAAACGCCAAAAAAAAATAAATAAATAAATAAATACATAAAACACACAAACACATCCATCCATACATCATGTGCCATACTGATAAGCGTGGGCAGTCATGTTCTGCCATCTCACTCAATCACCAGAATCGTGGATCAGATCCGTGTTCCTGTCTCGATCATGCTACGTGGCCAAGCCATCCAGGTATTTACTTCTCGGTCTTCCCCTTGGTCTCTTCCCTTCGATCTTGCCAGTCGTCACCAAGTTCTCCAATTAATTTCTTCTCCTAACATGCCCAAAAAATTTGACTGTCTACGTCTAATGTTGCTAATCAGTTTACGATCTTCATTCATTTCTTGAATTGGTTGTTCATTGGCTTTTCTGTCTGTCCATGGTATTCTTTGCATTTTCCTCAGAAACCACATTTCCACAGCCATCAGCTGTTTTTCAGCTTGACTGCTTATTGCAGGTTCTATGTAGCACTTCAACACTCTTTTTCTCGTTTCAATCGATATTTTTTTTTTTTATTGGTCAGTATGCACAAACACATACACACACAAACTTCTTCTTATAACATGCCCACACAATTCTGACTGTCTCGGTTCTCAACCGGTGGGGAATTCCCCCCCCCCCCCACCTCCCATCCCCGGGGGAATTTTAGGGTTTCCAGGGGGGGGGGGGGATGAAGATTATTTCAAGATCGCGTTAATACAAGAACCGATTACTTGATATTGTTTATCCCTTCATACTTTACGGTTCTGTACGTCTCACCCTTGTAAAATTCATTTTATAAACTAAGTAGACCCGAAAATCACGTTTTATGTGGACGTCTAGACTTGTTTTAGTATGTGCTTCCATTATTACGTATACTGTGCAGGAGCGGGCGGGGGGGGGGGGGGAATTTTTAGGTAGGAAATACGAAGGGAGGGGGGGATGACGTTCTGAAAATATGGTGAAGGGGGGCACAGGGCCAAATTTTTAGGTAGGAAATACGAAAAAAAAGGGGGGGGGGCGGGGAAATGACGTACTGAAAATATGGTGAAGGGAGGCACGGGCTAAAAAAGGTTGAGAATCACTGGTCTAAAGACTCTAATCAGTTTACGATCTTCATTTGTTTCTTTAAGGACTTGTTCATTGGTTTTTCTGCTTGTCCATGGTATTATTTGCATTTTCTTCAGAAACCACATTTCACAGCCATCGGCTGTTTTTTCAGCTTGACTGCCTCACATCCATAGAAAAGTACAGGTTCTATGTAGCACTTCAACACTCTTTTTCTCGATCCGGATCCCATAACAACACGTTAAAACCCCAGCGCGACACAGTCTGCGGCCTAATCGGTCGCCGATGTGTTCGAACGCGTGGTAAGCGGTTCACGAATCACGTTCGCAAGCCTTTAGGCCACGGAGACGGCGCTGACTATTTTACTTACTCAATATTTCAGAGGCGCAGTAGCGCAGTGACTAGCAAAGATACGTGTCGGCCTGGTTGTCATCTGTTCAAACCCCTTTTTAGACGGGACATATTTCATTGATCTTGTCTCCTAAATCGACCCAGGCTTACACAGGTCCCAGGATATGATCTAGACAGTAAAAGCGGCCGGCGCGATATTCTACACTACCTATCGTGCGCCGATTAGTCTAACAATATGAGGCCAGTACTGTTGCTAGTAGTAGGCTTCAAGGCGTGAACAGAGACTTTTAATCAGTATCCAGTGGTGGGGTCTGGTACAATAGATGAACTAATCAAAATGTGGTCTTGAACTCCAGACCCGCATGAAAGCATGCCTTCCAATCCCTCAAAACAAATATTCCATATAAAACAAGTCAGAAATATTACATATGCCCTGCGGTTTACTATACTATAAGGTGGTCTAGGGATTAATGTCTTTCTCATAATCCCGTATATTCTCGTGAGTAACGTAACTTGCGCAAGAATCGGTAGCGGTTCTAGCCGCGTTGGTAACTTACTGGGTATGTGAGCCGGTCGCTCAGAAAGCAATGGCACACTACTAAGCGTAATCTTGCCTAGTACACCAACAGCAGCTGAAAAATGCTGATGTTTTCTGCAACGTCCTTTCAGGGATATGAAAAAAAAAAACCGTAGGAATCATAGGCATAAAGCACCTTAACCTGACCTTGAATGATCAGCTGTCTTAACATTTCTATCACGTTCCGTCAAAATCATTCACACCACACTTGCTTGTACAAATCACAGGTGCAACATTGCTCACGCACATGATGATGCTGAACTGTCTATAAAAGTGTATACGTAGATGCCAACCTACAAAACCCTGCAAGAGACAGGAATGGTAAACTGCAGGAATAGTTCGTTCCAGTGATTATTCTCCGACCTTATTTGAGTGGTGATTCCCTCAATTTAGTTAAGTGGTGATTCCCAGTTTTTTTTGTTTTGTTTTTTTTTCCTTTAAATTTCAGTGGTGATTTTAAGCGTTTATTATTTCAATGGTGATTTTTCGACTTTATTTTAGTGGCGGCTCTCCGACCGTATTTCAGTGGTGAATCGTCAACCTTATTTCAGTCTTCATTCTAATGTTATTATTCCCGTTTATTTTCTAGTGTTGTGGACAAATGCACCTATCTTGGCAGCACCGTGTCACAAGCTGTCACAATTGATGATGAAGTGAATGCAAGAATCTCCAAGGCCAGCGCGGCCTTTGGCAGACTGTACAAGAATGTATGGGACAGAAATGGAATAAGCCTGCAAACAAAGCTGAATGTCTACAAAGCAGTTGTATTATCCACACTGCTATATGCTTGTGACACCTGGACTGTTTATCAGCGACACGGTAGGAAATTAAACCACTTCCACACAGTCTGCCTAAGGAAGCTACTGAAGAGTGCTTCCATATTGCCGTGGATAGGCCTTAGGTTCATACCAGAATACGATCAGCGTTGCCAGTAGTGGGTTGTGCTCTATATTTAAATTTCAAATCCCGAAACAACCAAATGAAGATTAAATGGCAAGACAAGATCCCAGACACTGAAGTCCTAGAAAGAATGTCCATGCCCAGTATCCATACTCTACTAATGAAGAATCAGATTCGCTGGGCTGGTCACTTGACTCGCATGCCAGATCACAGGCTCCCTTTTATGGTAAACGCTCCCAAGGCGGCCAGAGGAAACGCTTTAAAGACACTGAAAATCTCACTGAATGCTTTTGGAATTCATCATGACACCTGGGAGACTGCAGCCAGAGACCGAAATTCGCGGCGTGCATCATTACGCAAGGGTGCAGTCACTTGTGAGGCAACCAAGACTGCAAGAGCTGTGAAGAAAAGACGGAACAGAGAAATCACTGCAGAAAATCCTCCTCCAGAAACGTCAAGCATTCTTTGTCCACATTGTCAAAGAACATTTCGAGCCATAATAGGCCTTATCAGCCATCTTAGAACCCACGTCTCCATACTTTCAACCACACTGGATGAAATGAATGGTCATCATCATTCTTGATGGACAAACAGCACAATATTTCCGTGGTAATTCTCCGACATTATGTCACTGTTATTTCTCGGCGCTTAATTCAGTGGCAATTTTCGGAGCTTATTTCAGTGACAATTCTCGGAGTTTATTTCAATGGCAATTCTCGGAGCTTATTTCAATGGCAATTGTCCGACTTTATTTCAGTGGCAATTCTCAGACTTTATTTTAGTGGTGATTCTCGGAGCTTATTTCAATGGCAATTCTCGGAGCTTATTTCAATGGCAATTCTCGGAGCTTATTTCAGTGGCAATTCTCGAAGCTTATTTCAATGGCAATTATCCGACTTTATTTCAGTGACAATT
Source organism: Cepaea nemoralis (assembly GCA_014155875.1). Lineage (NCBI taxonomy): Eukaryota > Metazoa > Mollusca > Gastropoda > Stylommatophora > Helicidae > Cepaea > Cepaea nemoralis. The sequence continues at coordinate 128,598 of JACEFZ010022015.1, read as the reverse complement.
GTCCACTTTATTTCAGTGGCAATTCTCGGAGCTTATTTCAGTGGCCATTCTCCACTTTATTTCAGTGTTTATTCTCGGAGCTGACTCCAGTGGCCATTCTCAGAATTGGTGATTCTCAGAGGCATTTCCGTCAGACATCTTTGCCCCTGAAGTACGCAGGTCAGGGACGGCAAAAGTAGGACAATGAAGTGTACAAAGCACGGGAAATACGCCGGATATACTCTATCACAGTGCACAGATAGTCCCACCACGTATGCCACATTTGCAGTCGGATTTGGAGTTAAGGTTGCCACGTTTGGTCACCGCCGTCTCTCTAAACCACGTTTGGTCACAGCCGTGTTTCACGAACAATTTCCAGACAAACTTTTACGAGAGTGGGTTGACCTTAAGTGCCTTATTGGTCGAAAAACGAACATCCTGCTCTCTTCTGTGAATTGAATCCTGACCATTCTCTTGGCAGGCAAGCGCACTAAGCCACTACACCCTCGCGGTTCCATGTCACGCGCGCTAAAATATGAGGCAAACAAAGGCTGTGGCAGTCCAGCTTACTGCCCTTTCCTCTGCCGATCCCGTGGGGCCTGGTTGAAGTGTCCCCGGTGTTGAGTGTATTTCGTCACCCCGGGAAGACCCGGATCATAAACATGGGTCCCTGAAATTCTTGCTTCGGGTAAGGATGAGCGCGATGATACTAACCGCATCAGCCACCGAGTGAAGGTTGGTCTAGGAGATGTGTATCAAGCAGCATGTACTCCAAAATACTTCTTTGGCATGGAAACCGCGCTAGCTTGATAGTCGAGCGAGTCTAAAGATCTACAATGAGTTAAACCAGAAAAAGACCAAACGCGAAAAGGTAACAATTAAACACAAAATGTAGAATCAACACGACTTCAGATTGGGCCCTGACACTACTTTCCACCGGGGAAGCAACAAGGAAGTCAAATATAGCAAGTAATGCTGATATGATGGAGAAACACATCAAACATACACTATTTCCTTCTATAATGATCGATGTTTACAACCGATTTTGAGTTGAGTTTATGTTCAAATAAATACACCGGGGAAATAAACAGAAAATAAATTGTGTCTGCGCGATGAATAAAGCAATCAAGGAAATCAGAGAACAGGAACACTATCGACAAGAAAAACGATGCATAAAGACTCTTCAAGAAAGTCGACATCCAATGGGGACTTGCAAAATACTCAGAATGGCAGGAATGAATTGGCCACGACACGGCTGCCAACAAAGAAACGTAGACAAGTCCGGAATATAGATTAGTCATAGCTATTTAGTGTTGTGTACTGGAAGGTACTTTACGTCGCTTAGGTTTACGTCGCTTCGGTTTACGTCGTTTCGCTATCACGTCATTGTCACAGTGTGACATAACTTCATTTTACGTCGCTATGTTCCGCCATAACGTCGTCCCTGTGTATTGTTTCGCTATTCGTCGTTTCACTTAAAGTAGCGTTTTTCAAGAACGTAACCCCGACGTTAACCGGGGCCATCCAGTATTATTAGAGGGATGTTTTTGTGGTATTATAGTAGCGTATCTGCCTAGGTCGTATATGTCTGGGGTTTGATTCCTGTGAGGAGACACGCTTGTAGGTTTCAAGGTTTGCAGTAGCATTGTGACTTATCTTATTTATAATTAATTTTGTTGCATCCATTAGTGACAATCAATATACGTGAGCGCGGCTTTCTTGTCGTCGTGCAGCACAACACAAACTGTATGTGGGTGATTGCGAGAAAATACAAGCTAAAGGATATCCCAAAGCAGTTGCGGTAGTGACGTCGTGATGTGTTCGGTCTTCGCAAATTTTAGGTCAAGGCAACAGGGTGTCCAGTTTACTTACTCGTTATCTTTGTGTCACAGGAGATGTCCATAAATTGATGACAAATATGCAGTATCCAATTGATGAGGCGGGATCTGCCGTGAAGCTGGGTCGACACTAAAGATGTACTGTGATCCAAGAACTGTACTGAGACCCCTGAGCTGTACTCCAACCCCTTCCCTTCACTGCGACCCCGGAGCTTCACTGCGACTCCTGAGATGCACTCTGACCCATGTCTTTCACTGCGACCCCTGAGATTCACTGCGATCCCTGAGATTCACTGCGACCACTGAGATTCACTGCGATCCCTGAGATTCACTGCGATCCCTGAGCTTCAATGCAACCCATGAGACACTAGAGCTTCATCCATCCATTCATCCATCAATCCATCCATCCATCCTTCCTTCCTTCCACTGTCCTCGTGTATGTTTGTTTGTTATATTGTCTGCCTCTGTTTCTGTCCAACTCCTACACCTGGCCGTCTATCACTTATTTTATCATTTCATCCATTTATTCTTCTGTCTGTCAATCTATCACTCCCTTAATCATTCCATCCATACATTGTCCGTCTGTCAGTCCGTCTCTTCCTTTATTCCTCCCTCCATCCATCAATTTATGCATAAACCCACCATCCCACCAGTGTGTCTGTTAGTCGGACCATACTAAATTAATTCACCCAATTATTCATTCATTCATTCATGCATACATTCCTTTAAACACCTATCCACGGCCTGTCTATCTATTCGCCCATCTATCCATTCATTCACCCACATATGCATACACTCATCCATTTATTCACTTATCAAAATCATATACAATCACTAATTCATAAATGCACATACTCATCCATCTATAAACACATCTATCCATCCACCCACCCACCCATTCATTCGCCCATCTATGCGTCTATCCATCTAGCCCATATACCTTCATTCCACTCATCCATTCACCTACCCACCAATCTCCTCACTCATAAATCCCCGTACCCCACCTCCAATCGTCCCATCCTTTCACTAAATCTATGCACATTCACCCACTCACCCCTTAATCAACCCACCCATTTATTAACCCCTTGTATTTATCAACCCACCGTTTATTACAATGGCAGTCTCCAGCATTTCTTTTTCTTGTCTGATCATGCATTCCTTTCTCTTACCGCTCCTGGATTTCTTTCTCTGACAGATCATGCTTTTAAATTATTGTCTGTGACCCATCCTTTCTCCGACACAAGCCGGCGTTCCTTTTTCTGACAAATCCTGCATTCCGTTCACTGTTCATCACATGTGGACCAGTCCGCACTCCTTGTCCTGGTCGATCCTATATTCCTTTCTCTTAGTTGTCCCCAAATTCGTTTTCTCACCGACCCTGTCCGATCGTGCATGCATTTCTCGAACTGGCCCTGCAATTCTCTTCTCTGACACTCTGACCGGTGCGGCATCCCTTTCTCTGACCCTCTGACTGGCGGTGCATCCCTTTCTCTGACCCACTGACTGGCGGTGCATCCTTTTTTCTCTGACTTTCTGACAGGTTCTGCATCCTTTTCTCTAACGGGCCCTACACCTCCTCCTCTGATTAGTCCTGCATTAATCTATGTCCGGCCCTCCATCCCTGTCTCGACAGCTTCTGCATTCATTTTTTCCAACCTGTACTGCATTCATTTCCCTGACCAATACTACTTCCCTTCCTTTAGACCAGTTTTGCCTTCCATTCTCTGACTGTCCCTGCATTCTTTTCCGTCACCGCTCCTGTATCCCCCTTCTCGGACCGGCCCTTTATTTCTCTGTACATTTCTCTATTGTATCATCAGTGCTCTGGGTTTATCCCCCGCACCTCTAATAATCATTTCTGTCTTTTATTTTCTCTGGCTATTTAATGCCACAAATATCCAGACCAATAATGTAGAAATGTCTTTATGTTCCAACGTCTTCCTGTGTTGCAATCACCAGACCGACGTGTCTGTAGTAGATTATTGCCTCTTTTGTCTCGCCCGTTTGATTCTGTTTATATTGTCATTGCTTTATTTTTGGATCTCTCTCTCTTTCTCTCTCTCTCTCTCTCTCTCTCTCTCTCTCTCTCTCTCTCTCTCTCTCTCTCTCTCTCTCTCTCTTCTGGCGCGTTCTCTCCCTCACCGCCCTGCCTCACTGCCAGAATTAACTTTATCTGTTCTGATAGCTGCATTGATTTTGCCAGTCTAGTCTGGGGTCCTGATTTGATTGCACAGTTATGGGCCATGATGTCGATGGTATCTCCACTGGTGCGTTTGTCTTATTTCCTTGTCAATGAAGCAGACGTTTGTCTTGTATTCTTCTCAATGAAGCAGATGTTTGTTTTGTTTCCTTCCCAGTGAAGCAGACATTTGTCTTGTTTCATGTCAATGAAGCAGACATTTGTCTTGTTTCATGTCAATGAAGCAGACATTTGTCTTGTTTCCTTCCCAATGAAGCAGACGTTTGTCTTGTTTCCTTCCCAATGAAGCAGGCGTTTGTCTTGTTTCCTTGTCAATAAAGCAGTCATGTGTTTTTATTTCGTTGCCAATGAAGCAGACGTGTGTCTTGTTTTCTTGCCAAATGAAGCAGACGTTTGCCACATGAACACTGACTCGTTTGTTAACGTATAATTTCTGCTTCTCTAAGTTTAATGAGACACCGTTTATTTTATTTTTTTTTTTGTCTTCGTCGTTGTCTCCCCACCCTCCTCCTACTCCTGCTCCTCCTGCAACTCCTCATCACCATCATCAATCTTCTTCTTCTTCTTCTTCTTCTTCTTCTTCTTCTTCTTCTTCTTCTTCTTCTTCTTCTTCTTCTTCTATCTTCAATTTCTTTTTCCTGCTCTTCCCGCTCCCACTCCTCCTCCACCTCCTCAGCTGCTGTTCATTGTAATTCGTCCGCAAAATACGGACATTGGTTAATGGTTGCCCTGTTTGTATTTACCAACAAACTGCCATATTTGCCCCTTTCTATCGACTCAGTCAACGTTATGACGTATAATTACTGTATCTGGTTTCTCTTTCCAATTTCAGCCGTGGGATGGTTTTCTCATTTTGAAAATTCTTCAAACAGCAGCCTATACAAACCAGTCTGCATGACTTTAAACAACCTAGGGATACTTAAGGTGTTACATGGTTGTAGATTTACACCTGTTTGAGAGGGCACCGCGATCGATCCATTAAGTGTGGATCAAACAGATATAAAGACGCATCGAGTGCCTGTGAAGAAAATATAAGCGAAACTATCTGTTGAATACTGTTACCGTATTCCTCGGAGAAAGAAACTATCTGTTGAATACTGTTACCGTATTCCTCGGAGAAAGAAACTATCTGTTGAATACTGTTACCGTATTCCTCGGAGAAAGAAACTATCTGTTGAATACTGTTACCGTATTCCACGGAGAAAGAAACTATCTGTTGAATACTGTTACCGTATTCCTCGGAGAAAGAAACTATCTGTTGAATACTGTTACCGTATTCCTCGGAGAAAGAAACTATCTGTTGAATACTGTTACCGTATTCCTCGGAGAAAGAAACTATCTTTTGAATACTGTTACCGTATTCCTCGGAGAAAGAAACTATCTGTTGAATACTGTTACCGTATTCCTCGGAGAAAGAAACTATCTGTTGAATACTGTTACCGTATTCCTCGGAGAAAGAAACTATCTGTTGAATACTGGCTTCGAGTTCTCAGGAACAAGGAATATGTCTGGTGAATATTGCCATCGAATTCCTCGAGAAATGAAACATTCTTTTGATTATTACAATCTAATTTCTCGCAAACAACTTTTATTTAATATTGGGAAGAGCTATCTTTTGATGCTAAAACCATCGAATATTTCGGGAAAAGAAACTATCTTAGTAATATTGCCATTAAACTGGTCAGAAAAAATAAACTCTCTTTTAAATATTACCATTGGATTCCTCAGAACCAGAAACTATATTTGAATATCGTCGTCGGGTTCCCTAGAAAAAGAAACATTTCTTTTGAACGTTTCCACCTTATTCCTCAAACATGAAGCAATCCCTAGAATAGTGTGATCAGGTAAATTCGAACCCGCCAGTTTCAAGTTGACACCAAAGCTCCAAGCTATTCGAAGCTCATTTCAATGGGTGCATACAGATTTTCCACTGCATGTAACTGGAATAGTCACAGAGATTTCGCAATCGACTAAAATAGTCAATGGGACTTTTATCTAAGGCCACTCCTCGGTATAGCTTCTCGTCCATAATTAAATTGCAAACGAAAAGAGTGATCGAAACGGAAATTCATTTAGCGAGCAGATAGCTTATCGGCGTGGAAGTTTGTGAAAACCGCTGACCTGGCTATATGGTATCTGTGAGGGGTGGTTGATGGGGCAGGTTAGGGGAGTGTACGCAAGCATGGATGGATGGTGGGATGGATGGATGGATGGTGGTATGGATAGATGGATGGATGGATGGATGGTGGGATGGACAGACGGTGGGATGGATGGTAGGGTAGATGGATGGATGGTGGGGTGGGTGGTGGGATGGTTGATGGGTGGTTAGATGGTGGGATGGAGGGATGGTGGGATAGATGGATGGATGGTGGGATGGTTGGATGGGTGGTTAGATGGTGGGATGGTGGGATAGATGGATGGATGGTGGGAAGGATGGTTGGATGGGTGGTTGGATGGTGGGATGGTGGGATAGATGGATGGATGGTGGGAAGGATAATGAGATGGATGGATGGATGGATGGATGGTGGGATGGATGGATGGTGGGATAGATGGATGGTGGGATGGATGGATGGTGGGATAGATGGATGGTGGGATGGATGGATGGTGGGATGGATGGTTGGTGGGATGGATGGGTGGATGGTGGGATGGATGAATGGTTAGATGGTGGGATGGAGGGATGGATAGATGGCGGGATGGATGGATTCATAAAGGAATAATGGATGGATGGATGGATGGATAGGTTGATAAATGAAGTGATGGATGGATAGTTTTGTTGATAAATGTGGTGATGGGTAGATGGATGGATGGATAGATGGATGGATGGATGGTGGGATAGATGGATGGTGGGAAGGATGGTTGGATGGGTGGTTGGATGGTGGGATAGATGGATGGATGGTGGGAAGGATAGTGGGATGGATGGATGGATGGTGGGATGGATGGATGGTGGGATAGATGGGTGGTGGGATGGATGGATGGTGGGATGGATGGATGGTGGGATGGATGGATGGTTGGTGGGATGGATGGGTGGATAGGTGGGATGGATGAATGGTTAGATGGTGGGATGGAGAGGATGGATAGATGGCGGGATGGATGGATTCATAAAGGAATAATGGATGGATGGATGGATAGGTTGATAAATGAAGTGATGGATGGATAGTTTTGTTGATAAATGTGGTGATGGATAGATGGATGGATGGATGGATAGATAGATGGATGGATGGATGGATGGATGGATGGATGGATGGCTAAAACGATGGATGGCTTGATACATGAAGTGATAGATGGATGAATGGATGGATAGATGGATTTTGGGAAGGATGGCTAAACGGATGAATGGATTGATAAATACGGTGATGAATGAAGTGATAATTGAGGCTGTGGATGGGTTGATAAGTGAGGGGTGGGTGGGTGTATGGTTGAATGGATGGGCTGATAAATGAGACAAAGGGTGGATGGGCTAATAAATGAGACAAAGGGTGGATGGATGGGTGGATGGATGAATGGATGAGCTGATACATGAGACAAAGGGTGGATGGATGGATGGATGGATTGGTGGATGGATGAATGGATGGGCTGATACATGAAACAAACGGTGGATGGATGAATGGATGAGCTGATACATGAGACAAAGGGTGGATGGATGGATGGATGGATGGATGGATGAATTGGTGGATGGATGGGTGGATGGATGAACTAATTGATACGTGAGACAAAGGGTGGATGGATGAATGGATGGGCTGATAAATGAGACAAAGGGTGGATGGATGGGTGGATGGGCTGTAAATGAGACAAAGGGTGGATGGATGGATGGGTGGGCTAATACATGAGACAAAGGGTGGATGGATGGATGGGTGGGCTAATACATGAGACAAAGGGTGGATGGATGGGTGGATGGATGAATGGATGAGCTGATACATGAGGCAAAGGGTGGATGGATGGATTGATGGATGGATGGATGAATTGTTGGATGGATGGATGAATGGATGGGCTGATTGATACGTGAGACAAAGGGTGGATGGATGGGTGGATGGATGGGTGGATGGATGAATGGATGGGCTGATACATGAGACAAAGGGTGGATGGATGAATGGATTGGCTGATACATGAGACAAAGGGTGGATGGATGGGTGGATGGATGAATGGATGGGCTGATACATGAGACAAAGGGTGGATGGATGGGTGGATGAATGAATGGATGGGCTGATATATGAGACAAAGGGTGGTTGGATGGGTGGATGGGTGTATAACTAGTAGCGGAGGAGCAGGTTATATGAGTGAACGCATGCAATACTGGATGTGTAGGTTGATAAACGAGCAGGTGGGTGGACGGATCAGTGCCGTTCATCATCATCATCATCATCATCATCATCATCATCATCATCATCATCATCATCATCATCATCATCATCATCGTCATCACCATCATCATCGTCGTCATCATCATCATCCCATCATCATCATTATCTCATCATACCATATCATCACCTCATCATACCATATCATCACCTCATCATCATCATCATCATCATCATCATCATCATCTCATCATCCCATCATCATCACCTCATCATCATCGCATCATTATCATCTCATCATCACACACCATCAGGCTCAAGACCCCGATGCCATACACCGCAAGGTACTATATTGGCAGTAAATGACATTTCATACATAGACACAAAGAAAGAAAGAAAGAAAGAAAGAGAAAGAGAGAGGGAGAGAGAGAGAGAGAGAGAGAGAAAGAGAGAGGGGGGGGGGGAGAAAAAGATAAAAAATTACATACACCGATATAAACAGACAGAAAGACAATCAGACAGTCATAGAAAGTAGAACAAGTTTAGAAGGACATATGAAAATTAATGCATATAAAATATCTACATCAATGGCGTATACGACCACCTTGCCAGTACTAATAAGGAACTTAATGATTATGTCTGACAGACCCAGGCTACATTTCCTACTCTTTTCCCCCCTCGTCCTCACAGTTGAGATAGAATCACATTTCTCAGATCAGAGGCAGTTCTCACTTATAGGTATATTGAAAGAAATGTAACCTTTTGATGTGCTTAATGAAGGAGACATTGGGGAGTTATTTTGAAAAAAAGTCACCAGTAGTTTTTAACATGTTTTTTTTATACCCCCAGTACATTTGTAGTTACTTTGGACAATGTAACAGATATTTAACACGTAGGCAAGCTGAACTTAGCTCTACATGTAGCATATATTTAACACGTAGGCAAGCTGAACTTACCTCTACGTGTAACAGATATTTAACACCTAGGCAAGCTGAACTTAGCTCTACATGTAGCAGATATTTAACACCTAGGCAAGCTGAACTTAGCTCTATATGTAGCAGATATTTAACAACTAGGCAAGCTGAACTTAGCTCTACATGTAACAGATATTTAACACGTAGGCAAGCTGAACTTAGCTCTACATATAACAGATAGTTAACACGTAGGCAAGCTGAACATAGCTCTACATGTAACAGATATTTAAGACCTAAGCAAGCTGAACTTAGCTCTACATATAACAGGATTACAGGTAGTTGGCATCTAGACTAGTTGAATTTAGCTCTACATACATTTGACATCTAGGCTAGATGAATTTAGCTCTACATATAACAGACATTTGACATCTAGGCTAATTTAATTTAGATATGATGGGCTAATCATTGAAAGTATGGAACAATATAGACGTGAAAATCCTGAGGATAAAATTAATACAAAATGGGAAAGTGTAAAAACCTAGTATACAGATTGCAAATACCACCTTGCCAGTGAAGATAAATAAGAAAAAATCAATTATGGATAACCGATGAAATTGAGTACAAGTGACTCAAAGAAAGAAAGCAAAGAACACTCCAGAGTATATATTAATAGATAGAGAAATACGTCACATGTGCAGAGTTGCCAAAAAGAGTGGTTGCAGAAACAATGCAAAGAAATAGAGGATATGGAAATAAAACACATCTCAAACGAATTACATGAACATATAAAAAGATTTACAAAGAAGAAAAATAATATTACAGGAAACGGTTGTATCATAGGAAAAAATGGAGAGATTATAATTAATAACACTGACATAATAAAAAGATGGACAGAGTACACAGAAGATTTATTCTGGGACAACAGGGTCAATGGACCAACATTGTATAATACTCAAGATGGACCAAAAATATTAACGGCTGAAGTAGAAAAGGCTATTACAAGGGTGACAGAAGGAAAGGCTGCAGGTTCTGATAAGATAACAACAGAGATGATAAAACCCTTGCCCAGTTTTGGCATTGAAACTATCACAGAATTATGTAATGATATATATATAATACTGGATACATCGCCAAGTATTTGAAAACATCCATTTTCACCACACTACCGAAGAAGCCCAGAGCTGTTGATTGTGAGGATTACAGAACTATTAGCTTAACGAGCCACATAACTAAGATACTACTGAAGGTCATACAAGAAAGAAATCAACGTAAAATAGATGAGGAAGTAGCTGAAGAACAATTTGATTTCCGCAAAAACAGCGGCACCAGAGAAGCAATTATCTATTTGAAGATGTTAATTGAAAAAGATATAGAAGTTCAAAAAAAAAAGTATATGTGTTTGTTTTATAGACTACTAGCTGACCCGGCCCGGCTTCGCCCAGGCCCTGGAGGGGATCTATCTATCTATCAGTCTGTCTGTCTGCTTGTTTGTCTGTCTATCTGGCTGACCCGGCCCGGCTTCACCCAGTCCCTGGTGGGGAGCATCTCATTTAATTCATATACGTAGTCATATAAGCTCTCCCGTTCCCGACTGTCTGTCTGTCTATCTGTCTGTCTGTCTGACCCGGCCCGGCTTCACCCAGACCCTGGTGGGGAGCATGTCATTTAATTCATATAAGTAGTCAAATAAGCTTCCGTTCCCGACTATCTGTCTGTCTGTCTATCTATCTGACCCGGCGTGGTTTCGCCCAGCTCCTGGCGCACAGTAACTTAAAAGAATGTCCTTCCACACACCATTCATTATTTTTAATGAAAAATGTTTTTAATCACCGACATGACGGTTGATAAGTTCTTTAAGCAGAAAAAGATGGGTTACAATGTTATGCATTATGCATTATTTTTATGAAAACTTTGAAAATGCCTTAAAGATTATATCATTATTTATTATAACTCATATGCCTGAAAATAACTATAGACAAAGAGTTTAACAATAGTGCAAGTAAGTCCAACAATATGACTATAAATTATATAGAAATGTTATTAAAAGTTATGCCCCTTGAAATAACTTTTCTAGAGTGAAGTCCCCCTGCTATATAGAAATTATATAATGAAAAATGAAAAAGTAAATGTTATTAAATAAGTAGAAGATTTTACACTACGAAACTATTACAGTCGGTTGCACAGGAATGAAAGGAAGACGTGTAGAAAATTTCATCTCAATCGGATGTACCGTTATCGAACGCATCCAATACATAGCTGACCACAAAGCCACATACACTCTGTTTTATAGATATAGACAAGAAAGCTTTTGATAGAGTACAACATGAACGACTAATTACGTGCCTTCAAGATATAGGAGTAGACGGACTGGACATCAGACTTATTAGTAACTTGTACTGGGAAAAAGTGGTGTCTATTAGATGCGGAAATAACTATTCGTCGCCTATAGAGATAAAAAGAGGAGTACGACAAGGATGTGTACTGTCCCCAAGCCTCTTCAACATACACACAGAAAGAATCTTTAAACAAGTTGAAATGCCTGGACTTAACATCAATGGAAGAATTATAAACAATCTTAGGTATGCTGACGATACCGTGTTACTAGCAGGAAAGTGAGCAAGGCTTATAAGAGCAAGAGTTACAAGAACTAGTGGAACAAGAAACAGGCACAGTGCAGAATGTGGCTTAGATGTTAACATTTAAAATAAAAAACTATGACAATTAGCAGTGAAAAGGAACGGTCATCAATGGACATCACCGTAACAAGTTGTTTCTCCTATCTTGGACATATAATAACAGATGATGGCAGAAGTGAAATAGAAATCAAAAAGAGAATAGGAATGGCCAAAAAAAAAAATGCTTTCAACGACATGAAATCAGTATTAACATCTAGAGAGATTAACAACGCATTAAACATGAGAATTGTCAAATGCTACGTATATTCAACACTACTGTATGGCGCGGAAGCCTGGACATTGAACAAGCAACTAGAAAGTCGTATAGAAGCCCTGGAGATGTGGATATACAGACGAATATGTCGTATTTCATGGAAACAAAAACAATCAAATGCAGAGGTTCTAGATAAACTGGGAATGAAGAGAGAGAGAGAGAGTGAGAGAGAGAGAGAGAGAGAGAGAGAGAGAGAGAGAGAGAGAGAGAGAGAGAGAGAGAGAGAGAGAGAGAGAGAGAGAGAGAGAGAGAGTTGATGACAGAAATAAAGAGGAGGCAAGTGAAATATTTCGGCCACGTTAAAAGACATGAGACCCTTATAAAAATCATACTGGAAGGCAAGGTTGAGGGCAAGCGAGCAAGAGGTAGACAAAGATACAAGTGGGAAGATAACATCAGGAGATGGACGAACATCAGCCTGACAGAATGTACAGTCAAAGCAAGAGGCAGACAGTGTTGGAGATCAATTGCAGCCAACCATCATTGTGGAGACGGCACCTGATTGATTGATTGATTGATAACAGACATTTGACATCTAGGCTAGTTGAATTTAGCTCTAAATTTAATAGACATTTGACATCTAGGCTAGATGGATTTCAGAAAGCAATGGCAAACTACTGAGCGTAATCTTGCCTACTAGTACATCAACAGCAGCTGAAAACTGCTGATGTTGACTGCAACGTCCTGTAAGGGATATGCAAAAAAAAATATAACAAACATTTGACATCTATGCTAGTTGAATTTAGCTCTACATATAACAGACATTTGACATCTAGACTCGATGAATTTAGCTTTACATGTAACAGACATTTGACATCTAGGCTAGATGAATTTTAGCTTTTCATACAACATACATCTGACTTCTAGGCTGGATGAATTTAGCTCTACACATAACAGGATAACATAATAATAGTTGACATATAGTCTAGTTGAAATTGCTCTACATATAACAGACATTTGACATCTAGGCTAGATAAATTTAGCTCTAATTATATAACAGACATTTGATATCTGGGCTAGATGAATTTAGCTCTAAATATATGACAGACATTTGACATCTAGGCTAATTAAATTTAGCTCTACATATAACAGACATTTGACATCTAGGCTAGATTAATTTAGCTCTACATATAACAGGCATTTGACATCTAGGCTAGATTAATTTAGCTCTTCACATAACAGACATATGTAATCTTGACTAGTTCACATTTAGCTCTTCGTATAAGACTTATTTGGTATATCCATTAGTTGAAATGTAATTGACAGAAACAAAAATGTCGCGTATCGTTGGCAGGACACTGTGATCAACCATAGCCCCATGATGATTTTCAACGCATGTATATATTCAGAGGGAAAGACAAAAAGACTGGGAAGAGTATGGAGAAACCCTAAATAAAAACTACAAGGAGGCAACTAGAAACTTCTACAAAAAGATAAGTGCAATGCGAACCAGAGGAGAACCCTTTGATCCAACTGAAATAATTAACAGCGAAAAATGGAGAACTAATAAGTGAACAAAAACAAATCCTAATAAGATGGAAGCAGTATTTCGAACAACTTCTCAACATCCCATCAGATGTCACAGGACTTCAAGAAACCGACACAGATGCCACCGAAGAACTAGAACCAGACATACTAGAAGAAGAAATTAAGGAAGCCATCAGATTAGCCCCATTGAACAAACCACCGGGACAAGATGAAATACCAAATGAACTAATTAAAGCTGCAAGAGAAGTAGGAACAGCATGGCTACATAGACTATTCAACCATGTTTGGGTAGAACAACAGACACCACGAGACAGGGGAAACTCCATAATTATCCCAATTTGGAAATACAAAGGCAGCAAAAGAGATTGCACACAATACAGAGGCATTTCACTGATGAGTCATACTGGGAAAATATTTTGCAAAATTCTTGAGAAAAGATTACGAACTACTATAGAACCGCAGCTAAGCGAAACAGAACTTGGATTTAGGGAAATCAAAGGATGCACAGATGCCATTTTTGCTCTTAGACAACTTATACAAAAATCAATCGAATTCAATGAAACACTCTACTTAGCCTTTGTCGACAAAGAAAAGGCATTTGATAGATTGATTGATTAATTGATTTAGGTACAAGCTGTGGGAAATCCTTAAACAATATGGTGAGAGTACACATCTAACACACCCATGTAGAAGCTTATATAACAACAGTGAATTCATAGTGAGGGCAACTGGAGGACACTCAGAACCCTTCACCATAAGATCTGGAGTACGACAAGGTTGTGTCCTGTCCCCTCTCCTTGTTCATAACATATACAGACAACATATGTAAAGAAACCAGCCAAACAGAGACAGCAAGAATACCACTATGAAGAGAACACAGAAGAAGAACCATGTGCATATCTAATCATTAGAGAACTCCGGTTTGCGGACGACCAAGCACTAATAGCAAAGTCTGAAGCTGAATTACAAGACCACATGAATAGTCAAAATGAAAAGTGTAGGGAACATAGCATGAAAATTAGCACACGCAAAACAGGGGTAATGACTATAACTAAAGAAGAAACAACAACAACAATTCACCTAATCGAACATCTTTTGAAACAAGTAAAGAGTTTCAAGTACCTAGGAAGTATAATATCATCAAATGGCAGATCCGAAGACAAGATCGAAAATAGATGCAATAAGGCAAACCAACTCATTGGACAAATGGCACCAACACTAAAGAACAAACATGCATCAACACCTACTAAGAAAGCACTGTACAATACAATCTTCCTACCAACTCTATGCTACCAATGCCAAACCTGGACAATGACAGAAAAAGAGAAAAGAAAAATCACAACAACAGAAATTAGATTCCTGAGAAGAATACTCAACGTATCAAG
Organism: Cepaea nemoralis; assembly: GCA_014155875.1. Taxonomy (NCBI): domain Eukaryota; kingdom Metazoa; phylum Mollusca; class Gastropoda; order Stylommatophora; family Helicidae; genus Cepaea; species Cepaea nemoralis. The sequence continues at coordinate 113,550 of JACEFZ010022015.1, read as the reverse complement.
AAGAGATAAGATCAGAAATGAAGAAATCAGGATTAAACTGGGGTATAGCAGCACTAGATTTTATTAGAAAGCAGCAAGTCAAATGGTTTAGCCATGCAAGTAGGTTACAATTCAGCAGCATACCACAACAAGCAATGATGTACAGACCAGATGGAAACAGAGGAAGAGGCCGACCACGTAAACGTTGGACGAGGGAATAGCAGAGTCCATGGGAATATCGATACATGAAGCCCATAATCGGGCACTCTCCCGCTGTTTATACTTCACCTCGACACCGCAAGGTACAAGAGGAACATGATGAGATGAGATGAGATGAGTAGACATTCAGAGGAGCGGCTGGCCGAGTGGCTAGAATGCGGGATTCTCCTTCGGGAGATCCGGGTCCGAATCCTCGGTAAGGTATGGAGTTTTTTTTCCTTTCTGGCGGGTGCATAAAGAAAACTCTAACCTGCACAGTTCGCGGCGACTGCACTAGCCAGGTGGCCTTAATTCCTCAGGCTCAAGATCCCCCGTCATACACCGCAAGGTACTATATTAGCAGTAAATGACAGTTGACAGTAACAGTTTACATTCAGTAGTTTGCCACTGCTTTCTGAAGTCCAACGGATCGGTATAGGGAACGATCCCGCTATTTCGTCATCAGCGTACCAAAAAGTTCAAGCTTAAACGCATTAATTCCCGCGGGTACGCAGACTGCCACAATAGACGGATAGACAGAAATAAGTACACATTTAAAAAAGGAGATACACTATAGTAAGAATGGAAATATTAGTTGCATAACTTCTGATATAATGTGCCTTGTATCCGGGTATCATCCCTCCACTCACCAGCCCTCGCCTCCCGATCCTCTATTCCAGTGGTTCTCAACCTTTTTTGGCCCATGCCCACCTTTACCATATGTTCTGAACGTCATTCCCCCCCCCCCCTTTTCGAATTTCCTCCCTATAAATCCACCCCACCCTCACACAGTAAACATAAAAATGGAAGCTAAATTTAATAATACATACGAGAACAAGTCTAGACATCTACATAAAACGTGATTTGCGGGTCTACTTACGTTATAAAACGAATTTCATTAGGGCGAGAAGTACAGAACCGTAAAATTTAGAGGGAAAAACAATATCAAGTAACTGGTTCTTGTATTAATGCGATCTTGAAATAATCTTAATTCCCCCCCCCCCCTTGAAACCCTAAAATCCCCCCCCCCCCCGGATATGGGGGGGGGGGGGGTCCACCAGTTGAGAACCAGTGCTCTATTCAGACGTGCATTCTGAGAAAGCTTAGCAAAATCGGTTCCGGGAACGCAAAAAGTCGCAAAAAGTCACCGGGACGGGTTCCAGAACAGGACAGAAATTGAACACGACACAGCTGGTGTTTGGCTCACTTCCCAAGGAAGCCCCATTAGCCAGGGATAACCGTCAAACTGTAGCGGCCTGTAAGTAGTTACAGCGGGACGTCAGACCGCCAGGTCTGGCTGCTAACTATTCAGGACAAAAATATGACTAACCAACGGTGACTTGCTGAGCAAACTGTAAGACGGGCAAATCCGGAAAATTACAACTATCTGTCGGGATTAAGTTGTCCATGGCAATTCAGATGCATTAAAAATTCATTAGGAAAAAAGATTTCCAGGGATTCATCACTGGTAGCCCCCTGATGCGAATAGCTGACTGATACATTATCAAAAGTTTCCTCGTTAACATTATTATTATTATTATTATTATTATTATTATTATTATTATTATTATTATTGTTATTATTATCATATACTACAAATTATTGTCATGGTAATTATAGTATCATTTGCAAAATTATCATCACCAACATAATCATTATCGTCATCATAATTATAGTAATCATTACTGCCAACATTATTACCATCATCATCATTATCACCTTTATCATTATCATTCTAGTCATTACCATCATTATCAGTATCGCCATCATTATTAAAATCATTGCTATCATCAACAACATCATCATCATCAGTGTACTATTATCAGCATCAACATCACCGTTTCCACCATCATCATTATAATTAGCAAAATCATAATTCACCACCTTTATCATTATCCTCATCATTATAATAATCATCACTGCCGGCATCACCATCATCGTCGTCATCATTATCCTCACCACCATCTTTATCATTATCATCCCGCTTATCACTCCATCATTTTCCGCATCATAATCATCACCACCATTATCATAACCACCATCAACCTAATTACCATCAGTATCACTTTCATTATTACTGTTATCATCATCAACACCATAGCATCATTATAATAATCACCATCATAGCATCATTATCATCATTACTTTCATTCATTCATTCATTCATTCATTCAGTAGCATGACCTTTGCAGAACCTCGCTCCATAACAAACCTTCCGGAAAACTTCTCGGTTTCATTCATGGTTGTTATGGTTTCTTAGCAAGTTCTGCAGAAGGTATTTTGCCGTTGCTTTCCTTCTGGACAGTGACTGTACTAGTCAGATAGCCACAGCCATTGTCTCTACTGAAGAGATATCATACTATCATTATTATTATCACCATCGTCATGACAATTACCATAATCATAATCATCATCATCATTATCATCATCATCATCATCATCATCATCATCATCATCATCATCATCATCATCATCACGTGTCTTTCCTTCTAGCGTGGTCATTATACTTCTTCACAATTTCCACTCTCTAGCAGAGTGCGTCAACTCACGTACTGATATCTATCCGTGTTATCATGAAAGTATATCAACATTTCTTCGGTGTCAATTTCTATCTATTTTTACCATTAACTGTTAAAATATATTCCAGCATTTCACTTGTCCTTTCATTGGTTCAGTACCAAACAAAACGTTAGTTGGGACCAAACATTGTATACAATTAAATGAACAAGTATAATAATGTAAACTTCCGTACACTGTAGCATTGAAATTGTGGAAGATACCACGAAACAAAACAAATAACACGATAGCCCTAATATGGCGATATATCGTCCTTCTGTACAAATGGGAGGTCACATACGGCGAATGTATTATCCGTTGGCACTAAATCAGTTAACTCTATCAATCACTAAAGTATATCCCAACATTTCGCTTGTTGATTAATCTTACCAATAGTTAAAATACACTTCGATATCTCGCTTGTCCATTAACATTATCAATTGTTAAAATATATTTAAGTATTTCGCTTGTTCATTAACTTTATCATAAGTTAAAATATACTTCAGTTTTTCGCTTGTTCATTAATCTTACCAATCGTTAAAATACATTTCAGTATTCCGCTTGTCTATTAACTTCACCATAAGATCCGGAATACGACAAGGTTGTGTCCTGTCCCCTCTCTTGTTTATAACATATATAGACAACATATGTAAAGAAACCAGCCAAACAGAGACAGCAAGAATACCGCATGACGAGAACACAGAAGAAGAACCATCTGCAAATCTAACCATTAGAGAACTCCTGTTTGCGGACGACCAAGCACTAATAGCAAAATCAGAAGCTGAATTACAAGACCACATGAATAATCTAAACGAAATGTGTAGGGAACATAACATGAAAATTAGCACAAGCAAAACAGAGGTATTGACTATAACTAAAGAAGAAAAAGCAACAACGATTCGCCTAAACGATCATCCCTTAAAACGAGGAAATATTTTCAAGTACCTAGGAAGTATAATATCAGCAAATGGAAAATCAGAAGACGAGATCGCAAATAGATGCAATAAGGCAAACCAACTCATTGGACAAATGGCACCAATGCTAAAGAACAAACATGTATCAATAACTACTAAGAAAGCACTTTACAACACAATCTTCCTGCCAACTCTATGCTACCAATGCCAAACCTGGACAATGACAGAAAAAGATAAAAGAAAAATCACAACAGAAATTAGATTCCTGAGAAGAATACTCAACGTATCAAGAAGCGAAAGATCAGAAATGAAGAAATCAGGACTAACGTGGGGGTTATAGCTGCACTAGATTTTATTAGAAGGCAGCAAGTTTGGCCATGCAAGTAGGTTACAAACAAACAGTATACCACAACAAGCAATGATGTACAGACCAGAGGGAAGCAGAGGAAGAGACCGACCACGTAAACGATGGACGCAGGGAATAGCAGAGTCCATGGGAATATCGATACATGAAGCCCAGAAGCGGACGGACACCTCTCCGCTGTTTATACTTCACTTCGACACCGCAAGGTACAAGAGGAACATGATGAGATGAGATGAGATTAAATTAACTTTATCAATTGCTAAATCATATTCCAGCATTTCAACATCACACATGAAGTAAAAGAGGGATGAGATGAGATGAGATTATATGAGATAAGATTAGATGAGATGAGTTGAAACCCACGAAGTGTGGAACGGCCTAAAATATATGGGACAAACACCAATCATATAGCCAAAACGCATTATGGTGCGGAAAGAGTTCCTCTGCTAAACTTGGAACTTCCTTCCAAATCAGTTTTCTAGTGCGCATGCTTGCAGAATATGTGTATCCCGCTCGGAATACTTAACCCTAGAATATATATGTATCATGGTCGGATATTCTTACCCCTAGGTAATGTTTCACACTTTAATATCCTTACCCCTAGGTAATGCGTACCACACTCTGATGTCCTTCCCCCCAGGTAATATGTGTATCCCACTCGGATATCCCTACCCCCGGGTAATATATGCATCCCACTCGGATATTCTTACCCTTGGTAACATGTGTGCACCGGTGAATAAGATTGTGTACTTCAACTTTAGTAGGGTTAGAAGTATTAAGGAAGTAATCAAGAAAGAAATTGTATTTAAAGCTAGACAGTTCAATTTCTGATAGAAGGAGGAGGAGGAGGAGGAGGAGGAGGAGGAGGAGGAGGAGGAGGAGGAAGACGAAGAAGAAGAAGAGAAGAAGAAGAAGAAGAAGAAGAAGAAGAAGAAGAAGAAGAAGAAGAAGAAGAAGAAGAAGAAGAAGAAGAAGAAGAAGAAGAAGAAGAAGAAGAAGACCTCTACCTCTACAGAACTATGGTTTCCATTTTATGGAGATGGATCGACCCAAATTCCCATAGATCGAGTAAATGAGATTCAACGCTGCCTTCCACTGGGGATCGAACAACATGATCTTTACAACTTCGGCTCCGAGAATTAGCTGCAACATTATTACTGTCCCTGTTGTAAACCCGCAAGAAGAAATAGTCCACAACACGTATTAATTAATTCAGCACTTCATTAGATAGATATCTCGAAGGAATTGGTGTTTAGACTGTCATAATTCAAAAGACTAGTTTCCATTTGAATTTGACGTTATGTCTGCTCAGAGGTAAAGTTGAATAGAGACAAAAATTAGAACCATGAATAATTTTGTAGTCAAAATAAAAAATCATAACAGCTATATGTTTATAACAATTAGATTCTATGTACAAATAAGGCAATCGCGGAGCGTGCCACGCCAGGTGACCTTGGATCCAAAACTTATCGAGGTGGTATCATCTGGTGACTACAGTTTCAAGGTCGACTCATCTTTACCAAAGTATCATCATGCGTTATGTCCAGCAGTCATCACGATCGTCTACCTACATATACAGGCAGGTAGGCAGGCAGACAAGCAGGCAGGCAGGCAGACAGACAGACATCTTGATATGTGTAAGCATATGTCTGTGAACTGAAATATGACAACTTATATGTGCAACCGTATGTCTGTGAACTGATATATGATATCTTATATGTGTAACCGTATGTCTGTGAACTGATATATGACATCTTATATGTGTAACTATATATGTCTGTGAACTGATATATGACATCTTATATGTGTAACCATATGTCTGTGAACTGATATATGACATCTTATATGTGTAACCATATGTCTGTGAACTGATATATGACATCTTATATGTGTAACCATATGTCTGTGAACTGATATATGACATCTCATTTGTGTAACTATATATGTCTGTGAACTGATATATGACATCTCATATGTGTAACTATATATGTCTGTGAACTGATATATGACATCTTATATGTGTAACTATATGTCTGTGAACTGATATATGACATCTTATATGTGTAACTATATATGTCTGTGAACTGATATATGACATCTTATATGTGTAACCATATGTCTGTGAACTGATATATGACATCTTATATGTGTAACTATATATGTCTGTGAACTGATATATGACATCTTATATGTGTAACTATATATGTCTGTGAACTGATATATGACATCTTATATGTGTAACTATATATGTCTGTGAACTGATATATGACATCTTATATGTGTAACTATATATGTCTGTGAACTGATATATGACATCTTATATGTGTAACTATATATGTCTGTGAACTGATATATGACATCTTATATGTGTAACTATATATGTCTGTGAACTGATATTGACATCTTATATGTGTAACCATATGTCTGTGAACTGATATATGACATCTTATATGTGTAACTATATATGTCTGTGAACTGATATATGACATCTTATATGTGTAACTATATATGTCTGTGAACTGATGTTTGACATCTTATATGTGTAACCATATGTCTGTGAACTGATATATGACATCTTATATGTGTAACTATATATGTCTGTGAACTGATATATGACATCTTATATGTGTAACTATATGTCTGTGAACTGATATATGACATCTTATATGTGTAACTATATATGTCTGTGAACTGATATATGACATCTTATATGTGTAACTATATATGTCTGTGAACTGATGTTTGACATCTTATATGTGTAACTATATATGTCTGTGAACTGATATATGACATCTTATATGTGTAACTATATATGTCTGTGAACTGATGTATGACATCTTATATGTGTAACTATATATGTCTTTTCTGCGTTCATCCGAATAGTTTTTTTTCGGATGTGTGTGCATTGTGCCTGTTTACAGCAGAGCTGCGTTCTTGCGCCGCCAGGCCGACACATCCGACTTCTGCGGGCATTTGTTGACCGGGTTAACCTTCCCGGGGATATGACATCTTATATGTGTAATTTTATGTCTGTGAACTGATGCATGACATCTTATATGTGTAATTGTATGTCTGTGAACTGATGTATGACATCTTATATGTGTAACCACATGTCTGTGAACTGATATATGACATCTTATATGTGTAATCACATGTCTGTGAACTGATATATGACATCTTATATGTGTAACTGTATGTCTGTGAATTGATACATGACATCTTATCTGTGTAATTGTATGTCTGTGAACTGATATATGACATCTTATATGTGTAACTATATATGTCTGTGAAGCTACTGAGGATAGGGACGGAGCACTTATGGGAATGCCCCGAATGCTGTGATGTCGATTCCTAAATCAATCAATCAATCAATCAATATGTCTGTGAACTGATATATGACATCTTATATGTGTAACTATATATGTCTGTGAACTGATAAATGACATCTTATATGTGTAACTATATATGTCTGTGAACTGATAAATGACATCTTATATGTGTAACTATATATGTCTGTGAACTGATATATGACATCTTATATGTGTAACCAACCATGTGTCTATGACCTGATATATGACATCTTATATGTGTAACTATATATGTCTGTGAACTGACATATGACATCTTATATGTGTAACCATGTGTCTGTGACCTGATATATGACATCTTATATGTGTAACTATATGTCTTTGTGAAATGACATATGGCATCCTGATATGGATAACTGTGTCTTTGTCAACAGACCTCTTGTAGTACTTGAATAACGACCCTTTTAGCTGCCGATGACAGTCACACATTCTCCTCATCAAACACCAAACATCAAACAGTTAAGTCAAATAAGTAAATGACCCTTTCAGCTACATCGGGAATATGTTGCTGGGTCAATATATATATATATATATATATATATATATATAATATATATATATATATATATATATATATATATATATATATATATATATATATATATATATATATAACGAGAGAGAGAGAGACAGAGAGAGAGAGAGAGATTAGATAGAGAGAGAGAGAGAGAGAGAGAGAGAGAGAGAGAGAGAGAGAGAGAGAGAGAGAGAGAGAGAGATTAAAGAGGAGAGATGGACAAATAGTTGAATGATTTTGTCAGTGACATCACCAGATTGACGTCAAGTACCAGAAAATATTCCTGGAGTCGACCATGTTATCCTTTCAGTGGCGATTGGTCACCACGGCCTCAATATACTACCATGGTCTCTTAAAAGGGTTTAAAAGGTTAGAGGATCGACTACATTGTAACGGGTTTTATTCCGTATGGCTCGGTCTACTTCTGCAGATCAACCTGTCGAAAGCGTCACACAATGCACGAACTCCATAGCTCCAGAATGACCCCCGGGACTCTCCGAGAAAACTGCCTGGGATGTAGCCTGGAATCGATCCCGCGACTTTTCACAGGCGGAATAACCACGACGCCACGGAGACTCCGATGGTCTCTAAAGAGGATAAATTTGCCTTTACGCGCAGACAAAACGTCTTTGTCTTGTCTTGCGTACAGGATAAGTTTTGAAAGTGTGCCGCGAAATAACCAGACAACCGGCTTAAAGGATACAATTTCTTTTTACTAAAGACGTCACAATTTGTCATTTATTTGAACCAAAGATTTCATAACTGAACAATTACAAAACACAGATATGATACTTACATGACAGCTGAACAGTAATTACTGTCACCATTGACAGCACTGGATCCCCCGTGCACAATGAAGTATCACTAAGATTAATTCACCGGATGTGAGACTTGTGCTGGCTTGACAACAACACAGATGAAGTGCCCAAAACGATCAGTTATTTGCCTGATTGTCGTGACTTATCATAAGATGCGTACGATCTTTGAAAATTCACGTGCACTATTGTATGACTTATGTATGGTATGTAAGTAGATTAGCGGTTCCACTGTTTTCTTTACATAATACACACGTCGGAATGTAAATGTATGTGGTGGTACTTTTTCAACAACTACGTTAATTAACGGTACAGCCTCGTACAAGTAACTGTGTATTGTAATTATTTAGGAATTTGCAGTTCATTATATATGCTACATTAATATACAAACATACACATATATTTTATATACTTGTGTCGAGCATTGCTAAAAATAACTATGTTACGGACTATGTATATGAACACACGAGAGGCTGATACACAGCTGACCTCTTCGACAAAATTAACAGACTGGAGACTTGGGAAAAGACATATAAGCATAGCTGAACAAGGCCGAGGGCAGGGGAGCAACAGAAAGGCAATGATAACGTTTGAGAAGATAGCATCAAGAGATGGAAAAGCGGTCTTCTGTCATGTTGAGCAATGAAAGCGACAGACGGAAAGTACTGGATGTAATTCGCAGTCAATCTTCATTGTGAAGCCGGGACTCGACTGACTTATTTTTATGTTACCTACGTTGCCGCTTTCTTATTACTACAATCTGTATAGTGTCTGCTTGTTTTATGTTTATCATACGAACACAACAGGCTTGGATTGTTTTGTGTGTTTTTTTTATCCCTGAGTTTTACCAAGGACCGAACACATATTGGTATTCATTGTCGTGGTATTTATACATGCATCGCGAATAACAATGGTATTCATACATGCTTGTCGACCAACCGTGGTATTCATACATGCTTCGTGAGCAAATGCAGTATTCATACATGCTTCGTGAGCAACCGTGGTATTCATACATGCTTCGTGAGAAACTGTGGTATTCACACATGAATCGCGAATAACAATGGTATTAATACATGCTTGGCGAGCAACCGTGGTATTCATACATGCATCGTGAGCAATTGTGGTATTCATACATGCTTCGTGAGCAACCGTGGTGTTCATACATGCTTCGTGAGCAACTGTGGTATTCATACATGCATCGCGAATAACAATGGTATTAATACATGCTTGGCGAGCAACCGTGGTATTCATACATGCTTCGTGAGAAACTGTGGTATTCATACACGCTTCGTGAGCAACTGTGGTATTCACACATGCTTGGCGAGCAACTATGGTATTGATACATTATTGGCGAGCAACCACGGTATTCATACATGCTTCGCAAAAACCATAGTATTCATACTCGCTTCACGAGCAACCAAGGCATTTATGCATGCTTGACGAGCAACCATGGATGTTCATACATGCTTCGTGAGCAATCATGGTTTTCATGCATGATTGGCGAGCAACGATGGTATTCATAAATGCTTCGTGAGCACCCATGGTATTTATACATGCTGGCGAGCAACCATGGATGTTCATACATGCTTCGCGAGCAAACATGGCATTCATACATGATTGGCGAACAACGATGGTATTCATAAATGCTTCGTGAGCAACCATGGATATTTATACATGCTGGCGAGCAACCATGGATATTTATACATGCTGGCGAGCACCCATGGATATTTATACATGCTGGCGAGCAACCATGGATATTTATACATGCTGGCGAGCAACCATGGTATTCATAAATGCATCGCGAGCAAGCATGGTATTCATACACGGTTGGCGAGCAATTGTGGATATTCATACATGCTTCGTGTGCAACAATGACATTCCTGCGTGCTTCGTGGGCACTTCGAGAGCGACGTTCTGCAAAGGATCTGCTTTATGACAATGAATGTCTAAAGGAGTTGTGGAGGAACTGATAATGAATGTCTAAAGGAGTTGTGGGGAACTGATAATGAATGTCTAAAGGAGTTGTGGAGGAACTGGCAATGAATGTCTAAAGGTAGGTCGTCATGGCCGAATGGATAAGAACGCGTGTTCTTAATCATCCGGTGTGCTGATGCCGAGGTTAGCACAGGACAACTAGACTAAAATGTTGACCTGTCGTCCTTGACTTGGGGACGGTAATTACAAGTACCTCTGAAGTCGGAGTTGGTTCGCCTGATGGCGAGGGACACTGTTAATATGGTAAGCTAATCCACACCAAAATTCAGTCCATCACTACTATAAATAGTGTGTATGGACTACGCTTGAATTCAAAGCGAGCGAGCGCAAACCAAAAAGAATGTATAAATGAGTTCTGGAGGAAATGATAATGAATGTCTAAAGGAGTTCTGGAGGGACATTCTCACTTGCGTCTCTCGGCGTGGCATTTATTTATTTTTGTTCCATTTTATTTCTTTCTTTTGCGCTCGCTGGCTTGAAGTCAAGCGTAGTCCATACACGATATACTTCTAGTAGCACTGGGCTGAATTTTGCGTGTGGATTACTTTTCCCTATTACCAGAAATAGGCCTTATCAGCCATCTTGGACTAACGGCTCCATACTTTCAACCCCACTGGATGAAATGAATGGTCATCATCATTCTTGATGGACAAACAACATTACCAGTAGCCCTCGCCATTAGGCGAACCCTCTCCGACTTCAGAGGTATTTTTAATTGACATCCCCAAGTCAAGGACGAGAAGCCAACATTTTAGCCCAACTGTCTTGACCGGGTATGATTAGTTTATCAGGCAAGTTTCCCTCGTAATCTTGCTCTTGATGATTGCGCCCTCTGATATGTCCTATCGGGTCTTGGCGCACCGATTTTTATCACCTAGCGCACCCAATTCTTGGCACAGGCATAAGCTAGCAATATAATATTTAGGGGTTAGTTAAATGCAGTCTGGCTCATAACTTTCATGCTGGCGGCTCACAAAGGATAAGTGTGCACTCACAAGTCTATGGGTAACAGAGAGGAAGGGAACTGATTACTGCACCACATAAGGCCGTATTTGTTAACTATTGTAAGCGTGGAATACTATTAAAGTAGTAGCATGTGTGTGGACAACATATGTAATAGAACAAACAAACAAATAACAACACACTCGCGCGTAGCTCGTACACAGCTTAACTTTCAAAGGGCAATAAGCTAATATGTAGGGTCGATGTTTAGATTTAAGGTGGGGTAACACTGACTGAACTTTTAGTTTCTTTTTGTTCTAGTCAAACATTTTACATATTCCATGATTATCCAACCCTAGGGTGAATATAGTTTTGACAACAATTGAACAAATTAATCTAGTTTCTCTATCATTAAATTTAATTCAGCGAGAAAAATCTTGCAGTAATCCGTTGCGTTCGTTAACTGTTAATTTGGGAGACTTCCCTCCGGATAAACAATACAGTTACACTTTCATATTCTTTAAGAGTTAAATTGAGAGACTTCGCGCCAGGTAGAAAGTATACATAAGAAAACCCCACATTCTTTCAGAGATATCTTGGCAGATTTCACATTGGATAGAGAGTATACGAAACAAACTCTAGTGTTCAAGTCTGGACATTGAACAAGCAACAAGAAATTCGAATAGAGGCCCCGGAGATGTAGATATACAGAAGAATATGTCGTATTTCATGGAAACAAAAACAATTAAATACTGAGGTTCTAGAAAAACTGGGAATGAAAAGAGAGTTGATGAAAGAAATAAACAAGAGGCAAGTAAAATATTTCGGCTACGTTATAAGAAATAACACTTTTATAAAATCCATACTGGAGGGCAAGGTTGGGGGAAAACGAGCAAAAGGCAGTCAACAATACAAGTAGGAAAATAACTTCAAGAGATGGACGAACATCAGCCTGACAGAATGTAGTCAGGGCGAGAGACAGAAAGTGTTGGAGATCCATTGCAGCCAACCTTCATTGTGGAGATGGCACCTCATTAATTGAGAGTTAAAGTGGGAGTCTTCACACCGGATAGAGAGTATACGTGTGCCTCATACATTATTAAATTTTCCAGACTACTTATAAATAGTAACTATTTTAAATGTAGCGTGTACAGCATATTCGCACTACTTCAGGTATGCGGCACTTTAGGTATTGGCATATACTAGATCACACATGTACAGTAGCCAGGGGTGCAGTTTAAGCTGTGAAATAAAATGACTCCTTATCACGCCGGGGGAGTATTGGTTATAGTGTAATACGTGTACAACCTTGGAAGCTAGCAATCTTGTTTAATTATATTCATTAATATACTGGACTCATTAATATACTGGACAGAGCATTACGGTCTGGTGTGTTTATTTATGAACTGTCTTAGTGCCCTCAGTCATCATTTGTCATTTACTGCCTATATAGTACCTTCCGGTGTATGGCAGGGCAGGGTGTCTTGAGCCTGAGGAATTAAGGCCGTCTGGTTTGCAGTGGCCGCGAAATGTGCAGGTTAGGATTTTATTTTTGCCCCGATAGAAAAAAAAACAAAACAACACCGTATCGAAGATTCGAACGCGGGTCTCCCGAAGGATAATCTGGCATTTTAGCCACTCGGCCAGCCGCTCCTCCTCAGTGAGTTAATCAATTGATATTTCTGTGTAAAATTGAAACCGACCAATACTTTCTCTTGTTTAAATGTTCGTTAATATACTGGACACAGCATTATGCTCTGATGTGTTCGTTATTTGACCTATGCTGGTTTAACATACAATTTTAAGACCTATGGTTCTCCCGAAGTCGGAGAGTATCTGCCTGCACGGCGAGTAACCACCAGTCTGCATACCAATAAGCCAGACATGGGACAACGGATACTTATGCAAACCTCAGTCCTATATGACACCACACTCATGTTGGACAACAGGATGTCTTCATCCGACATACAGGACTTCACGCTGGAGTTCACAGCCAGCGAACACAAGCAAGCAAGCAAGCAAGACCTATATTGCTATCTCAATGGTTAGATACGAATTATGTCAACATTCCATAGTTGTGTGTTCATGTGTGTGATAGATCTGGTTAATGAAGACACCTTTTATAGAGGGGTCTAGTTGGTCATGTCTAGTTGGTCTCCCTGGCCAAGGTGTCAACGACATTGTTCGTAATCCCATATATCCACGTGGGGAAAACAGCAGCTGCGAGAATAGGCAGCGGATCGCGCCGCGCTGGTAACTTACGGGGGTATGTGAGCCGGTTGTTCAGAAAACAATGGCAAAACTACTGAACGTAAAACTTGCCTAGTACATCAACAGCAGCTGAAAAATGCTGGTGTTGACTGCAACGTCCTGTAAGGGATATGCAACATTTTTTGAAAAAGTTGGTCATGCGTTGAAGTATACATGTTCCTGCAGTGAGCCGCTGTCGTCATTTGGAGGTGACAGGTCTCAAATTCCGGTCGGTACCTAGTTTTCAATGTTTACGTTGTGCAGTGCGTCCTCTATTCCCTACTTCTTTCTTCTAATTCTGTGGACGCCAAACAATACGTGTATGTGTTTATTTGGGTATATATCCTATACCCTCATGTATATAGCGCAATTGAAACTCGATGTGCGACGTTCTCGATATCACGCCGACCGCCTTACCCTCCCCAAGCCATTTCCTGATGACAATTTTAGGTTGGTCGGCATGGAAGAGCAGGTCATTGAAAAACTCCCGCCATGCGTGGATTCGAACGTCTGACTACCGGGCAGGCCACTCTGCGTCACCGCGGTTCCCACAACAAACTATAGATTCGCGTAACTCATACTTTTATGTGACAAACTGTGAGTACCGTATACAGGAAACTTCACTTAATACAGCATCTATTATATTTAAATATATATATATATATAGATTAATATATATATCCATTATATATATTATAATAATACTTATATATATAGAGAGAGAGAGAGAGAGGAGAGAGAGAAACTACTGAGAGAGAGAGAGGGATGAGAGAGAGGAGAGAAGCATCTGTGGAGAGCCATGAACGCCTACGCCAGCTGGCACGGCACTTGATGATGATGATGATATATATTATATATATATGGGACATTTTGTGCTCAAGAACTCTATACTACTTCTCTCAAAAGGAAGACGACATACTAGTACTCTTCTATAGCTTCGAAGTAACTTTTGAAACTATATTCATAAATTGCATTTTTTCCCCCTATTCTTTTTAGGATTGCCAGATCAAGGGAAACAATACCACAGGCTGAAGATTCGAAACTATGACGATAGTACTATCAGGAAAGCGCAGCTAGTCCTTTGAGTTACCGACAGTTACAATTTAAACGACACCTATTGGTAATACCAATGTTTTGCTTTGAAAGATTACAAATACTATATTCAGCAAAGTAGATTTCAAACAGCAACAATGATATATTTCATGTTCAATAACTCTTTACTACTTTTCTCATAAGGAAGACAACTTATAAGTAAATGCTTCGAATACATGACAACCAAATCTGCAGACAAGCGTGCTAGTCACTATGCTGCCATAGATCCCGTAACTAATTAAACCTATGATTAATTCTTATTTTATTGACAGATTACGAATACTGATCAAGCAAACTTAATTTAAAACAGCAATTATTATATATGGGATATTTCATGTTCACGAACACTATACTACTACTCTCAAAAGGGAGACAATCTACTATAAATTCTTCTATTTCTTCGGAGTTACTTTTACAACTATATTATAAATTGTTTGTCTCCGAACGCGAGGTTACCGGGACATCAGCCTATAAATTACAATATATTCTAAGTCAAACAAGACTAGACGTTTTATCCTCTCTAGTATTCAATAGAATTGAATGGAAATTACTGAATGGAAATTACTCTATAACAATTTGCTCGCACAAAACTACCAAGGGACAAAGGGCAAACTTCTTGGGGACTGAGTGTTTATTATATTCATAAGTTGATAAAATTTCGCAAAATAGTGCGTGTTCTGTTTCACATCGGGATAAATAAAATAAACGCAGCCATTATACTTATTCTTTTGTTTTTAATTATAATTTTCGGCACATTTTTTTTTGTTCATTGCTACATTTGGTCTAGTTATTTTCAGCGAGACGTTAAGATCGGGACTACGGAAGGGTTGTGTTCTATTATTATCAATTATTAAGTGTACAACTATGTATGTCTTTTCTGTTCCGAATCTCAGACGTTATCTCGTTTTCGCGAAAAAAGTCTGGGAATACAAGCAAAATAACACTCATTTAGAATTGTCTAACAGTGCCTGCTTGATTTCCATCGGCAAATTGAGCGCAATTTTTAATGACGTTTTGCGTTGCGGACTTTTGGTTAACAATGAAAGTGAATACGTGACCAATTTAATTCAAGATCACAAGCAATTTAATTCACTTAGTTTGCGGCGATTTGAACGTCTGAATTTTAGACAAGAAAATTATGAAACAAAACTTTGTAAGGAAATTTGAGCTTAATCACAAACTCATCGACCGGCAGCGATATTCAAAGAGTTCGTCACGTGACAGAAGAAACCATTCCGATTGGTTGGACAGAGGTATTATCGACTTCTGCGCGATATATGAAACCCAGAAATACCGCGGGCTGGTGCTACCTGACGAGGCATTTTCAGGCAGCGAACAACATAAAAATATTGAAAACAATAATTCGGAATAACTAATAACAGTAACGGAGTTTCTGGTAGCTAAAGATTATGACTCCAAAAATATTCTTTACCGTGTCATTTGGTAGATTAGATGATTAAAAAAAAAAAAAAAAAAAACAGTTCTTTTAAAAGTATAGCAGCATTCTAACAGAATGTACAATCAAGGTAGGAGGCAGACAGTGCTGGGGATCCATTGCAGCCAATCTTCACTGCGAAGGCAGCACCTGATTTAATGATAGATTAACTGACTGGATGTTAAAACATAAATAAGTTGATATAATGATAAAGGACGTGAAAATAAGAATCTACAATCTGTATAGCCCCGCAGATAAGGACCTTACACTCTCAAACATGAAAATAACTGACACAAACTGCATTATTGTCGGAGACTTTAATAGCCGTTCAGAAAGATGGGGATACCCAGATACTGACAAAAGAGGAGATGAATTGGAGGACTGGGAAATAGACTCAAATCTCCATCTACTCAACAAAGCGGATGACACACCGAGCTTCTACTCCAGAAGATGGCTTACCACTTCTAGTCCAGACTTAGCTTTCTGCACAGGAGACATCCTCCACACAATCGATCGCCATGTGCTGGACCAATTAGCAGGTAGTGACCACAGACCAATCAAGCTTGAAATGAATATGGAGTATGTTCCACAGGAACAAAAGCCCTTGCCCCGCTGGAATTACAAACGAGCAGATTGGGACAGATTTGACATACTAACAGACAAATATTGTGAAAACATAAATACACGATATGGCAACATAAAGCAAATGGTGGAAAGTCTAAACAGAGCGATAATACAGGCAGCCACTGAGTCCATTCCAAGAGGAGCGAGGAAAAATTACAAACCATACTGGACTGAAGAACTACAAAGTTTTGGAGGACAAAGTTGAAGATGCCAGGAAGACAGCAGAGAGAGAACAAACAATTGAAGCAAACATCTCTCTCAAAGCCATCTCAGCAAAATATAAAAGAACAGTAAATCAAACAACAAGAGATTGTTGGAGGGAAAAAACAGAAAACCTGAATTTTGACAGGGATGGAAACAAACTATGGAAACTAGTGAAAGCCATGAACAATGAAGGACCTAGAAACAAACAAATAACAATTAAACAAGGAAAGCCTTGCTTACAGGCAAAAAGGCTGCAAATGCACTAATGGAACACTATGCAAATGCAAACCACATTGATATTACAACCGAACAGAAGAAAGCAATCAAAGACAAACAGGCACATCATAGAAATACAGAGACAGCAGCAGAATATATGATGGCAAATCTAACAATGGAAGAAATGGAACAGGCAATGAATACCCTAAAAAAGAAGAAATCACCAGGAAAGGATGGAATCACAAATGAAATGCTAATAGGACTAGGCACCAAGGCAAAGAAGAAACTACTAGCAGTCCTAAATAACAGCTGGAAGAGAGGAATAGTCCCACAGGCATGGAAGGAAGCTATACTAATACCAGTTCCAAAGAAAGGAAAAGACCTGGAAGAACCAAATGGCTATCGACCTATCAGTCTACTGAGCTGTGTAGGAAAATTAATGGAACGCATTATCAATGGCAGGCTAACATGGCATCCAAAAAAGTTGTAATACAGTGGATCCCATCACATTGCAGTATACCTGGAAACGAAGAGGCTGACAGACTGGCAAAAGAGGGCGGACGACTACCACAGCCTGACATAGACATAACCTATAATGAGGCAAAGAGGTTGATAAAAAGCACTTATAGAACCAAATGGGAATCTGAGCATCCAGGCCATCAGAAGGATGATGCATATTACAAACTTGACCGAAGAGAACAAGTAGCAATCTTCAGACTCCGCACAGGACATAACAGGCTGAAATACCACTTGTTCAATAAACTAAAGATAGGAGATACTGATGAATGTAATTGTAGAACTGGAAAAATGACAGCAAAACATTTGCTGCAGGATTGCCCAACGTATGCAGAACAGAGAAAGATATTTTGGCCCACACCTGCTTCATTTGAGGACAAGCTCTATGGAGATATCAACAAGCTCAAGTTGACCGCAGCTTACTTTAACTACATACAGGTTGACATTTAAAGGTGCATGAAGAACCCAGAGGCATGAAATGGAATATTGCTTGGATAGCAAATCCATTATGTGGAAAGTCCAAATCGAAAGCTCGCTGTGTGGGCTTCATAAAAGGTGGAAAAGTGTCCTAGTGGCACGAAATGGAATATTGCTTGGATAGCAAATCCATTACGTGGAAAGTCCGAATCAAAAGCCCATTGTGTGGGCTTCATAAAAGGTGGAAAAGTGTCCTAGTGGCATGAAATGGAATATTGCTTGGATAGCAAATCCATTACGTGGTGTAGCATGATGGAACAGAATCCCCATTTCCAGTCCGACACATTTCATGAGGATACTTTAAGTCTTAACGGGGACCATCCCAAATATAAGGGCTATTCTTAGATCGTAGGTTCCAGAACGAGTTGGGGAGGCGGCGGTATGCACTTGTCTTTTTGATTGGTTCATAAGTAATGAGCCCCCGCTATTCTGGCCATATTTTAAAATCTAATTAGTTTGAGCGGGGATCTCACCAGGAGCGGTCGCTAGAGTGATGTGATGACCCAACAATGCCCGTAAAGATTCAATAATATATTGTTCTCTGGACAACAGGTACCACTTTAAATCATACTTTAATGTTGTGGCTAAACCTAATGTACGAAAGAGAAGAATATAAGAGTATTTTATGAATAAAATGTGAAAGTGGAAAACCTAACTTCTGTGCGCCAGAATTCTGAATATTGCTTCTTCAACCTTGACACGTCTTTCACGCTGTATACTCCAAGTGCATATCAATCCCTTGTTGTGACTGGTTGCGTATGCTTGAGGAATGTAGTACACTCATGCAGATTCGCAACCCAAACCCCTTGTGCATTCTACATGTCTAGGATGACTTATTCTTAAAATCAACTGTACCTTTGCTCTCGTGCGAGTTAACAAATGGCAGTCTGAATGGGAAATGAGTGATGAAACATGTACAAGTTCCTTTGTAAAACGCACGAGAATGATGGAGTGAGTGAGTTGGTGATTTAATAAATAGCCTCTCACATTAGTAGAAAGAAAGATGCTTCAAATATCCACATGTAAACAGGACGGTGATGGCACGCCAGAATTGCTAAGTCCATGTGATGCCTGGTCGCTATAAGCTCAAGAGAATTACTATAATTTCTCTTTGAAGTATACACTGTACCTCTACTGTTGGATGGTTCATATAAACTAGTTCCTCAGAGAACCATAGGTGTGTGAACCTGTGTCTCAGTTGGCTGAATATAATGTATGGCTCATGCAAACTTACAAGGACTAAACATGTTTTCCACATATGTGCTTGGTGCATATGTGAACAATTGTGTATGCAATTGAGCTTCTGTTACCTACTGTGGACATTACTCAGTGGGGAAAGAGCACATGATGATGATGATGTACCTGTGAGACAAGTCTGGTGAAAAAAGGGGTGAGGTCTGGCATTGCTGTGTGAATATGGAATCGGACATTCATGCACCAACATCACAGCCATGGGAATGGATGTCTGGTCTGCTAATTGGGTAAATGCCATTAGTTAATACATAATGCATATTGCAGTTGTAAATGCCTATTTTCCATTTCCCTTCACAATGCCTGTCCCATGTTGCTATGTCACAATGATTGCTGTACTGTATCTGGTCCTCCTTGTGCCCAGGTCTACTGTGGTTTCAACATGGTGGAACTTAGACCACATAAATCTTGTAATTGTGTTAAGCTACCCTGTCCTCAGCATATGGTCTTGTGATTACCACAGTAGCATCAGAGTGAAATTCACTACATCATCAACCTTAAACCTTCCCCATCTCCATCTGTGTATGTTAATGTATGATAACATCATCTTTTAAACACGTGAAGAGGATGTTGTGCCATTCTATATATCAAACAGAGAACAGAGGATGGAGGAGAGGCATCCATATATCATCTAGGAAAACTAACCAGTAGTCCCAGAATCCAGAACCAACTCTCTACAAGTGAAATCTTCTAGAACCCACAATATGGGAATTTCCTAGAGCTTTCAGCTCAGCTCTCAAACAGCTGGATATAAATAAGGGAGAAAAATAGTTCTGAGGACTCCAGTGATCATAATTATCAGAATCATCTGAGAATGAAAACAACAAGTCTGGTTGTTAACCCCATTCAGACAACTTGTGAAATGACTGGTGCAATGGATTGTTTGGCTAGGAACTTATCTTAGTTAATCTCCAGCCTGGTGCTCACACAGTGTTTTCAGAATGAAGACTTGAGATAGACTGAGAAGGAAGAACGCTGGGACATGTTTGTATCTTAGATCTTCCTCTACAGGAAAAGTAGAACAAATTCCTAAGTGTCACTTCATGAACAGTCAGCGTACGTGAGATAGACTGAGGAGAAGGAAGAAGACTGGGACATGTTTGTATCTTAGATCTTCCTCTACAGGAAAAGGAGAACAACATCCTAAGTCTCAACTTCATAAACAGTCAACTCACCAGTGGAAGACAAGGCTGTAGCTTTTCTTCAAACTGTGACAGTAGGGGATAATTAGTCAGACTTGGAAAATCATCATGGGGAGAACTGCAACCTGAGCTTGTCCAACACCCATCATAGGTGCTAAAAGGATTAAACAGAACCAGAGCATGGAGCAAATGTCATCTATGCTTGCCCAGGTTATGGCTTACCTGGCTTTTCCCTCATAACAGTAGAGGAAGGATAAGTCATTTGTAGTGGTAATTGGAGAGGAGGAGTGAGTAGTTGTTGGGTGTGGAGTAAATAAGAAATGTGTGTATCTTGTTTATCACCTGCATGTGTGACATATTTTATGCATTTTCTATGCATAATTGAAATGTTGACATGACAGAGATGAGGCATGGTCACCACTCTACTTACCATCAACTCAATAAATTGTGTTTCAATGGACGAGTGTTTCAAGTACATGTCCCAGTGAATTTCTTGTACAGTTGCTGTCAAGTGTTGTCTCTGTGACTGTCTTAAGTCTGTGGTTTGGTTATACATATTGTGAAAAGTCCTGTATAGATGTTGTCAGTATCTCATGATGTCTATCTTGTACACTTGTGGTTGTAACCATTCCTTGTGATGTATGTTCCACTTTTGTCAAGAACTGTCAGTAGATGTCCTGTCTAACAGATGTAATGTACATTTATTGGTAAAGTTTGTTTTGTCTGCAAAATTGAAGGACTACTTGACTGATATAGGTCATACTGACAAAATAAGAAGAAGGATCTAGGCGACGGACGAACAGCACACTGGCAACATTATGTTGAGTGAGAGGGATCCTCAGTTGTCCTGGCGCTAATAGTTCAGATCTTTCTCTGGCCTTAAGGAACCTTTTACTTCTTTTATAAATTTCTGTGTAGATACATAGTGGTCTCACAGTGGGGGTTTGAGCCAAAGAAAAATGTTCTCCAAAAAGGCTATTGCGGGAATGATTAGCTCATTTGAGTGACCTCTAGACAAAACGTGCTAAATCATATCCTTTATCTTGTTATTTATTATTCAAGATATATCTCCAGAGAACACTACAAACTAGGTCCTCTGGCAACTCAATCAAACATGTCACACGTGGAAAGTCCGAATCGAAAGCTCACTGTGTGGATGTCATCTGCAGACTGCATACTTCTGGTTTCCGGAAGAACAGCCTATGGTGAACGGAAGGCCCAATATACGGAAGTGAGGGCTAAGCAGCCATGTGCAGGACGTGACGATTCCTTGGGTGAGCCCAGTACCAGAGCGCTATGTATCGGCTCTGCAAGTATGGAAGCCTCCTTGGATGGCGGGGAATGCCCATGGTCTGCCCCTGCCTTCCCTTGAGGGCTGACCAGGATCTTTGGCTGTTCTATATGGACCAGCTGGGATGGGGGATAACACCACAACAGTGAGAGTCAAACGTCCCAAGAAACCCCCGGGAAGGTCACCCGGTCAACAAATACCCGCAGAAGTCGGATGTGTCGGCCTAACGGCGCAAGAACGCAGCTCTGCTGTAAACAGGCACAACGCAATCACATCCGAAAAAAAACTCCGGATGAACGAAGAAGAAGAAGAAGAAACATAAATAAATAAAAACACGGACAAGGAAGACGAAAATAGTGAAGTCTATAATGCCTGAACATGCAAACAAAATGACTCGTAAAACAGCAAACTATACTCACGCATAATTTATTTTCCACGCGACAGATTGCAAATTCCGGATGGATAAGGCGTTATTTAAAACATAAATAATTATGTATAGGACATTTCATGTAGAAGAATTGTAGATTAGTTCCCGCAAAACTGAACTGTTCTGCCCACATGAAATGTCAGAACGGTTTAGAAAGAACACCAATGGAAGGCATGGTTCCAGGAAGATGAGGCAATGGTCAACGACGGTGAATGCAGGATATAAACGACAGTCTTGGTATGAACATGCACGGGGAAGGATAGGGAATGGTTTAGACAGAACACCAATGGAAGGCGTGGTTCCAGGAAGGAGAGGCAGTGGTCAACCGACACGACGGTGAATGCAGGATATCCAAGACAGTCATGGTATGAACATGCACGGGGAAGGAGAACTGTGGAGGGTGGGGAATGGTTTAGAAAGAACACCAATGGAAGGCGTGGTTGCCGGAAGATGAGGCAGTGGTCAACTAACACTAGGGTGAATGGGGACTCTTTCCTATTGGTTATGGTGAGAGCGACGTTCAGCAAATGACTTGTTACATGATGATGATGATGATGATGATGATGATGATGATGATGATGATGATGATGATGATGATGATGATGATGATGATGATGATGATGATGATGATGATGATGATGATGATGATAACAAACACGACTATAAAATATGTAGAGATAACTAGACATCGTGTGTTATCCTTATTTCTATTCTTTTTGCTCTCGCTCGCTTTCAACTCAAACATAGTCCGTACACACTACTTCTAGTAGAACTGAACTGAATTTTGCGTGTAGATTAGCTTTTCCTAATACCAGAGTTCCTCGCCATCAGGCGAACCCACTGCGGCTTCAGAGGTACTTGTAATTTACGTCCCAAGTCAAGGACGACAGGTCAATATTTTAGTCCAGCTGTCCGGTTTAGAGGCTGAGCATCTTACCTCGTCATGAGTACACCGGATGTTTAAGAACCTGCGTATTTATCTATTCGGTCGTGCTGGCCTCCATTAAAGGACGTTTGATTAGAGATAAAACAGAAATTATACCGACAATGACTAACCTGGTCAACTACCGCCTGCAGAAGCTGATGTGTCGACCGAAAGATGCAAATACCGCAGCCCTGCTGCAAACTGACACAACGCAATTACGTCTACGACAAACCCAAAAACGAAAAGATGAAGAGGAAGAAAGCAATTAATCTTAAATAGATACAAATGCAGTAGGCACTTCTGAATTAGAGAAACTAAGATCTGGTAGATAATTCTGAAATAACAAACAAACAAAAAACCACAGGTTGGTCGCACATATCATCATCATCATCGTCATCGTCATCGTCGTCATCATCATCATCACCACCACCACCACCACCACCACCATCATCATCATCACCATCATCATCATCATCATCATCATCATCATCATCATCAAATGCCTTGTCGTGTGGCGTGGCCGGTAATGCATCTCCAAACCTTGCAATCTTCAACCACGTGTCATAGTTTGTGTTCTGACACCATTCTGTGCCATGACAAATGGCTATCCTCACTGTATTCCTCAATCCTCTGTCCACAACTATTTCCAGTGGTAACAACATGTTCCTTTTTTTCACCTCTCTGACTGTGGCCACACAATGACTTTCGGTCTAATGGTTTTTGATAAGTGTGGCATAACCGCTAACCACCATTATTCAGTTGACAAGAATGCAAGCCAGGAATAGGGGACCATATCAAACAATGGACTAACGCAACGCAAACTGAAACCAAACCTTAAAAATTAAACGCAACATCAAAACTGAAACTGGAACAAGTGACAGATGACGTCAATTCTAGGAAACATTTCATCAGCCCAAACTCAGGAGATCATTGGATAAACAGAGACACGTGACAACACCTCCATTCGAAAGCCCGCGTAGAATATGTTAATCGCGCACTCTTTCTACAAACTGCCTGATGAACAGACGTGAAAGCTAGTGTGGCCGATTTTCAAATAGGGACGGCAGAATGTCTGTATCCCAGGTAAGCTTGTTACTCCTTTGATTGAACTGATGACCAGATGTATCAAGTTCCAAGGAAGGGTATTCAGTGTTTGTAATTCCAATTTAAATGTATTATTAAAATTAAAACCTCTGAAGTGAAAAATGCTCGACTGTAGATTCTGACGAAGCATAGCCGATTCCCGGGCTAACTGACAATCTACTACTCTCTTCGAATACTGCAATCTCTGATATTCTTAAAGATAATTATTAACTTTAAGAAGTGCATAATACTACTACATTCTATTCTAGACAACTGTACGAAGTAATGATTCTAAAGCAATCTTGTGCATTTCAGCAGAAACACTGTTAAAAATGTCATCACTATCTACAGCTCATAGACAGTTCGTGTACTAGAAACAAGTGCCTCGTTTTAAAACAGGACTTATCTATGTTTTATTTTCAATTTAGAAAGCTGAAAGAGAAATCAAATCTTCCCTTTCTCCTTCATCTATTGAATAAACAGTGGTTTGATGGATAAATATTTATATTTGTGTCAAAATTTAATTAGATAAGGGCACTTATGAACTGCATTACATCAGAAAAGTTGTGCTTCGCGGAACTCTACCACGAGAAGTTGACTTAACTCATTACTCAACACAACTTAAAAACACAACCCCACACCACCCAACACTCAACACCACACCACCCAACACTCAACACAACAACAACAGATAATGGGAAAGGAGTTATTATACAAAGAAGAAGAAGAAGTTGGTTAAGTGGGAAAACACAGAGAATCATTTATACACACTACAAACCCAATTGAGTGATAGAAATGTTATAAATGTATGTCATTTATTTACATGCATCTCGACCCTCCTCACTCTTGTCCACTGTCTTACTGTACACGTCCTCACTGCCCCCAGGTCCAATGAGAACTTACATACAGCAGGAACCAACTGAGACAAGGCGTACACAGTGTGATAAACTCTGACCACTCCAAATTAACCCAACACTAGATTAGAGAAAAGAAGGAGAGGGAGGGGGGGAGAACTAGTTCCTACTTCAGGAAATTTAGGTTTTTTCCCGACCTACTTCTAGAATATTGTATTGGGAAGATTGTATATGTTTATGTGAATCTTACACAGTGAAATCTTGCTGGCAACCCATTGGCAACCAATGGGCATCCAACTGGCAACCAATAGCCAACAACCAAACCAGACCACAGAGAGAAAGAGATGAACCGCACTTGAGATGGAGGATGACTTGGCCATGAGCAGAGTATGGGGAGGCCTTCAGAGGAGCTACACGGGCAGACCTGAAGTGGATCTATCAATCAATGGACCCAGGCCTATCCTAATCCTCCAAATCATAAGGTTATCTCTTTCTTAAAAAGAAAGCACACAACACTCAGTTTTCAAGAACTGATACCTAAATATAGATTCATCATCTTCACACTTAACATGTACAAACATTCAAATGTATACCATGTTTCAACTCTTATTGACATCTCATGTATTGATGCTTGTTTGTTGATGGTCTGTGACATTGGTCCTATATGCATTTTTCTAATTTATCTTGTGCAACCACAAGAGAAAGTGTATTTACCAGGCCAGAAGACACAGGCCCATTCAATAAATAATTAACTGTCACTGATCTTATGTTGGTTATTAGCTCAACCTATCTGTGATTCACCATCTTATGTGTGTACACCAAGTTGTCAAGATCTACTGTGATTGATTATGTGTTTAATTGTTTAAAAAACAAATTAACTCATGAAGGAATATTAAATTGGGAGGAGACTCAAGGTCTGTCAACTGCTCAACATCCATGCTTTCTTAATATAAATCAGGCTGAGAGAATTCTCCAGACTTTCCTCAGATTTGATAAACAAAAGGGGGGGGGGGGGGCTCAAGAGCTAAAAGATTCTTGGAAAAGGGGCAGAATCCCAGTTAGTATATTTTATTCTCACCAGGGCCATAATCTATATCTCCTAGACTAAATTAAATAAGACGAGGCTTACAGATAACTCCAGGGTCATATTCTGGGGTTATTGAAGACAGAAGAGGATGGGGCCCAACTTCTTTGATTAGAAATGGGGCATGCACCACAGTGATTTCCCACTCCCTTCAGAATATATGACAATAAGTTATCTTTGAGTATTAGCTCCTGTATGCATACTGTCCATCTATTAATTCGTACCTTCCTGTCAGTTCAAGTTAGTTGAATGTACTTGACAGGACATTGCAATTAACCCCAACATTACTTGTTGGCAGTTTGTGATATACTAGGCAGATTATACGGCGCTGTGCCGACGAGCTTATGAACGCAATTCGCAATCCCGCATAACGCGTTCGAAACACCGCTGCGAGAGATTTGGAAGCAGGCCGCCTTGCGCTAGTTTTAATACAATGGTATTAGTGCCGGGCGTACAGAAAGCAATGGCAAACTACTGAAGTAAACTTACCAAGAAATCGCAAACATTCAAATGCTCGGGTTGAGTCTGACGTCCTGTAAAAGAAGCAACTAACATTTAGACAAGTTTACGTTCAGTAGTTTGCCACTGTTTTGTGAATGATCACCGCTCATGCCATTGTTAAAAACCAACACCGGGCGGGAAGTCTGCTTCCCAATTGCCTGTACCTGATTTCGAAAGCCATATGTGGGATTTTGAAATAACTAGAAAAATAACAAGTAATTCTGAAATAGCCTGAAACTGAGAGCAAATTCTGAAGTATCTAGATAAATACCACACAATCTTGATAGAACCAGATATAGAGTTTTAAAACATTAATTGTCTATGGCATGAGCGTTTGCTCATTTTTACGTTCGGTAGTTTGCCATTGATTCCTGAACGATTCGTCAACATCTAAACAAACAGCCAGAAATAGAACCGACAATTGTGGAATTGTTTTTAAAAGGACAATTATGGGGGGGGGGGGGGGGGGGGTGTGGGGGGTGGGGGGGGGGGTGTGGGGTGGGGGGGGTGTGTGGTGTGACAATTATAACATTTGTAAAGAAACAATTCCAATATAACCCAAAATAAAACAGAAAAGTCTGAAATGACTAACTAGAAGTCAATAACGCTTTTCAGAAAAATAAACTACTCAAGCAAATTTGCAACATTTATGGATAGAATCTGTACAACTCAAAATGAACTCGTACCAAGTGTAGGTATTTCTTAAAGGGCTTTGTCGAGAATTCTTTAGAGGATGTACTGTCATTTACACGGATGGGTCGGTCGTTCGAGAAGAGAAGTTCATGAGCCTTTACGGATTATTGTGAAGGAGGATTCTGGCGCTTCTGCTTTGACAACAAGCAGCCTGACTATGGAAGTCATGGCAGTAAGTAAAGCAATAACATGGCTCGAGACACAGACATTCAATCGGGCATGTGTCCTTAGTGACTCAATGAGTATGCTCAGGAGGACAGAGATTTGATGGGTCCGAAGAGAGTGGCTGCTGTCTCTGGGGCGGTCTCGGCTGGCAAAGATTAGTTTCATCTTCGTGCCAGGGCATGCGGGTGTACAAGGGAATGAGCAGGCTGACAGGCTTGCAGGTAAGGCTACTGTGGAAGGCGGACGAGCCATGGACCAGGCAGACATTCTGAATACTCTATGAGAAGCAAGTCGTTTACGAGAATCACGAGATGACTGGGAATCTACAACCATGATCAGGCTGTGAGAACAGCAAGTTAAAAGAGGTGTGACCAAACAAGAACACTACGCAGGAAGTCAAAGAAGAGTAATAAACCAACACAGAACTGGTGTCGTGAGCCGCTACACGCTGCGGGATTTGCTGAGGAGGGGATCCGAGCACTTATGGACTGCAAGGTTCGATGTGCAATGAGGATGATCTGTCGACTGACTGACTGACTGGCTGGCTGACTTGACGAAACTAACTAACTAACTAACTAACTAACTAACCGATTTTGACTGAATGAAGCATAAAGTAGTGATTTTTGAGCTGAATGAAGCATAAAGCGGACCGATTTGACTGACATGGAGCATAAAGTCATTGATTTTGTCTGAATGAAGCATAAAGTAGCCGATTTTGACTGAATGGAGCATAAAGTCATTGATTTTGTCTGAATGAAGCATAAAGTAGCCGATTTTGACTGAACGGAGCATAAAGTAGTTGATTTTGACTGAATGAAGCATAAAGTAGCCGATTTTGACTGAATGGAGCATAAAGACATTGATTTTGTCTGAATGAAGCATAAAGTAGCCGATTTTGACTGAACGGAGCATAAAGTAGTTGATTTGGACTGAATGAAGCATAAAGTAGCCGATTTTGACTGAACGGAGCATAAAGTCATTGATTTTGTCTGAATGAAGCATATAGTAGCAGATTTTGACTGAACGGAGCATAAAGTAGTTGATTTGGACTGAATGAAGCATAAAGTAGCCGATTTTGACTGAACGGAGCATAAAGTCATTGATTTTGTCAGAATGAAGCATAAAGTAGCCGATTTTGACTGAATGGAGCATAAAGTAGTTGATTTTGACAGAACTAAGCAAAACATTGCCACTATTGTCATAACTAGCATAAAGTAGCCGAATCTGAGAGAACAAAGCATCAAGTAGTCGATTTTGGTAATGTGTACATAAAGTGGACTATCCTGTGAGAACGATGTACACAAGTACACGATTTGGGCAGAAACAGCCTAACAATAGCCGATTTTGACAGAACTAGACATAAAGTAGCCGATTTTGACAGAACTAGTCATAAAGTAGCCAATTTTGACACAGCCAGACATAAAGTAGCCGATTTTGACAGAACTAGACATAAAGTAGCCGATTTTGACATAACTAGACATAAAGTAGCCGACTTTGATAGAATTAGACATAAAGTAGCACAGCGTTTCTCAACCTTTTTTGGCCCGTGGGCCCCCCCCCCCCTCCCTCACCTCACCATATTTTCAGAACGTCATTCCCCCCTTTCGTATTTCCTACCTAAATATCCCGCCCCTACACAGTATACGTAATAATGGAAGCTAAATTTAATAGATCACATACTAACAAGTCTAGACGTCCACATAAAACGTGATTTGTGGGTCTACTTACTTTATAAATTGAATTTTAGAAGGGTGAGACGTACAGAACCGTACAGTATGAAGGGAAAAACAATATCAAGTAATCGGTTCTTGTATTAACGCGATCGTGAAATAATCTTAATCCCCCCCCCCCCCCACCCCCCGGAAACCCTAAAATTCCCCCTGGGGGGGGGGATTCCCCACCGGTTGAGAACCACTGAAGTAGCCGATTACGACAGAGCTAGACATAAAGTAGCCGACTTTGATAGAA
Organism: Cepaea nemoralis; assembly: GCA_014155875.1. Classification (NCBI taxonomy): domain Eukaryota; kingdom Metazoa; phylum Mollusca; class Gastropoda; order Stylommatophora; family Helicidae; genus Cepaea; species Cepaea nemoralis. The sequence goes on along the minus strand of JACEFZ010022015.1, from coordinate 83,704 downwards.
GCAGATACGAAGGAGCGGATTCTGGCACACACAAAAAAGAATAAAGTAGCCGATACTGACAGAACTTGGCGTAAAGTAGCCAATGTATTTAGAGATCTGATCACAAACTAGGCGATCTTGACAGAGGTAGGCATAAAGTAGCAGATGTTTACAGAACTAGGGATTAAGTAGCAAATTCTAAAGGAAGTAGAAGTAGCCGCTTTTGTCAGAACTAGGCATAAAGTTGCCACTTTGCAGAACTAGGGATAAAGTAGTCGGTTTGGTGTGAGGCGGGAGAAATGGCCGGAAAAAAAAAAACCCGAGGATCTTTTAGACGGACCACGATGAGAACGTTTTACGAAAGACCTGCTACATGAGGCTGCACTAATATTTTCATGGAAGTAAAAGAGAGAAGGAAGGATCCGATGACAGTCTAGACAACATCAACATTGAAAGCTACCGGCTAAAATACCGCCGCCCATCAAATGACGATAAATCCTGGCTGAAGAAATACGTGAACAGCAACGTCCAGCCAACTGAAACAAATTGGATGTCCTTTGCTGGGGTTTGCAATCACATCCCGCCCTTACTGGCTGTTTGTGATTACTAGGTAATTTTACGTTCAGTTATTTGCCATTGCTTTCTGAACAAAGTTTCAACATTGAAGTTCAACTGACTGGCGAGAGGAATTAACCCACTATTCCGCCATTACAAGCTTGACATCCGATAAACCGCCATTAAAAGCTTGACACCCGATAAACCATATCGCCATTAGTTATGTAAGCTAGGCAACTTCAGTTATTAATAATAACATCGACATTTCTGACACAGCCAGACATCGAGTAGGGGATTTTTGAGTGAACCAGGCAAATTAGGCTATACTCAGACGTTTAAAACAACAGGCTACTAAAACAGTGTCGATGTGTCTGATAAGCAGAGTATGCGATTAGTCACATCGATTATTAATACAGATTAGACACTCTGATTATTAATACAGATTAGACACGCCGATAATTACGAGGGTAAGTTAATAAGTAAGTCACAAATGGCTGTAGAAAAATAACTAACTATGATAACAACATTGAAACCAATTTATTTTTATACATACGTTGTCCCTTTGTTTCTCAACATAATTTCCTACCATTATTGATGCACTTATCCCATCAGTTTTATCAGTTCCTCCCAAACCGGCTGCATATAACTGTGTGCTATGTTTTCATTTACCTGCCATTACCACAGAACTGTGTGACTTACTTATTGACTCGCCCTCGTAACTTTTTCTACCCAGCTATGCATAGCTTTAGGAGAGATCGCTAGGGGCTAAGTCCACTGAAAACCCACCTTGGCGGGAGACATTTCGCGAGTGACGCCGAAGTTGAATGTGAAGTGAAAACGTGGTTTAGAAAACAGAGTACGCAGTTCTATGCTGCCGGTTTGGGAGGACTGATAAAACGATGGGATAAGTGCGTAAGTGGGATAAGTTGGTGGAAATGATTTATGAAATAAAAATAAACTGGTTTCAAGTTGTTATCATAGTTAGTTATTTGTGACTTCATTTACCCTCGCACTAAGCTCTTCTTACTATTTTTCTGCGTTCATTCAGAATGTTGCTTTGGACGTAAATGCGTTGTGCCTGTTTACAGCAGTGCTGGATATTTGCACCTTTCGCAGACACATTCGCCTTCTTCAGGCATTTGTTGACTAGGTTAACCTTCCCCGTGTAATACCAAGTTCCATCTCCGTGATTATGAACTCGCTAGAAATAATGTAAATATATCATCAGTATTTTGTAGCACATTGTGCCAACGGCTTCTGGTCGGAGCTGCGCAAATGTGAGGGTACAAGCCTTATCCGGGCGCGAGATAATGAAACCTAAAGCTAAATGTCGTGGCAGGGCAGACCGGGCCCTAAGTCTTGTTTGATCGAAGTTCCGGTAGGCAAACAGTTAAAGCATTGTTTTGCTGATTCGGTAACTTCTGCAGCTTGTCTTGTTCCACACGTATAGGTGTTAACTTTCCTGTGGAGTAAACTAGGCAGGCTGAGAGAGGGATCATGCTGCATGGGCAACACATGGTCTCTATAAATCAGCCCAGACTTTGTGTTATTGACAGGACATTCGCTACCGCCATGGGTTTTAGTTGTTATTCCTTTTTTGAAGCACAATGTAACAAAATATCGTCTGTCAAAACGGGAAGGTGCCAGTCATATTGTGTAGCAGAGCCTTTGCAGAACCTCGTTTTCATCACAACCCACAGAAAAGTGTCTTACCATTGCTCCTTGGTCCTGACAGCTGCTCATGCCTAAGGTGCATGTCATCAGCATTAAGAGCCTTACCGACTGGCACAGGCTACCACCATACATCTCCACATCTTGCAATCTCCAACGGTATGTATGAATTTGTTAGTTGAATCCCTTGAATAATTCTCTCTCTCTCTCTCTCTCTCTCTCTCTCTCTCTCTCTCTCTCTCTCTCTCTCTCTCTCGTTCTCTCTCTCTCTCTCTATCTCACTCTCTCTCTCACTCTCTCGCTCTCTGTCTCTCTCACTCTGTCTCTCTCTCTCTCTCTCGCTCTCTCTCTCGCTCTATCTCTCACACTCTCTCTCTTTCTCTCTCTGTCTCCCTCTCTGTATCTCTCTCTGTCTCTCTCTGTCTCTCTCACTCTTTGTCTCTCTCTCTTTCTCTCTCTCTGTCTCTCACTCTCTCTCTCTCGCTCTCTCTCTGTCTCTCTCTCACTCTCTCTCTTGCTCTCTCTCTCTGTCTCTCTCTCTCGCTCTCGCCTTCTCTCACTCTCTCTTGCTCTCTCTTTCTCTCTCTTTCTCTCTCTCTCTTTCTCTCTCTCTCGCTCTCTCTCTCTCTCTCTCTCTCTCTCTCTCTCTCTCTCTCTCTCTCCTCTCTCTCTCTCTCTCTCTCTCTGCACACATATTTCTAGTTGTCACAACATATTTCAGTTTTTGTCTTCCCATAATATGGCAAAAACATGAAGACTGCCGCTTTCTGATCTTAGTGATAAATTGTTTCGAATTATCTTCACTCACAATGTCCAAATTACTCATTTTGGGTTGTCCCAGGAATGTTAAGCATACTTCTATAAAACTATATCTCTATAGCTTCCTTGGATTTTTGTGTGTGTTCACTAAGTAGACAGGATTCGCAGCAATATCTATGTAACATGCAAGAATTATGTTTCAAACGTCCAGTGACAAAATCTTATTGGATAAACTGTTTTTTCATATGATAGAGTGTTGCTTTTCGTTGTTCTTTCTGTTATTTATCTGTGTAATGCATCTTACATCTGATGTTTTCCGTGTGTCTGGATATTTAAGGTGTCTGTACAATGAGTTAAAATGCAAACAATGCGGATCGTTGAACTGGACACCTTGACCGCAACAAAAATCCATGTGGCAGATTCGGCCAGAAAACCTTCGTCAGTACATAATATATGTAGAAATAATGTAGGCTATAAGCCACGGCAGCATTTACTTGAGAGACAGTGGGCCAGGTTTAAACCCCCTGCATTTTCATAGTTATTCTTAGAATTGTCCGGGGATTATCTAGAAAGAAAAGACGTAGAGGTGTTTCCAAGGCACCAGGGCCAGGTTCTATACTGGCCAAGACCTACTAGCACGTCCTAGTCGTGCGTCCTGGACAACAGGTCCCTTCGGGGTCCTGGCTAATGTAGTAGGATCGCTGCTCGGCCTGCACGGCAAGGAACCACCAGTCTGCACACCAATAAGCCAGACATGGGACAACGGATACTCACGCAAACCTCATCGATTGACGGACGTCGGTCGCGGCGATTGGGCAATCTTGAGCATAGCCTACGATGGGTAGCGTTGTGATGTTCTGTTGTGATAATTTGGTGTGTCCAGTGTGTGCCGCGTGGTTACACACCCGCTTCACACTCGTGATCCGGGACTGTTTGCGGATCCGGTCAAGGATATGCACTACTGACGAGCTCAAAGGAGGGCGAAACTCGAGTATAGTGCTTCCATATTGACGTGGATAGGCCTTAGGTTCATACCAGAATGCGATCGGCGTTGCCAGTAGTGGGTTGTGCTCAATATTTAAATTTCAAATCCCGAAACAACCACATAATCAATATATACATATATATATATATATATATATATATATATATATATATATATATATATATATATATATATATATATATATATATATATATTGGTTGCCTATAGCTTATGACAGTAAATAATATTACTAATGACACCCAACCGCCCCGAACTGGTTGTCACGGCAATCGAACAGCAACAACACTTTTAATAATATTTATTAGTTATAGGCGATGGTTCCACAATAACATGAATATACATACTTAACCTATGGACTGGGTATATAATATTGTAATATGATGACGAGTGTAATATGGATCTGCGACTTAAAGACTATATATTTTATTCAGTAAAGTAACATGACAGTGTTTGTCACATTTATGAAATCAGAAAAGTGCCAAATTTGAGAGAAAGAGTGGATACCACAGCCCCATATTCATTCATTGGCACCTTTCCGTCTTGACAGACGATAATTTGGTACATTGTGCTTCAAAAAGGCTTAATAACTACGATTCATGGCGGTGGCGAGTGTGGTTGATAAGGCCAATTCGTGCTGTAAATGTTTGTCCACAGTGGATGCATGTGAAAACATGGTCATTTCCACCATTCATGCACCATCTTACGTCTCTCACGCTCTGTGTGTGCTTAATCTGCAATCATTTCCTCCTTTATCTTTATTCCATTTCTGATAGTTGCCCTCCATGAAACACGTTCAGCGGCGACTTGCTCCCAATGTGCATTATCAATGCCTGTATCAATCATGTCCCGCTTACAAACATCTTTGTATCGTAATAGAGCGCCGACCCTGAGATCTCCTACCCACCAAAAAAAAGATGTCCTTTGGTATTCTACCATCATCCATCCTCCTAACGTGTCCTATCCATCTAAGTCTACGAAGACTGAGCATGGAACACACCGTCACATAATCTGATCTTTCCAATACTTCAGTATTTGTGATTTTGTCTTGCCACTTAATACCAAGTATTCTTCGCAGACACCGCATATGAAAGCTGTTTAAACGTGCCTCATGGTGTGAGTAAGTTGTCCAGATTTCACTGCCATAAAGAAGAGTACTAAGGACACAGGCTTGGTAGACGAGGACTTTTGTTTTGGCAGTAAGCTTCCATGCTTTTGCTAACATGTTCATTGTTGTTGCTGCTGCCCTACCAATCATGATGTTGATTTCCTGATCTAGGGATAATTTGCTATTTACCTCTGGTCCTAGATATGTAAAATGGTCTACTATTTCCAGTTCGGAGTCGTCAATAAAGATTGATGGTACCCCATGTGCACCTTGTGACATAATCTGTGTCTTCTTTTTTGTTAATTGTTAAACCAAATTCAGAACAAGCATTGGAGAATGCAAACAGTAGATGTTGTTATTCTTCCTCAGAGTGGGTCGTAATCGCAGCATCATCCACAAAAAGCAACTCTCTGATTAGTACCCTCCTAATTTTGGTCTTGGTCTTCAATCTCTGAGCATTATAGAGTCCGCCATCTGAGCGTGAGTGAATGTATATACCGGCATCCTGATCACGAAAGGCATATTTCAGTAGAAGTGAAAAGTATATTCCAAAGAGGGTGGGGGATAGTACACAACCTTGCTTAACTCCATTCTTGATTTCAAACTCTTCAGAAGTTGCACCATCAAACTTGATTATACCCTTCATGTCTGTGTGAAACGATTCCACATTGGACAGAAGAGATGGTGGGCAGCCAATCTTCTTTAGTGCCTTGAAAAGACCCTCACGACTGACCAAATCAAATGCCTTTGTGAGGTCGATGAAGGCAATAAACAGTGGTTGTTTTTGTTCACTTAAACTCCAGGGATGGAGTTATTGCCTCTCCATAGCACAAAGCCTGGACTAAAATATAGAGATCATGAGTTGCCCAAGCAGCATGATCCCTCTCTCGGCCTGTCTAGTTGACTCCACTTAAACTAATATAATACACAACTACTGGCACATTACGTGCTTGGGTTTGCGCACTGTTCGGTGCATGCGTGATGCGCACCATTTGTATAAGATAGAGAACGGAAGACGTGATTGTTGTTAGGAGAGTTAGCGTTTAAGATGGCGATAGACAGGGTGAGGTTTTAGCAGAAGTTTAGGGGTTGGTTATTAAATGTTATTAGTGGCTAGACGGTTTAGTGGGTTAACGGTGATTAGGTGGTCCTTGGGTTAAGTATGTTTATTTATGTTTTTGTGGAACCAAAGCCTATAACTAATAAATATTATTAAAATGTGATCACAACGTTGTTGCTGTTCGATTGCAGTGACAACCAGTTCAGGGCGGTTGGGTGTCGTTAGTAATATTGCTTTCTGTCATAATCTATAGGTTTATGACAATATATATATATATATATATATATATATATATATATATATATATATATATATATATATATATATATATATATATATATATATATATAACAAATGCTGCTAAATACTGAATAATTATGCTTCATTTCTAGACTATATCTCAGAGAATACTAGAATAGTTTAGAAATGGTCATACTATAAAAACAGTGAAAAATTTTACGATAATAAACAAAGAATTTCGATAACAAAATATATAGCATCAAAGATTGTCTCTGTATTGTACGTTAAGATGACCACTACATCCCGTGAGAGTACTAATATACCTTAGGGTAGAAAAGGACAGGAGAAAGGATTAAATAAATACTGAGATCTCCTGAGATAATACAAAAGAGAATTCAATAAAGCAAATGTAAAACAAAGATATCAAAGACGTGACTCAAGTCACTCTACCCGGCACATTAAGATGGTTACGACACCCGGGGAAATACTATTTTAGTACACCCCAGTGTAGAAGTGGAACGACTATAAAAATATTGAAATATTTTACTATAATATAAAAAGACTTGTACTACCTCCAACAAGACACATAAAAAATTAAAAACGCGATTACTTAAGTTACCCTACACGGCACATAATGACAGTTACGAGATCCCGGGGGAGAATACCATTTTATAAGAAACCTTCGGCGTACAAGATTAGCAATCCCCTTTACGCCGCCACTGGCACTACCACCACCTCAACCAACGCCATCACTTGCAGCAACTCCGCGCAAGCCTATGTAACAACCGAATGCGCCCAAAACATCGATAATCTGTGGATTGTCGAGTTTTGAGTTTAGTGTCCGCTCGCCTTCAGACTCGCGCAGAAAGCGGGATGGTTGTATCGCTGTTGACTCGACAGATTCAAACACAGACCTCCTCCAATGAAGCTGCTGGAGTCTTAAGACCGTGTAAACCAAGTAAGCATGCAAACACACATACAAACACGCTGCCTTTTATGTGTAAACAAACACGGAGAGGAAATATACCAATTACACACCCGAATAAAATCACTTACAACTAACAATAAATTAATAGCAACGCTAATATATACACGCGACATAATTAACAAAGTAACTCAAATTCTTTATAACATCCAGAACTATTAACCATTAAGAACAGTCACAAGTTAATGAACACCATCGAACAAATAAAACACAGCAGAGACGCAACAACATCATGAATAATACACTCACCATTGCTTGTAGAAGCTGTCATTATAGGAACAGCCCCTTGCCCCACCCCTTGGACACCGCCCGCCTCCATGGCCACACAAATCAGACGCTGCCTTGTCAATTACAATTCTGATTCCGTTGGGTAATCATGGCTGCAGACGGACAAAAGACAACCAGATGATATTATCATAAATATACTCAATGATGATAATTACTGTCGTGTCGGGGGCAGATTTCATTTCTACGACAAAATATACAATTGGATAGGAAACACTCGGGTTTCCAGGCTCGCAGACCAGATATAAAATCGATGCGTTGGTGAGTTCACAATGCGAGACACGGAGTCATCATTAAAAATAGACAAATATCTCCGCCGAGGCTTGGCGCTTATCTTTTCTGGGCACACTCACTGTCTGATATTGTGTTTGGTTATCAAACTATTAGCAAATCGGGAACTCGGAGCTGGGGTGGTACAGTGGGTAGTGCACTGGCTTACTAGTTTAGCGGTCCGGGTTTGATCGTCAGGGGAAAAGATATTCTGTACTCATATAGATTCCGATGGTGTAGTTATTGGCTGGTGCATTTGATTATCAAGCAGGGGGTGCGGGTTTGAGTACTAGTTGTTTCGGGATTCTCCACCAACAGACTTCCGGATCGACCCCGCAAAGTAAAATCAATACCGGATAGTTTTCTGAATTATCTGGATGCTCCAAAGGAAAGACAATGAGGAAAAGAACTGGTCACTTCACCTCATCATGCCGTGGCCGTGTACATCTTAATATTTAATTTCACAAACTCGTAACAGTTCAGCCAAATTATTATATTTACTTTACCTCTAATTTACTATACCCACAACAACGGGCTTAAGTATTCCATTTATCTTCGCCTCAAATATATTACACCCACAATAACGTTAGAATGAAGATAAATGTAATATGTTGGACCGTTATTTTGCGTACAATATATTACAGGCGATGATACGTGTAATACTTTGGATAGTAATTGTGACTAATATACCAGAGGCGAAGATAAATGTAATACAGTGAAGCGTAATTGTGACTGCAATATATCAGAGACACAGATAAATGTAATACAGTGGACCGTAATAATAACTGTAATTATTATAAGCAAACATAAATACAATACAGTGGACCGTAATTAAGACTCTAATATAAAAGAGCGAAGATAAATGTAATACAGTGCAGCGTAGGCCTTAACCAGCTCATGGCTAGCTCGTTATGGACTTGTCCATGATAGGTTGGATGTTGTAGCTAAGTAATCTACAGCATGATCTAGCCAGCCCCACGTCAACCCTTCTTAGTTTATCTTGCAACATGTATGGAAAATAGCAGTGGATTATTCTTCGCTTCCCTTTAGGGCCCCGGTGCCACAAGGGCGACAATATAGTTTACTTGTTGCATTTTTGTCAGATCTCATGTACAACAAAATTAGCCTCACTCAATAAAATTTGCTACAAAGTAATAACGTAGCTACACTACTTTACAATTAACAACAGGGCTATAAACAATTTAAAACAAAACAAAACAAATACAGTGCTATAAAATTAGCTACAATGTAATACAGTTAGCTGCAGTGCAATAAAATTAGTTTGTGTGCTATAAAATTAACTATATAGTGAAACCAAATCAGTTTCAGCGCTATACAGTTAGCTACTGTTCTATACATTAGGCCGATTGGCCTACACCTGACGTATTAGGCCGCATGTCGAAGTACGCTTGTGCCTTCGGTAAAGAGCTATCGGTATTTAGAAGGGACAGGTCTGAATCCCCATATGAGTGTAACTTTCACATTTTTATATTGTCTGGTCTGTCTTTCGCCGTCCTCCGTGGCAAAGACTTACGGGCGCGATTCGTAAGCCCGCTATCCAGCGTTCTAAACAGAGCGGCGACTGATTTGGCAGCAGACCGTGACGCGCTCGGTTTTAACGAGTTGGTATGGGAGCCGGTGGTTCAGAAATCAATGGCAAACTACTGAATATAAACTTGCCAAGACATCAACAACAGCATTAAAATGCTGGTGTTGACAGCGATGTCCTGTAAAAAGGATTTAAAAAAAGAAAAGTCTGTCTTTCAATCTCCACTTCTTTCCTTCCCTCACAACCCTATTATAATACCTTTGAGTGTATTCCTCACGAAATACAATACAGTATATTACTGACTGGCGACTTAAATATGAAGACAGGAAATAAACACTGCGTAAATGTTATTCTGAACACAAAAATAAATGAAGCAATGAAAACCGTTATGATCGGAAACAGATATAACCAGGGAGACGAGGAAGCGCAATGGAAAGCACGCCTGCCATTCGGACAAGTGGACATGTGTTCAAATCCCCATAGTTAAAAAGTTAGTTACCCATCCTTTACAGGTCGTCGCAGTCAACCCCATCATTTTGTTTAGCTGTTTTGTGATTTATTGGCAAATTTACGATCTATAGTTTGCCACTGCTTTCTGAACGAACAACACTCATAATTCTTCTTCTTCTTCTTCTTCTTCTTCTTCTTCTTCTTCTTCTTCTTCTTCTTCTTCTTCGTTCATCCGGAGAGTTTTTTTTTGTTTTTCGGACGAGATTGCGTTGTGCCTGTTCACAGCAGAGTTGCGATACTTACGCCATTCGGCCGACACATTCGAGTTCTGCGGGCATTTGTTGAACGGGCTAACCTTCCCGGGAACTCATATTATTGTATGAAAACCAGCACAAGATGGTCAGCTTTTAAATCACCGGCATCTGTGTTTCCAACGCGAAGTGTTCATCAATCATGTGCCATGCCGGAAAGCGTAGGGGAAGTATACCGGATTGCAAATTTTGTTGGTAACCCCTTCGCCACAAAGCAGGCTGCAATTGTGCGGATTTGTTTTTGTAATTGAGCCGATCTCCGTGGCGATGGCGTTGCGAACGCGATTCATACTGTCGCTTACCCGAGTTCGAAACACAGCGGCGACCGATTTGGCAGCAGACCGCGTTGCGCTGGTTTTAACGTGTTTGTATGTGAGCCGGTCGTTCAGAAAGCAATGGCAAACTACTGAACGTAAAAATTTGCCAAGACATCAACAACGGCAGTAAAATGCTGATGTTTATTACATCGTCCTGTAAAGGATATGCAACTTAACAAAAAATTGACCTTTACTCTCACACGTCGACTAAGCCTAAAATGAGTATCAAGAAATGTCCGGGGAAATAAATGTGGCCGGGCGTGAAAGTGACCACATCAGCCGTCAAGTGGCGATTGGCCTACAAAACTATGGGACTATCACCATGAACCCAGGACGCTTTAGGGCAGGAGTGGCCAACCTTTTTAGCAGGCGGGCCAAATTTCAAAAATAATATTTCCTGCCGGGCCACGCAACTAATTTTTTATTTTCTTTTTTTGTTGGTTAAATTAAAGTAAACAAGCAAGCGTGCTACAGCTTCGACCATATTGTCGTTTCCCACTTTGCGGGCCGCAACATGACTACCGGCGGGCCGCATGCGGCCCGCGGGTCTCGTGTTGACCACCCCTGCTTTGGGGCGTTTATAAGGTTCCTCCTTTAAGACTCCTAGTTAATTTATTGATTGCATGCTTACTTGATCACTTGCTTACTAGCTTTACAAAAGCCTAGAGTACTAACGAACAGCATGTATGTTTCCTGTAGCAACACAGGTGCTGAACATGGACATTTAACAAATCAGTTGACAGGCCGAATTTGGGGACTAGAAAATGTCTCGGGAAGTTAAGGCGATCTGAGTGACACTGGCTATATCACTCACCAAGTGTGGTTTTGTCTGTACAACATGGTTCAGGCAACCATATGCCTGCTGCGCGTGAAGGTGTGTAGAGGGGCTCTTCACTTGTAATTTTCATATAGCGAATTTTATAGCGCTGTAGCTAACGTCTAACATGATAGCTGACTTTATAGCACAGTAGCTAACTGTATAGCATTGTAGCTATTGTCTAGCACTGTAACTAGTTTTATAGCACAGTAGCTAATTGTGTAGCATTGTAACTGGTTTTATAGCACAGTAGCTAACTTATAGCATTGTAGTTATTGTATAGCGTTTTAAAGCAATGTAGCTAATTTTATAGCGCTGTAGTTATTGGATACCATGGTTGCTAACTGAATACCTCTGTAGCGATTGCATACCATGGTTGCTAATTGAATAGCTCTGTAGCGATTGCATACCACTGTACCTAATTGAATAATAATATAGTTATCGAAACACAGCGGTGCTGGTTTTTTCTAAAAAGGTATAGGAGCCTGTCGTTCAGAAAGCAATGGCAAACTACTGAACGTAAAATTTGTCCAGGAATCACGAACAGTGAAAATGCTGGGGTTGACTGCTACGTCCAGTGAAGGACATGCACTATTTAAAAGAAAATAGCAATGTCGTCTTTTTATAGCACTTTAACTATTATTTCTACAGCACTGTAGCTATTTATATATAGCATGTAGTAATTGTTATAGCACTGCAGATCATTTTATAGCAATGTAACTATTTTTATGGCCCTGTAGCTTATTTTATAGCACTGAACAAACATGTAACAAACGAGTATTTAAAAACGAAAACAGACAGATCAATCCAACAAGGTCTCACTACTGGAAAATATAAATTATTCAGACAAATAACACACAGGAAAATGAAATATTTTGAGCACTTGAAAAAGTAGCAAAGTCTGGAAAAGATCAGTATGAAGGGAAGAATATCGGGTAAGCGATAAAGTGGAAACCCACAACGTAGATGACCCCAGGATGTGATGGATAATTTACACATTACAATATCAGAGGCAGGAAACTTGGCATGTGATACAGACACATTTTGAAAGGAAAATTTGGGGCCAAAGTTAATCAAGCAGCGCTGTGGTCAAGGGGTTAGGAATGAAGTTCGCAATCCTGCGTACCGCATTCGATACACAGCTGGGGGAGATTTGGAAGCAGACCGCATTGCGTTGGTTTCCATACAAAGGTATGAGTGCCGGTTGTTCATAAAATAATGGCAAACTACTGAACGTAAACTTGGCAATAAATCACCACACACAAAAATGCTGGGGTTGACAGTGACTTCCTGTAAAGGATATGCAACTAACTTTAACTGTAAAATTCATTACGGGACAAACTACTGAATGATGATGATATTACTGAAAAATTGGAGGACAAGATCCAAGGCAAGAGGCAAAGAGGCCATCCTAGAAAAGCTACATCATGCAAAGATGGCAGAACGCTGGAACATTGGTTTATGTTGAGCTGAGAAGAGTGGAGGGACGTGATCACACTCAAATACCAGTCTTCCGACCTATTTCCGTGATTCGTGAGACGAATGAATGCTATTACATAATATGCAATGCTAGAAAATTAACCACATTGCTAGAAAATTAACAACAATGCTAGACAATTAGTTTAGCTACAATGTTAGAAAATTACCTATTATGTTAGAAAATTAATTACAATGCTAGAAAATTAGCTACAATGTTAGAACATTTACAATGCTATAACACTAGCTACACTGTTGTTAAATCAGCTACAATGCTTGAAAACTAGCTACTATGCTATAAAACTAGCTAGAATACTATAAAACTAGCTACAATGATATAAAACTAGCTACAATAAAATAAAACTAGCTACAATACTAGAAATGCTATAAAACTAGCCCCAATGCTAGAAAGTTAGCTACAATGTTATAAGACTAGCTACAATACTTGAAAACTAGCTACAATGCTTGAAAACTAGCTACAGTGTTAGAAAACTAGCTATCATGCTAAAAAAAACTAGCTACAATGCTAGAAAACTAGCTACAATACTTAAAAACTAGGTACAATGTTAGAAAACTAGCTATAATGGTATCGATAAAGGGGATTTGCTGCTGCCAAACTTGTAACAAAAAAAAAAAAACACACACACACACACAAAATATTACTAAACTAGAATAATAATTTTTTTTTTAAAAACACCTTTCGTTAGCTGTATCTATACGTGTGTGTGTGTGTGTGTTTGTTTTGTTGTTTTTTTTTTCATTCATCCGCCAAGCTTCTTGGTCATATTGTCTGTGTGTGTGTGTGTGTGTGTGTGTGTGTGTGTGTGTGTGTGTGTGTGTGTGTTTGTTTGTTTTTTTTCATTCATCCGCCAAGCTTCTTGGTCATATTGTCTGTGTGTGTGTGTGTGTGTATCTGTGTGTGTGTGTGTGTGTGTGTGTGTGTTTTCATTCATCCGCCAAGCTTCTTGGTCATATTGTCTGTGTGTGTGTGTGTATCTGTGTGTGTGTGTGTATCTGTGTGTGTGTGTGTGTGTGTGTGTTCATTCATCCGCCAAGCTTCTTGGTCATATTGTCTGTGTGTGTGGGGATTGCTGTGTGCACTCTATACAGCTAACTTTATTCCTAGAAAATTAACTACACTCTAAATCCCATACGGCTCAGTCTCTTTCCGCAAGACAGCCTGCCCAAAGCATTGCACAAAGCACGAACTCTGTAACTCCAGCGAAGACCCCCCAGGAGTCTCCGAGAAAACTGCACGCGTGAACCTAATGACGGAGTTGGGAATCGAACCCACAACCTTCGGAGCGCGACGCAGGTGGCTTGACCACTCCGCCACGCAGACCCGCATCTCCTAACACCTTCCCCCCCCCCCCCTTCCGGGTATTATTTAATTATTACTACGATGGATTTCGCAGTTTCACAATATTCTTGAGTTTTTAAGGTAAAAGTATACTGTTCTTCAAAAGTCATTTATTTAATTAGCCTATACAAATAAACACACCTTACTGCGCGTTTCGCAACGATTTCTTTGGGTTTTTCCATGGCATGGAAAAAAAAAAATAAGAGAGATGAAGGGAGGTTACTCAACCTTTTTTGTAAGAGATGTAATGGGTTGTTGTGTACTAGTGAGAATCGGTTGTTTACTTGGCGTCTGTACAGTCGCTCAACCAGTAATACAATCGCCTGACAAAGTCATCACGTATAGATAAATCGAGGTGTAAATGCACAATCGATGTTCTATGTATATATCTATATATATATATATATATATATATATATATATATATATATATATATATATATATATATATATATATATATATGTATGATGTGCATATGAGAGAGAGAGAGAGATAGTCTCTTTGCGCGCGCGCGCGTGTGTGTGTGTGTGTGTGTGTGTGTGTGTGTCTGTAAATGTGCGTGTGACAGAGAGAAAGAAACAAAGATAAAGAGAGAAGGGGCGGGAAGAAAAAGAATCTGAGAGAGAGAGAGAGAGAGAGAGAGAGAGAGAGAGAGAGAGAGAGAGAGAGAGAGAGAGAGAGAGAGAGAGAGAGAGAGTATTTAACATGCTTGATTTAATTGTTGATGAAAGCAGAATATACAACAATGCGACCAAACACAGCCACACGTTCAAACATCAACAATCCTATACACAGAACTACACAGTTGGAACACAGCATCCTGTGACACAAATGACAGACGCCGGCCAATTTCTCAATACGACGCCACAAATAAACCCCTGCGAGCAACAGACATGATTTACCATATTAAAAATAAATACAGACCAAAGGGCCTTAAATAAGTGCAGAAACAAGGAGATAGAAAGGTGAGAATTGAGGCCCTCGGGCAGGATCATGCGAACGCCACAGATTTCGTCCGACGCTAACCGAATGGGTTCAGGGGATTTCGCCCAGCTTCCACTATCGGTTACGACTGAGTGGAAACATTTCGAAATTGCTTGAGATAGGGAAGCTTGATAGGAGGGTCCGAGATTGGAACTGCAATACGCGTAAGATAAACAGACAATGGGGAAATGGGTAGCGGGAGTGGTAGGAGAAGGGGCAAAGGAGGACGAAGAGGAGGAGAAGGCTGAGGGGGAAAAGGGGGAAGTAAAAGAAGAAGAAGAAGAAGAAGAAGAAGAAGAAGAAGAAGAAGAAGAAGAAGAAGAAGAAGAAGAAGGGAGCAAGTAGAAAAAACGAAAGAAAGAAAGAAAGAAAGAAAGAAAGAAAAACGAAAGAAAGAAAGAAAGAAAGAAAGAAAGAAAGAAAGAAAGAAAGAAAACTGTGATGATGGAAGAGGAAGAGAAGGAACAAAATAAGTGAGTATAAACAAGGTTCGAGACGGGCACTTGTGGCGGAAGATACATCAGCATGGTATAAACAACAAGGTGTGACAACAAGAACAGAACGAGGACAACATAAGAGGAGAAGTTTTAAATAAATTCATGAAGAGACAGATTAAAATGTCCTGTCACAGAAAATAATGACGGGAGGGCATCAGTAAACTATTGCCAACAACATAGTGCATTACGATATGGAAACACTTTTTTCTTTAAAAAGTTGCATATTGGACGTTGCAGTCAACACCGGCATTTTTCAGCTGTTGATGTTCTTGGCAAGACTACGCTCAGTAGTCTTTCTGAGCGACCGGCTCACATACCCCGTAAGTAATCAACGCGACGGGATCCGCTGCCGAATCTCGCGCAGCTGTGTTCCTCGCGTGGATATACTGGATTACGGAGAAACACTGCAAACCCCTAGGAGTCTCTGAGAAAAGTGCACTTGTATTTTATTTTCTCTTTTTATGTTATTGTCCAGGTTTGGCATTGGTAACATAGAGTTGGTAGGAAGATTGTAGAGTGCTTTGTAGTATCTATTGATACCTGTTTGTTCTTTAGTATTGGTGCCATTTATCCTATGAGTTGGTTTGCTGTATTGCATTTACTTTCGATCTCGTCTTCTGATTTGCCATTTGATATTATATATCGTGAACCGAATGTTGCAGTGCAGAATCGAACCGACAACGTTCGGATCTTGAGGCGGACGGCGTAACCAAATCGCCACGCAGACTCCCTTTACCATACCGTGCTGTTGTATGTCTTTGTTTTTGCAACTCCCTGATTCAGGGGAAGCAACAATGCAATGTGGTATCGTATATCTGACAGACACACGATACATCCTGAGCTGCTCATTTCTTCTAACACGCAGATAGTTGATTACAGAGACAAATATTTTGAAGATCCAATGTTGTAATTCAAAATCTGCGTGATTTGTGTCACTTGTTTTTTGTAGACATACCGAACATTATTAACTTTTTCTTATAAAGGTTGTACGTATTAAATTCGGGTACCCCCCCCCCCCCCCCACCCCTTTTCTTTTCATTTAACAGTGAAGAAGCTAATGCTTCAAAACATACATACACGGACAAATATAAAATACAATGAGAAATGGCTTATTATTCCGACGTTTCCTCCTTCTCAGCCTTCTCCTTCCCACTCCTCCTCTTGCCCCTTCTCCCACAACTGCTACCCAAGGGCAGAATGTCAGACGGGATTGAGTGCCCAATTCTTTACCCTTTGAGATGCAGCTTGTCCGTTCGTTAGTTCGTTCTTGTTCTTCTTATCATCATCGTCATCATCTTCATCATCATCATCATCATCATCGTCACCATCAGCTTCTTCTTCTTCTTCTTCTTCTTCTTCTTCTTCTTCTTCTTCTTCTTCTTCTTCTCCTTCTTCTTCTTCTTCTTCTTCTTCTTCTTCTCCTTCTTCTTCTTCTTCTTCTTCTTCTTCTTCTTCTTCTTCTTCTTCTTCTTCTTCTTCTTCTTCTTCTTCTTCGTCAGGCGCCTGGTCTGGTTATCATATCTTTACACTCGTCTCTATCATGTGGTATTTTAATGAAGTTGTTATAATAACAATTGTTGCACGAGCGTTTGATGTCACTCTGTCTACATTCGAATAATATCAGTGACTATGCACTTAGTATTTCAGCCAACATATGATTCATGTCTTCACTGTATATGATACTTCTGCGTTCATCCGGATTTTTTTTTTTCGGATGTGACTGCGTTGTGCCTGTTTACAGCAGAGCTGCGTTCTTGCGCCGGTATGCCGACACATCCGACTTCTGCGGGCATTTGTTGACCGGGTTAACCTTCCCGGGGGTATATGATACATAACACTATAGCATGCACCTGAGGAGATGCAGCAAAACATGCTAAACGAACAACGGCAGTACTCCACAAACACCCTTATCAGCCTTCCCCCTGAGACCCTCATGCCCAGTATTATCCACACAAAGCTGAAGTCTCTCCTCCATCTCTTCTCTTGATACGCACTATAAAATGCATGTCACTTCATTGTGGTGTGGATGAACAATCTTGAGACGCCAAGAGCTGTCTATATCCCACCCTTTGTTCCCTCCTGATTCCAGGTATTCTCAACATTCTTCTAAATAACGACAGATTATAACACGTCGAAGTCGGCCATTGCTGAACATTTGCTTATTTGTAATCACAGATATAGTAAACAAAACGCATTCCGTATACTGTATTCGGCGAACAATAATCGACTGCTGAAATATATCCAAGCATTATCGATTAAGCGATTCCAGCCGTTGCTATGCAAACCGAAGGACTTCCTGTTAAATCTTCCATGGGAAAACGCATTCAACATTCGAATAATATCACTGACTATGTACTTAGTATTTTAGCCAAAGTATTATTAATTTATTCACATCATATTATATATAAGGTTTTAGTACTTTTTTTATGGCAGTAAAGCCTTGTCAACTACACATAGAGAAACATTTAAAGAGCTTTCATATGCGGTGTCTGTAAAGAAATCTTGGTATTAAGTGGCAATACAAAATCACAAATACAGTAATGAAGTATTGGTCAGATCGGGTCCAGTGGTGGTTTGTTCCATGCTTAGTCTTTGTAGACTTAGATGGATAGGACATGTTAGGAGGATGAACGACGGTAGAATACCAAAGAACATCTTTTTTGGTGAATAACAGATGGGTAAAAGATCTCGGGGTCGGCCTCTACTAAGATAAAGATGTGTGTCAGCGGGACATGATTGATACAGGCATTGATATTGCAGCTTGGGAACAAGTCGCCACTGATCGTGTTGTATGGAGAGCAAAGATCAGAAATGGAATAAAGACAAAGGAGAAAATGATTGCAGATACATTACACACTGAGCGTGTGAGACGTCAGATGGTGCATGATGGTGGAAATTACCATGTGTTCACAGGCATCCGTTGTGGACAACATTTACACCGCGAGATGTGTTGTAGTTATTATGAAGCATAATAGAACAAACTATCGTCTGTCAAGACGGCAAGGTGTCAGCAGAAGTATGATATAT
>JACEFZ010022015.1:50000-60000 GCA_014155875.1 Cepaea nemoralis | reverse complement strand
TCACCGTTGTCATTGTTGTTGTTGTTGTTGTTGTTGTTGTTGGTCAATGCACTCACTATGAACTAAACAGGCATGTTTACTTTTAAGAAAGAACAAAAAAAAACGTGTAAAAACAATAAAAGAAATACAAGTTGCTAGTCCACGCCTTGAGCAGCATTAAATACACGGTACTGGTCCCATATTTGTATAGACCACTCGAATCTCCTTGGGTAATGTCCACCTTTACTCCTTGGGTAATGTCCACCTTTACTCCCCAGACCATGTCCAGGTACCCAATCTGGGTTGGCTGGACATAGTAGCCTCAATCAGTCAATCAGGTGCCGTCTCCACAATGAAGGTTGGCTGCAATGGATCTCCAAAACTGCCTGTCCCTCGCCCTGACTGTACATTCTGCTAGGCTGCTGTTCGTCAATCTCTTGATGTTATCTTCCCACTTGAATCGTTGTCTACCTCTTGCTCGCGTGCCCTCAACCTTGCTCCCCAGTATAGTTTTTATAAGAGTATCATGTCTTTTAACGTGGCCGAAATATTTCACACAATCTTCCTACCAATTATATGTTACCAATGCCAAACCTGGACAGTGACAGAAAAAGAGAAAATAATAATCACAACAACAGAAATGGCATTCCTGAGAAGAATACTCAATGTAACAAGAAGAGATATGATCATAAATGAAGAAATCAGGACTAAAGTAAGGGTTATAGCTGCACTAGATTTTATTAGAAGGCAGCAAGTCAAATGGTGTGGCCATTCAAGTAGGTTACCAACTAACAGTATACCACAACAAGTAAAGACCAGAGGGAAGCAGAGGAAGAGGCCGACCACGTAAACGATGGACGCAGGGAATAACAGAGTCCATGGGAATATCGATACATGAAGCCCATAAGCGGGCACTTTCCCGCTGTTTATACTTCACCTCGACACCGCAAGGTACAAGAGGAACATGATGCGATGAGATGAGATGAAATATTTCACTTATGTTTATTTTATTTACAAATTCCAGCCTTGATTGATATTCAAATACATCACCGCCAAACCCAACCGGCAGACGAGCCTGGACATTTGTTGTGCCACGGAACAAACTAACGTGCAGACAGACACACTGGTGAACTCGACAAAGCCGTCGTCGCGTCTGTCTACCTGCGCATTTGAAAGGCCTGTCCTGGAAAACGTCACAGAGAATAGCACATGACGACGAACCGGCAGTGCCAAGACGGCTGCCATGGCAACGTGTACTGTACACAGAATGACGTCGAATCACCCTAACATGCGTTTCCAGTGAGCCCTCGCAGACGTTCGGACGCGACCACGAATCGAGGGCGAATGAGATGCTTAAAATGACAGGCATAAACCAGGCTAAACAAAAAGGGGCGGGCGAGTAAGAGATAAGGAGACATGACATACGTTCAAGGATATCCCACCGATTGATTTATATATCTGGCCTGCCCTTACCTCCCGCTCCCGAATCCCTCTCTTCGAAGATTTTCCTCTTCGATTTTTTTCCCCATTTACCGCTGTTGTTACCAAGGAAACTTTTGGGTGTGCACAAAAAATGTCCGCTTATCTTTTGGTGTAAGAGAAGGACAGGATGAAATCAGAAGGGAGGTTATAGACGAAAGACAAACCTTAAGAAGAGGGGTCATCTTCTTCACGGACCTGGTCAACTGGAGTGAGAGGTCGAGCTTATTCAGTATAGTCTCTCTTCCCTACTATTTATATATGCATATGCTATCTTTCTCAGCGAGGAAGCAAGACAGTCATTCATTAATTCATTCATTCACTACTCGCTAATCCATTCATTCTCTACTCACTCACTCCCTCACTCAACTAACTAACTCATCCACTCATTCACTCACATATTTATTCACTAATTAAATTATTTGTATATTATTTTTTTTTTTAATTTATGTATTTATCTACTGTCGTTTTGGCTGCTATTGTTCTGTATCCCTCAATATGTTTTTCATTTACCCAACAAGTTACTGCATATATCACTTCATACATTACACACTTTTCTCAACCCCTTTTGTCCCACTTGTCTGCTATTAGATTAATCCACTTTATATATATATATATATATATATATATATATATATATATATATATATATATATATATATATATATATATATATATATATAGTGTATATATTATTATTATTATTATTATCATTATGATTATTATTATTATTATTATTATTATTATTATTATTATTATTATTATTACGCCAGTCATATTTATCCCATTTATCCCTTCCATTACCCTCCTGTCATTCACTCTAACACGCTTATTCCTTTTCTCTCCCAGACATCAACATCTTTCATCATCATCATCATCATCATCCTCTCTCAGCCTGATATTATATCTAACTCTTGTATAACACTTTTATCCCAGACTTATTACATCACTCATCTATGTCCCTTCTAATACCCTTCTATTCAAATCTGTTATTACATCTATCATCTCTATCCCTGTTATTCTAGAAGGAGTATGACACGAAGCGGGGAAAGCTGTAAGGATGAAGGATCGCTGAAATATACACTAGCACATAGGAAAACCTTCAGAATTGGCGCTTGCAATGTTGGATTATCTAAGAATTGTTCTTTAAGCGAGGAGGGTTCGAATCCCGTTATGCATGTACATTTCAAGTTTGTATTGCCTTGGGTATCATCTAATCCCTACCTCTGTCCTTTAATTCTATGAGTGCATATGAGTTTTAGGCGAATTGATATCTCATGTCTCATATCTCATCATAACATCATGGGTAACTCATCCATTGGTATTTGTGTGTATTAACTGATTCACTGCCAAACAAAATGTAGGTTTGAACCAGAAATGGTACACAATCAAGTATTATAATTTGAATAACAAAGACACACACAATAGATTGCACGATTCATTGCCCGGTATATTTCGCTGCATCTCATCAGGAACATACTGCAGAAATCACACAACATAAAGCAAAGCAACTAGATAAATCTCCTTCAAGCTGAAATATACACATGTTGGCACGGTAATTTCAATTGTCTACCACGGTAATTTTAAGCTGAACATCATATCTTTCTTGTGTTTGCACAAAACTGGCCTATTTGATTTAATCATGATGGTTTTTGAGATCTTTAACAAGCGACTATTTTGTGTGTTAAACAACGCGAGAAACGCACTGTCTCTATAAATCACGTGGCCGGTATTATAATGGAAGAGAAGTAACATTATAACGGAAATTTCCACTCACCCAGCACTGAAATTGCGGAAGATACACGAAACAAAACAAATAGCACGATGATACTAGAATGGCGACATACCGTCCTTCTATACACATTGGGGAAAAGGGGGGGGGGGGGGGGGGGGTCACCATGTCACGATATATTTATTATCCTTCGATACTGAATCAGTTAACTATCTTTGTGTCCCTTAATTTCTGTATTACTTATTTTGGCTACTTGTGATGTATGAAATGATTCTTCTGTAATACCGTAGTGCTGTAGCTTCAATCGAATCTGAAGCGTTTCACAAATTGCAGATCATTACAGTGGAATTGACAATTTCTTTGACGCCAAAAAATAACTGTTTCTTACTTCTATTGTCCAGGATTTATGTGAAGTTCTTTCTTGATAAAGTACAGTAAGTACGTCAATAAGTAAGTAAAGTGCGTCTGTAAGTATGTAAGGACGTAGATAAGTAAGTACACCGGTAATTGTTGTTTGTCCATCAAGAATGATGGCGACCATTCATTTCAATCAGTGGGGTTGAAAGTATAGAGCCGTGAGTTCTAACATGGCTGGTAAGGCCCATGTTGGCTCGAAATGTTCTTTGACAATGTGGGGAAATAGGAGGAGGATCTCCTGCAGTGGTTTTACTGTCCCGCCTTTTCTTCACAGCTCTTGCAGTCCTGGTTGCTTCACAAGTGACTGCAGCCTTGCGAAATGATGTATGCTACGAATTTCAGTCTTTGGCAGCAGTCTTCCGGGTGTCAAGATGAATTTCAAAAGCTTTCAGTGAGATTTTCAGAGTGTCTTTAAAGCGTTTCCTCTGGCCGCCTTTAGAGGTTTACCACAACGCAGCTCGCAGTAAAAAAAAAAAAAAAAATCGTTTAGGGAGCCTGTGATCTTCTGGCATGCGAGTTAAGTGACCATCCAAGCGAATCTGGTTCTTCATTAGTAGAGTGTGGATACTGGTCATAGACGCTCTATCTAGAACTTCAGTGTCTGGGATCTTGTCTTGCCATTTAATCTTCAATAGTTTCCCAAGGCAGACTGTGTGGAAGTGGTTTAATTTCCTAGCGTGTCGCTGATAAACAGTCCAGGTTTCAGAAGCATATAGCAGTGTGGATAATACAACTGCTTTGTAGACTTTCAGCTTTGTTTGCAGGTTTATTCCATTTCTGCCCCATACATTCTTGTACAGTCTGCCAAAGGCCGCGTTGGCATTGGAGATTCTTGCATTCACTTCGTCATCAATTGTGGCAGCTTGTGACACAGTGCTGCCAAGATAGGTGAATTTGTCCACAACACTTAGTCTATGACAATTCACGTTGATATTCGGCACAGTGTGATTATTCCCTGGAGCTGGCTGGTACATAACTTAACAGAAGTAAGTAATCAAGCACGCTACTAAGCAAGTGCGCAAATAAATAAGTAAGCACGCAAGTAAGTATTAAGTAAGTAAGTAAGTAAGTAAGTAAGTAAGTAAGTAAGCAAAAAAGAAAGCAAGCAAGTAAGTAAGTAAGTAAGCAATCAAGCAAGTAATCAAGCAGGTAAGTAAATAAGCACGTAAGTTCGTCAGTACCAAAGTAAGCATGCAAGTCAGTCAATATATTTGACTTGGTCGACCAGATCTAATATTAAAATGCCGCCTCAATGGAGATTCTAATTAGTGTGTAAGCCACGCTTTTAATGCAGCTTTCATCTGACACAGTGTGCCGTTTATTATTTCTGGAACCCACCCACCCACCCCACCCAAACACACACACACACGATTTAAAACGTACATTCACAATCTCTTGCTTTTAAAAAAATGTGTTCATATAGATTACCCATGGTTCTTGGAATTGTTAGGACAAAATGGACACAAGTGTATGCATCATACGAGAACTTGTTCATCGTTGTAGTTGTGTCTTCATCATCATCACCATCTTCTTCTACGTCTCTTGTTCAAGCAGTGAATATTTTTAAAGAAAGCAGCAGTCAACTTGAGCTAGCTGACATCTGCAGAGAGAGTGTCCTTAAATGGAGCGGGTGTCGGTCAAGGAAAACCATTTTCTCTGTGCTGCATATATGGCCACTTTTTTTTTTCTCATATCCTTTACAGGACATCGCTGTCAACAACAGAATTTTACCGCTGTCGTTGATTTCTTGGCAAGATTACGCTCGGTAGTTTGCCATTACTTTCTTAGCGGCCGGCTGACTTATCCCGTAGGTTACCAACGGGCGAGAACGGCTTCCAATTCTCGCGCGCTGCGTTACTCTACGTGGATAAACAGGATTACGGAGAAAGTCGTTTAACTCCTAGGACAGGGAGACCGGCTATTGGCCACTGCTGCAACAAATATTTAGCTGTCTTTGTACCAATACTCCTCGAGAAGGTTAACCCGGTCAACAAATGCCCGCAGAAGTCGGATGTGTCGGCCTAATGAGCAAGAACGCAGCTCTGTTGTAAACAGGCACAACGCAATCACGTCCGAAAAATTTCCGGATGAACACAGAAGAAGAAGAAGAAGAAGAAGAAGAAGAAGAAGAAGAAGAAGAAGAAGAAGAAGAAGAAGAAGAAGAAGAAGAAGAAGAAGAAGAAGAAGAAGAAGAAGAAGAAGAACCAATACTGAACCACGGCAAAACACCGTAACACAGTTGGCTTGATGACCGCATTCTATGATTCCATCATTTACAGAACACAATTACAGAAAACATAAGACGTTGCATCGACTAGTCTTCATCAGCAAACAAATACATACACAAAACACAACATATAAACACGGAGGAGACCCTACAGTGACTACATCACGGCATAGAGAAAGCGAATAAGCCTAATACACGAATAACTGGACACGTGTGGCACTATTTTAATCCACTAAAATGGAAGCTTCCGTGATGAGGTTTGCTTTGTCACCTGAAAGACGTCATATCGCAGCTGAGCTGTAAGCAGACACAACACAATCACCGCCCTGCTCCAGCCGAACGAAGAAAACGAACTAGTTTTATAACGAGACACGGAGATGGAGTTGAAACAGATCAGCAAACACGTTGCGAAATATTGCTGGAGACTGAAGCCTATTTGCAAATAAACAGCGTAATGAGCTGTAGTAGTGTGAGAGGAAAGAACTCGTTGGTGACTGCCTAATGTAAACGTTGTTCTTTGTTGAATATAGAGATGTGGGACGCCAGTGAGGTCAATAACAGGGAGAATCTATGAGACGGGTAGACAGCGGAGAGAGATGATGAAGAGAGACAAACAGATTCAGGACGGAGGAGAGGACTTTTATCCCTCCAAAGGTGCATCAACCAACTCACTCCAGGCTATCCTATATTTTCTATCTCAAGCAGCTCCGTCCATGTCCTCCTCCAATATTCACCCCCTGCGTTTTCTTCTTGTGTGTTTATATCTCCGTCTATTTCTGTTGTCGTGTTGAGTTTCCACAATGGGAATTTCGTGTGATATTGTTAACAAGTATCCTAATTGCTGCCCAAATCAGCGCCAGTGTCTTTTCATCACCTCTTGATTCACTGAAATTTGTTCGCAAGCTCTACATTGCTGATTCTATCATCATATTTTAGTGCCTCTATTCTGCGCAGGCGCCACTTATCTGAATAATTGTCATGGGATGATAAATCGGCTTATTCAAACTGCCCGTATCTTCCATAGGCTTAAGAATCAAACAATGGTTAAAATATCAATACAGTAGTTTCCACTTTGCAGCCCTATTTAATTTGATATGTAACACAACATGTCTGCTACCATATTGACAACTTAAGTCATAACTGTATCACATCCCTACTTTCTATTTTCCGTCATTCATCTTTGTTTGGTCAGAACCTCCTTTTTGTTTGGCACCCAGTCTCTTAATGAATGTAACAAAAGTCTTTTTTTTTTTAAAGTCTTATTTACTTACTTGCTTACTTACTTACTTATTACACTGTGAGCTGTGAGTTTCGTGTGAAGTGCTTTTGAATCTTTTTTTTTTTTAGCATATCCTTTACAGGACTTAGCTGTCAACACCAGCATCTTTCAGCTGTATGTTGATCTCTTGGCAAGATTACGCTCAGTAGTTTCTTTTGAATCTGCCCAAGTTTTTATTTTTGGAACGTGTCTGCATGTTCGGAGCGATGGCAGATGGCTGTGTCCCAGAGTTGACCAGTTTTTGCCTTATGCAGAAATGCGTGGCTGCTGGGCTTCTGGTTGACTGCCACTGGGGAGCGTTTTATGTGATATTCACTGGCACAGGAACGGAGCATAATGGGGACGACCCGTTGCTGTGAAGTTGGAACTGCGACTAACTAACTAACTAACTAACTAACTAACTAACTAACTAACTAACTAACTAACTAACTAACTAACTAACTAACTAACTAACTAACTAACTAACTAACTAACAAACTAACTAACTTATTTATTTGTTTACTTTTTATTTTATATACGGTGTATTTTCTTAAACACAACACGCACTGATAAGTGAAAGAGTTTGAGGTGTGAGCGTGAGTGTCCCATAATGTTATTAGCATCCTCACCTAATTACAGAGCAGATTAACCATTAGACTACAGACAATGTTACAAGTTAGTTGCTTATCCTGTACAGGACGTTGCAGTCAACACCTGCATTTTTTGCTGTTGAGATCTATTGGCACGTTTACGTTCAGTAGTCTGCCATTGCTTTCTGAACGACCGGAACCTATGCCATTTCGTTAAAAAAAAAAACCATAGCAAGGCGGTCTGCTGACAAATCGCCCGCAGTTGTGTTTCGGATGCGGATATGCGGGATTATGAACTGCGTCCTAACACCTTCGCCGCGAGACCGGCTATAGACAATGTAATACAGAACAAACAGCATATATTATACATCATACAGTAAGTGATTACCGGCACAAAGCGCATGCGTACATACAAGATGAGCATGCGCGATAAGAAAATAGGTCGGCAATTGAAACAGTGCCAAACCAGAGTGTGTATGTGGCCAAACAGTGTCACAACAGGTCACCAACTGTCCTTGGTGTTGTTCATTGATTGATAGGAAGCGGAAACGGATCAGTACAAATAGGTGAACATGTTTACGAAGTACGGTACAGTATTGATTCGGCTTCATGCTGTGGTCTTCGAGATATTAGATTCATACAGGAGTTACATATACTGTAAGGGAAATAACCGCTAGAACTATGAACACATTATGTTTGTAGTATGATATAAAAAAACAGAAACAAAGAAAAAAGGAAGGAAGGGAGGAAGATAGGAAGGCAGGCGGGCAGGCGGGCAGGCGGGCAGGCAGGCAGGCAGGCAGGCAGGAAGGAAGGCAGGCAGGCAGGCAGGCAGGCAGGCGGGCAGGCGGGCAGGGAGGGAGGGAGGAAGGAAGGAAGGAAGGAAGGAAGGAAGGAAGGAAGGAAGGAAGGAAGGAAGGAAGGACGGAACGAAGGAAGGAAGGAAGGAAGGAAGGAAGGAAGGAAGGAAGGAAGGAAGGAAGGGGAGAGAATGAATGAAGAAAATAACGGAGCAGGAAGAAATCAGGAACAATGGAAATAAGAAGGAATGAAATAAGGAAGGAAGGTCGGCAGAAAGTTATATGTTGTTACCAGCAGCAGCAGCAGCAGCAGCAGTTAGTAGTAGTAGTAGTAGTAGTAGTAGTAGTAGTAGTAGTAGTAGTAGTAGTAGTAATAGTAGTAGTAGTAGTAGTAGTAGTAGTGTAAGTAGTAGTAGTAGTAGTAGTGTAAGTAGTAGTAGTAGTAGTAGTGTAAGTAGTAGTAGTAGTAGTAGTAGTAGTAGTAGTAGTAGTAGTAGTAGTAGTAGTACAGTAGTAGTAGTAGTAGTAGTAGTAGTAGTAGTAGTAGTAGTAGTACAGTAGTAGTAGTAGTAGTAGTAGTAGTAGTAGTAGTAG
Organism: Cepaea nemoralis; assembly: GCA_014155875.1. Lineage (NCBI taxonomy): Eukaryota > Metazoa > Mollusca > Gastropoda > Stylommatophora > Helicidae > Cepaea > Cepaea nemoralis. Next base: position 50,924 of record JACEFZ010022015.1, on the reverse strand, counting down.
TAGTAGTAGTAGTAGTAGTAGTAGTAGTACAGTAGTAGTAGTAGTAGTAGTAGTAGTAGTAGTAGTAGTAGTAGTAGTAGTAGTAGTAGTAGTAGTAGTAGTAGTAGTAGTAGTAGTAGTAGTAGTAGTAGTAGTTAATTTTCTCTGTTATTGCCTTCTATTCGACTTGACAAAGTTAACAAGGCAGACGCAAGTATGGCTTCTACTTAACTTCCACCGATTTGTTTATGGATTAACTCCAATAGCCTTTGCCTAAAGGGCAGACCATGTGACCATGTAAGGCAGCAGGGAAGGATGGCAGCATGGAAACAGACAGACAGACAGACAGACAGACAGACAGACAGACAGACAGACAGACAGATAGTTAAAAAGAAAGGTAATAGGTAGGTGTATATGTAGGTAGGTATGTAGGTAGGTAGGTAAGCAAGTTGGTAGCTAGAACAGTAGGTAAACGGGTGGGTGTAAAGTAGGTAGATATGTTTTAGTGTAACATGTAAGTAACTATGTATATATGTAGGCAGGTGTGCATTTATTTAGGTAGACAGACAGGTAGGTAGATATGTGGGTAGGTAAGCCGATAGGTATGTAGAAGGATAAGTATGTATGTATCCAGGTAGATAAGTAGGTATCCAGTCTAAAATTCAGGCAGGTGAGTTGGTTGGTACCTATGTTTGTATGTTAGAGGATAGGCAGATGCATACTATGATCAGCAGACAAACAAGACAGCCAGAATGGTAGATAGGTAGATAGCTAAAGCCGGTAATAGGTAATATAATAAAAATAATAGAAAGAACAAATTTTCCATTTTTATTTTATTTTACTAACGACCGTATTAACTTGGAATACCAAACAGAAATAACCTGGCAACAGTACTAAACTACCCACCTAATAACCGTACTAACTTTGGAAAGCCAAATAGAAATA
>JACEFZ010022015.1:22500-47500 GCA_014155875.1 Cepaea nemoralis | reverse complement strand
TGACAGACAGTAGTTTATGGCATCGTGCTTCAAACATGGGATAACAACTTTGGCGGGGACAAGGATGGGGTTATATCTTTCCATGGCAACAAGTCTGGGCCGAATTGTAGATACCATGTACTAGCCATGCTGCGTGATCCCTCTCTCCGCCTGCCTAGTTTACTCCAAAGGAGAAGTAACATCAATACATCTGGAACAAGACAAGCTGCAGAAGCTGCCGGATCAGCAAAGCAATGCTCTAACTGTCCGCCTGTCTGAGTTTCCATCCTAGACCAGTTGCCAACCAAGGCTTAGGGCCTGGTCTGCCGTGCGGTTACATTTAGCCTTTTGGTTGCCTTTCCCCGTACTAGGATAAGGCTTATGCCCTCCCAATTGCGCTCCACCTCCTGAAGTAGTTGAATGGGGTTAAATATAAGAGACAGAAAGACAAGACCGGCATTAAAAAGAGACAGAACGATCAAAACGAAACTAAGATAGACAAATCAAAGAGAAAAGCCGAAAGATAAAATAGCAAACAAGATGAAATAGCCGAAATGAGGAAAAGAAATCCCTCCTCTCCCCTTTTTTTTCCCATTCCGCATCTTTCCCTCCCCATTCAGAACATCGTCTCGGTGTCCTCAACATCCTCCTCTCACCCTGACACCCTCTCACATCGTCCGGTGTACCATTAATTACATTTGCCAACTAACCTCCTTTAAATTTGAATGACACTCATGTGTTCTCTCCCCTGCCCCTATCACTATCTCAGGGTATTGTATATGTCCCATACGGTTGGTTGTTGTCTGTACACTTTAGCCTGCGTTTGAAATGGGCTTTCTTTCTTTCTTTCTTTCTTTCTCTTTCTTTCTTTCTTTCTTGCTTTCCTTTTTTTCTTTCTTTCTATCCTTCTTTCTTTCTTTCCTTATTTCACTTATATTTTGGTTTCACCTCTTCTGCTTTGGTGTGTTTTTTGTTGTTGTTGTTGTCTGATCACACACATATGTCTGCTTACAAGGCATTCAACATTGTAAACTGTTATAAAAGTTAGTTGCATATCCTTTACAGAACTTCGCAGTCAACCCCGGCATCTCTTTGGCTGTTTGTGATTTCTTGGTAAGTTTATGTTCAGTAGTTTGCCATTGCTTTCTGAACGACCGGCACGCATACTATTGCATGAAAACCAACGTGTACTTGTACCTTCCGGTGTCGAGGTAACTATTTGTATTAATAGTAATATCTGAAATATTAGTGTTTTGTTTAATGTGAACACGAGATGGTAAAAGTATACATCTAATTTCTTCTTCTTCTCTTCCCCCATTTACCTCAATGTAGTGTTTGGAGGGGGCGTAAAGATCTTTTATGCTCTGTTTCTAATGTTCTTTGCAAGTTTGTATACATTTCTCTAAGTTTGTTTTTGATATCCTCACTTCATCTCTTACGTTGTCTTTCCCTGGGTGTGTATCCAATAAATTGTTTCAATGTGGCTCTTTATGGCTGGGCAACGAACAGCAACTAACGAACGACACTGAATGCCGTAACTAAATGAGAAACATGAAACATGCATTAGGTTTCAGATAAGGCGTATGTGTCTTGTAAGGTGCGTGTGTCTTCTAAGGTGTATGTGTCTTGTAAACATATCAAAACCATTAGTATATGTACATTTACAAAGTGGTGGACTTTCCCTTAAAGTAGCCCCACACATGTCGGCGTTTGTGGCGGAGGGATACAGTTTCACGATCACGACATACCGAGATGAAAGCGGGCCGCAGTTGATTTGGGAACGCATCGCTCTGGGTTGATTTTTTATGTACGTCGGACGTTCAGAAAGCAATGGCAAATTACTGAAAGTAAAGATGTTTAGAAAATCACACACATCCAATAAATGTTGAGGTCGCTTGCGACTTTCTGCAATGGGCATGCAACTATCTGACCCCACCCCAAAGGTATGTGGTATGTCTAATTGCAAGACCAAAGTAATACCGATGTTAACAGATTCAACGCCAAACAAAAAGTAGGTTTGGACCAAACAGAACTGGATGGCGGAAAATGGGAAGTAGGGATGTGTCACAGTTATGACTGAACAGTTGTTAAATTGGTAGCAGATATGCTATAGTATACATCTAATACAAGGGGGTTGCATAAGAAAAACTACTGTATATAAGCCCACGTCAGATATAGAAAGTTACTGAAGACAATGAATCATCTCATGACATTTAATCAGTCAACGCCGGATTGCCCACAACTCGGGTATTCTTCAATGCAACACTAAAATCCTGCATCATGATGTAAAAACGTTGTGGAGCAAACACATCAGCAGGGTCCTACTTCTGGCGATCAGCTGAACGTGCTCCACGGGAGCGTGTATACGCGAGCTGTGGAAGTGCAGTGGTTAGCGTGCTAGTCTGACTGCCGCGTGATCATGTGCTCGAATCTCTATCGAGGCGTAATTTCCTTTAATTGACCTGGGCTCTAAGGATTAAACCCAGAATCAACTGGTACCATGCAATGTCATTGGAAGTAAAAGAGGCCGACGTAATACTAAGCACGTCACCTATTGAGAACTTCAATCCTATACAAATTTGCAGCCACCATCATATGCTTACTGACCACATTGAGAACACTTATTATGCTCAGCGCGTGCAAAGGGTCCTTTCATTATTGACTTACTAGTAAAGGCAGGCCTAAGCTGCCGATGTGGAAGCGGTTACGGATGCAATTTGTAATCCTGCATGCCACGCTCGAAACACAGCTGCGGCCGATTTGAAAGCAGACTGCCTTGCGTTGGTTTCCATACAAAGATATGAGCTTCGGCCCTTCAGAAATCAATGACAAACTACTGAATATAAACTTGTCAAGAAATCACAAACAGCCCAGCCATTCCGCCCCTTTTATAGTGATGGGCACGTACAGAAGTCAAGGGAAAGCAGCAGTGTCTTCTTATTTTCTGATTCTGTCCCTTGTGTTCTACGCGGACCAAATCAATGTGTGTCTGTTATGGTAAGTGTAAAACTGGAGACACAATCATTCATATGTATGCTCATTGATAGAATCGGAGACGCTAGGTTCTGTATGTGGTACGAAGTGATTGTCCCGCCTGCCTCACGCCCCGAAGGTTGTGGGTTCGATTCTGGGCTACGTCGTTCGATTCACGAGTGCAATTTTCTAAGAGACTACCGGGGGTCACCGCTGGAGCTACGGAGCTCGTGCTTTATGCGACGCTTTCTGCGGGCCGCCGTGCGGAAAGAGACCGAGCCAAGTGGGATAAAACCCGGCACAATGAAGTCTGCCCCCAAGATGGTTAACCCGGTCAACAAATGCCCGCATAAGTCGGATGTGTCGGCCTAATGGCGCAAGAACGCAGCTTTGCTGTAAACAGGCACAACGCAATCACATCCGAAAATAACGAAACTCTGGATGAACGAAGAAGAAGAAGAAGAAGAAGAAGAAGAAGACGAAGAAGAAGAAGAAGAAGAAGAAGAAGAAGAAGAAGAAGAAGAAGAAGAAGAAGAAGAAGAAGAAGAAGAAGAAGAAGAAGAAGAAGAAGAAGAAGCCTGCCATCTTGTCTTTTACAACTCCGTTAATACAGGGTGGTCCGTTAGTGAAACCTCCGGGGCAAACTCCCAAGGGAACAAAAGGTCAACACACCCAGCGTAAGTACAGCACTATCAGAGAATCACATAAGACCAGCATACCGAGCATAAGTACAACAGTCTCAGAAAATCACACAACACCAACACACGGAGCGTAAGTACACTATCAGAGAATCACACAAGACCAGAACACCCAGCGTAAGTACTATCAGAGAATCACACAAAACCAATACACCGAGCGTACGTAAAACAATATCAGAGAATCACATAAGACGAGAACAGCTAGCGTGAGTACAACACTCTCAGAGAATCACACAACATCAACACACGGAGTGTAAGTACACTATCAGAGAATCACACAACACCAACACACGGAGCGTAAGTACACTATCAGAGAATCACACAAAGCCAGCATACCGAGCATAAGTACAACACTCTCAGAGAATCACACAAAACCAACACACGGAGCGTAAGTACACTATCAGAGAAGGAAGTGTCTATTCGTAGGGCCCTGTGAATAAACACAGCGTCTATTCGCAGGGCCGGCCCTGCGAATAGACTCTCCCATCAGAGAATCACACAAGACCAGAACACCGAGTATAACACTATCAGAGAATCACACAAGACCAAAACACCGAGTATAACACTATCAGAGAATCACACAAAATCAATACACCGAGCGTTCGTAAAACAATATCAGAGAATCACATAAGACCAGAACAGCTTAGCGTGAGTACAACACAGTCATAGAATCACACAAGACCAACACACCGGGCGTTAGTACAACACAGTCAGATAATCACACAAGACCAGAACACCGAGAATACGTATAGCACTATCAGAGAATCACACAAGACCAGAACACCCAGCGTAAGAACAACATTATCAGAGAATCACACAAGACCAGAACACCGAGAATACGTATAGCACTATCAGAGAATCACACAAGACCAGAACACCGAGCGTAAGTAGAACACAGCCAGGGAATCACACAAGACCAAAACACCGAGAATACGTATAGCACTATCAGAGAATCACACAAGACCAATAGACCGAGTATACGTACAGCAATATCAGAGAATCACACAAGACCAATAGACCGAGTATACGTACAGCACTATCAGAGAATCACACAAGACCAATAGACCGAGTATACGTACAGCACTATCAGAGAATCACACAAGACCAATAGATCGAGTATACGTACAGCACTATCAGAGAATCACACAAGACCAATAGACCGAGTATACGTACAGCACTATCAGAGAATCACACAAGACCAATAGATCGAGTATACGTACAGCACTATCAGAGAATCACACAAGACCAATAGACCGAGTATACGTACAGCACTATCAGAGAATCACACAAGACCAATAGATCGAGTATACGTACAGCACTATCAGAGAATCACACAAGACCAATAGACCGAGTATACGTACAGCACTATCAGAGAATCACACAAGACCGTGTGTACGTACAGCACTATCAGAGAATTCTTCTTCTTGCTTCGTTCGCTTGAAATACGTCCATAACTGCAATGATGTCTCTTGTATGAATTTAAGTATCAGAGAATCACACAAGACCAACACGCTAAGCGTACGCACAACACATCCAGCGGGACACATTCCTTAACCTACATACTCCCACGTTCACGGATAACTGTGACAGCATGTTTTTGTGAACTTAATGGGGGAGAGGAGTGGTCTATCTGTTACATGTCCCCTCTCATTCCAGGAGACGAAGGTCAGCATGGCTGAATGGATCAGATCGATAGTTCTTAAACATCCGGTGTGCTGATGCCGAGGTAGCGGATTCAACCCCTACACTGGTCATCCGAACTAAAAATTGTTGACTTTTCGTTCTTGACTTTGTGACGTTAATTACAAGTACCTCAGAAGTCAGAGTTGGTTCGCCAGATAGCGAGGGACACTGGTAATAGGGAAAGCTAATCCACACGCAAAAATCAGCCCAGTACACTAGAAGTAGTGCATCGAAATGGACTATGTTTGAGTTCAAAGTGAGACGGGTGGGGTGGGGGGGGGGGGGGGGGGAGACAACTCCAGCAAACTTGACCACAATACATGTTACACTTGATTTTCACAAAATAAAGAAAAGACTGTACCCTCACTACGGGGTAGTGGGTCGGACAAAGGGGAAAAATTGGGATAACACGTCTACATGCCCGTTTAAACTCCCTGAGCAGCTGGAAATGGACATGAGTAGACTAACAGGGGGGCTACCGAGGCACAACTTCAACATTCAGAAAACCTCACTACACGATGCCCGTTTCGTGGCGAAGATGTTACGAACGCAGTTCGTAATCCCGCATAACGCGTTCGAAACACAGCTGAGGGAGTTTTGGCAGCAGACCAGTATAATTTTCCATACAAAGGTATGCGTGCCGGTCGTTCAGAAAGCAATGGCAAATTACTGAACGTAAATTTGCCAAGAGATCACGAACAGCAAATTTAAATAAACATGCTGGGGTTGACTACAACGTCCGTAAAGGATATTCATCTAACCTGTTTACCTACAAGAGCATATCTATAGCATAAGGTTCTGGTATGTACACATCTGGATTCACGCCGGTGCTACAGAGTTGGAGCAATGTGCTGAGATGCTTTGTGTGTGATGTACAAGGAGGGACTGAGACACCTCAAGTATATTATACAATCAAGAGCGCGCGCGAACGCACACACATACACATACATACGCATCCTGTTGCGTATTATGTATATGATGCACATACACAGAGTAATGCATCGTCTTGTATCTACAGTGTCAGTATGTGACACGCACACTCGCCATGATGTATCCCTACTTGATACACACACGCGCGCACCATGTATATAAAGTATATGATACACTCATTCACCATGTTATCTACAGTAAATGATACACACACACTCATCATGTATCTAATACATATGATACACACATACACACACACTCATCATGTATCTAATACATATGATATACACATACACACACACTTACCATGTACATAAAGAATATGATATACACATACTCACCATGTATCGAAAGTATATAATACACACAAACACACACACACAAGAACAACTCACCATGCTGTATCTAACACATATGACACACAAAAACATATACAGAATGAACCATCACGTTTGTCAAATGTATACCACACACACACACACACTCACACACACACACACATACACACACGCGCGCGCACACAAGAACAACTCACCATCCTGTCTCGGCTCATCTTGTTCCTCTTGTAATTTGCGGTGTCGAGGTGAAGCATAAACAGCGGGAGAGTTCCAGTTTATGTAAAAACGTATGTAGGAGCGTATACAACAACAGTGAACGCAGAGCGAGAACAAATGGAGGACACTCAGAACCCTTCACCATAAGATCTGGAGTACGACAAGGCTGTCTTCTGTCTCCTCTCTTGTTCATATCATAACCTATATAGACAGCATCATGCTGTATCTAATACATACTGATAAACAGAAACACGCACAGAATGAATCAACACGTTTGTCAAATATATCCGACACACACACACAACACACACACAACACAACACACAACACACACACACACACACACACACACAAGTACAACTCACCATGCTGTATGAAATCCATACACCGAAAAAGAACACTCCCAAGAAATCACGCTTCACTTGTTTTAAACGGTACACAGAAAATACCAGATCCATACTCACTTAACCATCCTGGGTTTATTTCTAAATACACGCACACTTAATCGGCATGACAGGCACACGGGTGCCCTCGTCCAGTTAGCTCGGATAAAAACTAGTCCTTTGGTTTCACAGCACAATCTTCAACGTAATCCCTATGCGCGTTTGTATACAAAGAGTATAGACAAGAGGTTATGATTACTCGGTCAAGCAACACAACATGTACCGTGTCTGATACACACACGCAGAGGCCGGGGTAAACAGCGGAACCTTGGGCTAAAAAACAAAACATCCGATAGATAAGAAAGAATATATTGTGATGTTACCACACACACAAAATGAGAGCGGAAAAAGGTATGACCTAAAATTAGCTACTTTCCAAAGAGGCGGTGTGCCCCAAGACGGGCCAGCACGGAAGTGAACATGTAGAACTAGGCCCCGTGCGCTGACAGAGTGCCAAATGAGACGAGAGTGAAGATGGCTTTAGGACGGTCCCAAAAGTGGGGGGAATTAGGTAATAAACCTGGAAGTATGGGTGAGGTGGGTGAGTGGAAGGGAGGGGGTGTCGCTAACTGGCCAGGCAGGGCTTGCGCGTCACGTTCCTATTTACATGCGAGTGTGGAAAAAAATAGGAAAAGGGGGCAGGGCTAGACCCAGCTTTGAACTAATGGGAGCTGCTGGCAACGAGCAGATACTACCCTAAGCCTATTACGTAGAGGAACCGAGCGAGGTGACGAGGGGTGGTAGAGACCGAGGGGGGATCTAGATAGCGGGGTGAGGTGAACCAACCGAAATTTCAGACTGGAGAATAACGAAGTGACGAATGTTGAAGATTTCTGTTGGTGGTCTTTTAGAATGGCGGCAGGCAGAGGTTCTCATATAGATATATGTCTTTGATGTTCATCTCGTTGGGACAGGAGAAGCTAGTTGCAGATTCTTTAGGGACATCGTAATCAACCGCAGCTTTGTTTGAGTGTTTGCTATTGTCAAGGCAATGTTCTATATATTTCTATAGTACCGACCCTGAGGCTAAGGGGATAGTGAGAGACAGTTTCATAATTCATCATCATACCCAATCGATTATTCTAAAGCAGCTGGGAACGATTGTAAGTAGATCGCTTTGCGTATATTTCCATGGTATGAGGCGTCGCCGCTGTCTAGTGAATTATGAAAAGATGATGCAGGGACTGATTGCAACACCCTGTAAAGGACACGCAACTAAATTTTGTGTTTGCATTGATTTCTGAACAACAGCCGCTCACACCATTGTGAAAATCATCGCATGGCGGTCTGAGCTCCTTCTAAAAGCTAGTTCATTGGCTAACACTGAAATTGAGGTGTGAAGTGCTAAGCATTCACATCTTCTAAAGAACAGAATAATCTAATGGAACGACGAATTATCTTCCAAGTCGCCTTTCCTCAACACAATTGCCAGAACATTCGAACAATTACTCAGATTGAGCAATTATTAAGCTGAGTTGACCTCTGAAACGTAGAGACGGGGACAAAAGAACAGAATCCTCTTAGGTCAGGGGCAGAACGCGGACCACATTTTTGTTGAAGCAAACACAACACCACCAGTGGTGCAGTCACAGAACACTTTTTAACATTAGAATCCATCCCATTTCGGATAGAACCCCCGACCACTCCAACGGAAGGTCACTACGCTACCTTGGCTCCCATAAATAGTGCCGGAGGATTGAACAAACTGCATCACAACGAAGTCAAATACAATTTAAAGATTAAGCTACACAATATGGAAGGGTTGAACAAAGTGCATCACAGCGACATTAAATACTAGTTGTACATTAAGCTACACAATATGGAAGGGTTGAACAAACTGCATCACAGCGACATCAAATAATAGTTGTAGATTAAGCTACACAATATGGAAGGGTGGAACAAACTGCATCACAGCGACATCAAATACTAGTTGTAGATTAAGTTACACAGTATGGAAGGGTGGAACAAACTCCACTACAGCGACATCAAATACTAGTTGTAGATTAAGCTACACAATATGGAAGGGTTGAACAAACTGCATCACAGCGACATCAAATAATAGTTGTAGATTAAGCTACACAATATGGAAGGGTGGAACAAACTGCATCACAGCGACATCAAATACTAGTTGTAGATTAAGTTACACAGTATGGAAGGGTTGAACAAACTCCACTACAGCGACATCAAATACTAGTTGTAGATTAAGCTACACAATATGGAAGGGTTGAACAAACTGCATCACAGCGACATCAAATAATAGTTGTAGATTAAGCTACACAATATGGAAGGGTTGAACAAACTGCATCACAGCGACATCAAATACTAGTTGTAGATTAAGCTACACAGTATGGAAGGGTTGAACAAACTGCATCACAGCGACATCAAATACTAGTTGTAGATTAAGCTACACAATATGGAAGGGTTGAACAAACTGCATCACAGCGACATCAAATACTAGTTGTAGATTAAGCTACACAATATGGAAGGGTTGAACAAACTGCTTCACAGCGACATCAAATACTAGTTGTAGATTAAGCTACACAATATGGAAGGGTTGAACAAACTGCATCACAGCGACATCAAATAATAGTTGTAGATTAAGCTACACAATATGGAAGGGTTGAACAAACTGCATCACAGCGACATCAAATACTAGTTGTAGATTAAGTTACACAGTATGGAAGGGTTGAACAAACTCCACTACAGCGACATCAAATACTAGTTGTAGATTAAGCTACACAATATGGAAGGGTTGAACAAACTGCATCACAGCGACATCAAATAATAGTTGTAGATTAAGCTACACAATATGGAAGGGTTGAACAAACTGCATCACAGCGACACCAAATAATAGTTGTAGATGAAGCTACACAATATGGAAGGGTTGAACAAACTGCATCACAGCGACATCAAATAATAGTTGTAGATTAAGCTACACAATATGGAAGGGTTGAACAAACTGAATCACAGCGACATCAAATAATAGTTGTAGATTAAGCTACACAATATGGAAGGGTTGAACAAACTGCATCACAGCGACATCAAATACTAGTTGTAGATTAAGCTACACAATATGGAAGGGTTGAACAAACTGCATCACAGCGACATCAAATAATAGTTGTAGATTAAGCTACACAATATGGAAGGGTTGAACAAACTGCATCACAGCGACATCAAATACTAGTTGTAGATTAAGCTACACAATATGGAAGGGTTGAACAAACTGCATCACAGCGAAATCAAATAATAGTTGTAGATTAAGCTACACAATATGGAAGGGTTGAACAAACTGCATCACAGCGACATCAAATACTAGTTGTAGATTAAGCTACACAATATGGAAGGGTTGAACAAACTGCATCACAGCGACATTAAATACTAGTTGTAGATTAAGCTACACAAAATGGTGTCAAAATTGTTAACGTTTTATATGCAAAACAAAAAGTGGGTTTGGACCAAACAAACATGAAAGACGAAAAATGGGAAGTTAGGGTGACTCACGTGTTATTATTTACGAGTTGTTAATATGGTAGCAGAACAGTTGTATTATAACACAATGACAACATTTCGGCGATATGTAAGCCCATGGCAGATACGAGAAGTCGGTTAAGACGATTGCTCATCCCATGGCACTTAATGAGTTAACATGATGTATATTATTATTATTATTACGATTAGGTTATTTTTATTATTTTTTAAAATTAATTGCATGTTCTTTGCAGGACGTTGCAATCAACCCCAGAATATTTTTGCCGTTGGTGATTTACAAGACAATTTTTAAGTTCAATATTTTTCAACTGTTTTCTGACGCTGATACCATCAAAATCAACGCAAGGCCGTCTGCATCGAAAGCGTCTGATATCCAACCCAACACTGGACATGGCGTATGCCGAGGAAATGTGACGCGCGTTCACTGCCCCAAAGCCACAGCGCTGGCAGTATTATTATTATTATTATTATTATTATTATTATTATTATTATTATTATTATTATTATTATTATTATTACAGAGGCTGACCAAGAGAAGTGATGCTGAATGTACTGAGACGGTGGCGTGGAGGAATATCAGCAGTATAGATGATCCAGAATACCAAAGACCGAGATAAGTGGAAAGCTGGCATGACACTTTACTACTACTACTACTACCACCACCACCACCACCACCACCACCACCACCACCACCACTACTACTACTATTATTATTATTATTATTATTATTGTTGTTAGTAGTAGTAGTAGTAGTAGTAGCAGCAGCAGCAGCAGCAGCAGCAGCAGCAGCAGCAGTAGTAGTAGTAGTAATAGTAGTAGTAGTAGTAGTAGTAGTAGTATTTAATTGTTGGTTTAGCTTGTAAAGGATTACTTCCACAGCCCACGAATAGCTCCATAAATGCTCGAGTCTCACCCCTTGCATCGCACAAGGAGACTCAGCAGAGTGCACGAAATCCGTAGCATCGGTGAGGCTGCAAAAGTGTGCATAGCAGAATCACACAATCAGTCATTTTTAATTTTCGTGAGCAGCATTTTTAACTTGGAAATGTTGCCAACTTTTCGGTGCCTAGGTGCCGTGGGAGGCACAAGTGTACTTCGACGTATAACCAGCTGGACACCCCTAATCAGTTGGTATTGCGGAGGTGACAGGTTCGAATCCAGGTCGGTAGCTATAGCTTTTAATGTTTATGTTGGAAAGTGCATCCTACCCTAATATATCGCCTTCTGCAACGATATTTATCTCTGGTTATATTCCGCATCCATATTTATCTCTGGTAATATTCCGCATCCATATTTATCTCTCCTAATCGTCATCCGTCTTCTAGGATATTTATCTATGTTAATCTCCCTCTTCCCTCTTCAATATGTATCTCTCCTAATCTCTCTCCTAACTCTTCAATATTTATCTCTCCTAATCTCTCTCCTACCTCTTCGATATTTATCTCTCCTAATCTCTCTCCTTCCTCTTCGATATTTCTTTCTTCTTCTTCTTCTTCTTCGTTCATCCGGAGTTTTTTTTTTTTTCGGACGTGATTGCGTTGTGCCTGTTTACAGCAGAGCTGCGTTCTTGCGCCGTTAGGCCGACACATCCGACTTCTGCGGGCATTTGTTGACCGGGTTAACCTTCCCGGTTTCTTTCTTCTAATGTCCTTCCTCCCTCTCCCATATTTATATCCCATAATCTCCGTTCTCTCTTTTCCATATTTATCTTTCCTAGTATTCCTCCTCATCCCTTCCATACTTATCTCTGCTAATCTCCCTCATCCCTCTCCAATGTGTATCCCTCTATCCAAATCAGTTTCTCCTGTTTTCTTCTCCCAATAGCCCACGCCGCGAGCTTTATCTATCCAGTTCTCCTCTTTCACCCTTCGAACTTTATCTAGTATACTCCCCCGTCCTCACTCCCGCCATGTCCGGCCATTACCGTCTTTCCTTTCCCTCATACGTAGATTGCAGTTACTTCTCTCACTCCTCCCTTTCGGTTTTATATTTATAATCTCTATTTCTCTACATAATTGTTTATTCCTCTCCCCTCTCTATCTCTCTCTGCCCCCCCTCTCTCTCTCTCTCTCTCTCTCTCTCTCTCTCTCTCTCTCTCTCCTCTCTCTCTCTCTCTCTCTCTCTCTCTCTCTCTCTCTCTTTCTCTGGTTTCTTTTTAGAATCTATTTCTCCACATAAATGTTTATTCCTTCCCCCCCTCTCTCTCTCTCTTTCTCTTAAAGGCCCTTGTATCTCTCCTATTCTCTCGCTCTCCTGACACATGATCTTTATCTCCTCTTCCCCACCTCCTCCCTCCTCCTCACTACTAACTTTATATACCCCCCCCCCCCCCCCCCCCTCGCCGACACAATCTCTCTCGGTAAACTATCGCATCAAAGACGTCGGAATAACGAAATCTGTGTCGCACGATGACCTCATTACACGGGCAGACACAACAACCGCCACCAGGCAGCAATCCAATACGCCATTCAATCAGCCAAGCTTTCATTAACTACCACTCGCATTTCTCAATCAAACAGAAATACGACTTAATATGTTATTCACGGCTATAGTCTTTCAGTCCCCGCCGCCGCGGCGACAACAACAACAGCAACAACAATAACTCCAATAGCGACAACATATTACCAGTTAAGTGCTAGCCTAACAAACTGGCATCGACTGGCAATCATCGTAACCAGTACAGACCAGCGAATACTCATAAAAATATAAAGTTAGTTGCATATCCTTTACTTGACGTCGCTGTCAACCCCAGCCTTTTTTTTTTTAGCAGTTCAGTATGTTGTCATTGCTTTCTGAATGACCGACACCCATACCATTTTATTTTTTTTAAAAAACAACAACAACGCAAAGTGATCTGCTGCCAAATCGCCCAGCAGCTGTGTTTCGAACGCGGCACGAGGGATTGTAAACTGCGTCGGTAACTCATTCGCCACGGAGTCGGCAGCGAATACACCAGACAATGAATACTAACACACCCACATACGCATTTGCACACACAGGCACGCACGCACGCCCACACACAGGCACGCACGCACGCCCACGCGCAACCACACACATAGATATCTAAAATGTTAACGTGGCTGAAAGGAGAAGAAAGCTCGCTCTTAAACTTCTGGTGCGCTGGTGGCGGTTTAGGCGGTTCAACCCCTGCAGCTGCATTAACTTATTCAGTGCCGAGAGATCATATATCGCCACATGCGACCTGTCAGTTGGACAGAAGGTCGATATATCGCCATGCTAGGGTAATCGTTTTATTTGTTTTGTTTCGTGGTATCTTCCGCAAGTTCAATGCTCAGTGAATGGAAATTTACTTTATAATACTACTTGTTTATTTGGTTGGCACTGCTTGCTTGCTTGTGTTCGTTGGCTTGAGCTCCAACGCGAAGTCCTGTATGTCGGATGAAGGCATCCTGTTGTCCAACATCAGTGTGATGTCATACACGACCTGAGATTTGCGTGAGTATCCGTTGTCCCATGGTTGGCACTGCTTGCTTGCTTGTGTTCGTTGGCTTGAGCTCCAACGCGAAGTCCTGTATGTCGGATGAAGGCATCCCGTTGTCCAACATCAGTGTGATGTCATACACGACCTGAGGTTTGCGTGAGTATCCGTTGTCCCATGGTTGGCACTGAATCAGTTAAGTTGGACTTAAACGTTGACTTGGATGTTGGTGAAGAAGCGCACTGTCTCTTAATTTGGCTTTACCATGCAGTGAGCCTATAATAAGATCTACAGAAAATATGCCAGGGATTGCAGTTGGTGGTCATAATATAATAACGGGTTACGTTATGCTGATAACACCGTCGGTATATTACTAAGTCAGACATAATTATATAATATAGTAACACATGTTATGCGGATGACACTCTTGATAGCAACAAATCAGACTGAACTATATAATAACTTACGTTATGCCGATGACATCGTCGGGATATCATTATGTCAAACAGAACTACATAATATAAAAACTTACGTTGTGCTGATGACACATGATATCATTATCTCGGACATAAATATACAATAATACCTTCCCTTAAGCTGATGGTTCTGTCTGGATATCAAAAAGTCAGACTAAACTAAATAATATGATACATACAGTGGTTGTAGACAGTTAAAATAGGGCCTCGACTTGAGTAATAGGAAGATAGAAGTAATAGCAATAACAAAGAAACAGATCATACATCCATGTACAATTAAAGTAAATGGTTTTATTTTATGGCAAGTACATAACCTTACTTGTCTAGGCAAATGGATAACATTATATGGAAGATGTATGAGAGAGACAAAGATACTATTTGGCAAGCACAAACTAAATTTTATTGCAAAAAAAAAAAAAAAAACATAACATATGAATTAAATCTAAGTCAGTTGAGGTTATAAAATGAATTCTGCAATGTTACATATTATAGTTTTATGATATAGCAGATTATCGTGAAATTCTGAAAAGCGTTCCCCTACCAAAGCCACAGCGCCAGTATGCTCATGCTCATAGTACAGGGTGTTTGTAAAGTCTCACTACACTGTATATGTAGAACACATGTGAAAGATAAAGTACGTGATGTCACCACAAAATGTGCTCCACAGTCCGTTGTGAAGCTGTATACAGCGAATGTTCTGTATTCTGCTGGAGTAATTCTTTGCATTCCAAACAGAATGTTTTTGATGACATTATGTACTTCATTTTCCAAATTTGTTCTAGTTACAAAGTGAAATGAAACTTTACAAACACCCCGTATAAATGATAAAGCGAATTAAATGACCTGGACAAAACCGTCACGAATGGTTGAAAATATTAGCCTCTAAATACTGGCATCTCACCTTTAACAGGTAAACCAATGCAATGGCCATAATTTCACCTGGGCCCCTCCGAAAGGGATACGTTCAACAAGCATTACGGGGGCCTCGGAGATATGATTTTACAACAGCCAAAATGCAATAATCTACACTTTTTGAAAAAGGCTATGCCACAAAGACAACTTATACACATCAGAAAGAGGCAGTGGAAACTGTTCGGCCACTTTATGAGAAAAGAAACATTAAAACATGTGACAAATGGAAAGATATTTGGACCGAGAAACAGAGGGAGCCAGGGAAAGATGGTTTTTGACAATCTTGTGTTATGGCACACAAGTGTTAGCTGACACTTGCATTGGAGATCGCTAGATATGGAGAAGCGCCAGTACCACGCCAGTAGGCAAGGCATCTGATTATATTATATATATATATATATATATATATATATATATATATATATATATATATATATATATATATATATATATATATATATATATATATATATATATTCAGTAGCATGTCCCTTGCAGAACTTTCACTCCCATAACAACCTTCCGGAAAACTTCTCGGTCATAAGCAAAATGTCCCGAATTCGATACACCGATCTGGAGATCATCTGCCACATCCTGCACCCATCTTCATCTGCGGCCTTCCTCTTCCTTCTGCCCGGGTACACGCCCCTACATTAATGTTCTCTCCAAAATTTTATGATGTTTCAACTGACCAAAATATTTAAATTTTCTTTGTTTTATCGAATTTATTAGCCAATTTTCTTCAATATTCAGCTCTTGTCGTGTGGATGCGGTTTTTTTTTTTTCTGTATCCAAGATATTTTTATAACCCGTCAATAACGAAGACACAAACCATAGATTGCACGATTTATTGCCTGGCATATTTCGCTGCATCTCATCAGGTACATATATCATTTATATTCAACGGCATTTATGCGCTGTTCAGCTTGTTTAGTAAACGTCCAGGTCTCAATGGCGTCTGTTGCAATGGGAAAGACTCGTGTTCTTAAAAATCGAATTTTTGTAGTCCTATCTGTCCAACTCCACTATTTATTCAGTTTTTTTTTAAAGTTTTTGAAGAGCTATAGATAGTCGTATTTATCTCTCTCTCTCTCTCTCTCTCTCTCTCTCTCTCTCTCTCTCTCTCTCTCTCTCTCTCTCTCTCTCTCTCTCTCTCTCTCTCTCTCTGTGCGCGCGCGTGTGCCTGTGCGCGTGCGTGTGTGTAAAATAACCGGTACCGTGGTTTAGGGAGATGGTGAGGCGAGCAGTTTCATTATTTCCCGACATATCAAGTCGTAATCAGCAGCGAATGATGTGGAATCAGACCGCTGTGCGTTGCTGTCGATGGTATGAGGCGTGGGCTGTTCAGAAAGGGCAAACTAACACTGTCTTGTAAATCACAAACAGGCAATGAATGCTATAGCTGGCTGCAACGTCCTGTAATGGACATGCAATTAACCAACTTCCTGTCCTATTTACAACCGCATCAAATCTCTTAATAGATTTACCACACGGGCAACCCTCCCAGTTATGACGTGAACTCTTCACCTTAATGCCAACTTTGAAAACCCATGCAACAGCATTGTATCTCCCACCCTGTAATTTATTCAGTCGGGTGGACAGAAACGCTCTGGGGCATACAGGAAAAAGCAGATTCCTTTGAGAAGCCAGCAGCGGCACAAAGGCATGCTTGCGACCTCAAGCATTGAGCACTTGGGCCATAACCCTGGTTGCCTCAACCCTGGTTGCCAGGCAGTGAAAGAAGTTGGCCTTTTGTTGCTGCCCTGTGTGGTTGTGAACAGGCCATGGACGTAATGTCAGCGCGTGGAACATAAACCCAACATGCCTGACATGCGCCCTGGGTTTTGCTGTGCCAGTTTCTGTGCTGAAGTTTCGAGTGGTTGTGTTGCTTTTTGTTATAGAACCGAAGAAACAGTTCCGAGTTGCGGAGTTGGTTTTTATTATAGTACTGATAAATAAGTGCTGAGTGTTTCTGTTGATTTGTACAATTATAGAATAAATTCCGAGTGTCTGTGTTGGTTTTTGTTATAGTACTGATAAATAAGTTTCGAGTGACTGTGTTCGTTTTTGTTATAGTACTGATAAATAAGTTCCGAGTGTCGGTGTTTATTTTTGTTATAGTATTGATAAAACAGTTCCGAGTGGCGTTGTTAGTTTTTGTTATAGTACAGATAAATAAGTTCCGAGTGTCTGTGTTGGTTTTTGTTATAGTACTGATGAATTAGTTCCGAGTGGCGGTGTTGGTTTTTGTTATGATACTGATGAGACTAAGGGGAAGGCCGAGAAGTAAATACCTTGATGGCTTGGCCATGTGGCATGGTCGAGACAGGAACACGGAGCTGATCCACGACTCTGGTGATCGAGTGAGATGGCAGAACATGACCGCCCACGCTTATCGACATGGCACATGATGGATGGATTGATGAATAAGTTCTGAGTGTCCGTGTTGATTTGCTTAATAACATATAATGGCGAATAAGTTTTGAATGTTTGTGTGTGAGTTTGTTTTTGTTATTTTCCTTTTTTTTCTGACGAATAAGTTTCGAGTTGTGATTTTGTTTTTATGTTTTATTTTCAATAGTACTGACGTGGCTACCTGAACAAATATACTAGGCCGGTCGGTCCCCCCAGAGAACCGCCGCTTTTCTCATACAGAATCTTCTGTTGGATTCCATTATGCTAGACCGGAGACCTGGTCAGAGGTCGAGAATCTCTGTAGGTGGCTATGATGAGAGCGACGTTCTGCAAAGAACCTGCTACATGATGGTATTCTTATACCAACATTTTACAAAGTTAGCTGAATGTCCTGTACATGACATCACCATCAACCTCAGCGTTTTGTGAGTTACTACATACTATTCTACGTTCAGTAGTTTAACATTGATTTGTTAATGTCCGACGCCCATATCACACCACGAAAATCAACGCAAGATGGGCTGCCTCCAAACCCTCCTCTCAGATTGTCGTGAAATTTTGAAACGCGTTCACTTCCCAAAGCCACAGCGCCAGTTATGATCATAGTACAAGGTGTTTATAAAGTCTCACTACACTTTATATGTAAAACACATGTGAAAGATAAAGTACATGACGTCATCAAAAAATATGCTCCACAGTCCATCGTGTAGCAATATACAGCGAATGGTTGTCGTCTGCTGGAGTAATTCTTTGCATTCCAAACATAATGTTTTTGATGACATTATGTACTTCATTTTCCAAATTTGTTCTAGCTACAAAGTGAAATGAAACTTTACAAACACCCCGTATCTATATCTATAAAACACAATGTATGTCTGTGGGGATGTATTTGATGCGTTAGATAACGGTCCATCCGATTGAGATGAAATTTTCTACACGTCTTCTTTTCATACCCGTGCAACCAACTGTCATAGTTTTTTTTTTTATTGTAGAATCAGCTATTTACTTACTAAAATTTAATAATTAAATTACATGACTTAACATAAGAAATAATATATAAAGGGACATATCTTTTAGTAGCATTGCTATATCTTAGGTTAAGTCCCCTGGCTGTAGATAGATAGATAGATTGATAGATAGATAGATAGATAGATAGATAGATAGATAGATAGATAGATAGATAGATAGATAGATAGATAGATAGATAGATAGACATATAGACAGACAGACAGACAGACAGACAGACAGGTAGGTAGGTAGGTAGGTAGATAGGTAGATAGGTAGATAGATAGATAGATAGATAGATAGATAGATAGATAGATAGATAGATAGATAGATAGATAGATAGATAGATAGATCCCGGCCAGGGCCTGGGCGAGACCGGGCTGGGTCAGCTAGTAAACGATAATGCGAATTAAATGACCTGGACAAAACCGTCATGAATGTTTGAAAATATTAACCCCTAAATACTGGCATCTCTCCTTTAACAGGTAAACCAATGCAATGACCATAATTCCACCTGGGCCCCTCCGAAAGGGATACCTTCAACTAAATATCCAGACAGTCCCAGACCAACAGATCAGCGACATTTGATGCTTGATAAAACATTCGTTGAATGCATAACGATGTACCCAACACCAGTATAGTATGAAAATAAACACGGAAATTCAGTACAAGTAACGACTTGCCTCCCATAGAACGGCTAGCTGTGCACAGAGCCACGACTGGCCATTAACACGCATAAATATGTAGTAAGTAGATCATTTTACCCCAGTAACTGGAGACTGTGAGGGAGCGCCGGAGGGGTGAATGCTGCAGCAGTCACTGTAGTTTTGCCTTATGATTGGCGTGTTTTCTAGTATCAACTACTTATTCCGTTGTGTTTTTGTCAGTCGCCATCAACATAACAATGAATGTGCGTCAACTTATTTACTCGGATCGATTTACTTTGTTGGTTTAATTGTTTGGTGTTCAGTTCGCGAGGGTCAATTATAAAATATGATATGGTCTATCGGAATGTTGAGTATTTGTTAGGTTTGTTGCTTTTTTGGTGTATGGGGTAGGCGCTACAAGACTGACTTACAGACAGACAAGTTTGCACGAAGACAGACAGACAGACAGACAGACAGACAGACAGACAGACAGACGTAAAGACAGACGTAAAGACAGCTAGAAAGACAGACAGAAGGTCTGACTGACATACAGACAGACGAACAGATGGACACACAGACAGATGGATCGGACGAACGAAGGGACGAACAAAGGGACGGACACACACAGACAGATGGACTGAGCAGCCAGGCAGACAGATAAATGGTATGATACCACTACCTTACAGATGTAATGGACGCTGTAGGGCGTATGGCAACATTACATTACAGACACATTAAACAAATTATTATTATTATTATTATTATTATTATTATTATTATTATTATTATAACAGTTAACTAGCATCAGAAGAGTATGCTCGAAGCGCAGTAGATAGTTCTCTGGCCTGCCTGTCCAGTTGGCAAGCGTTGGAATCTCATGGAGGTGGGTTTTATTTTTTAACTTAACCCAGCCTAAAAAGAGTTCCAGGGAACATCTTGAGAAATGAAGATGGACGGCGGCACAGTGTTGCCCACATCGCCCCTGGAGTACCGATTGCTCTATACATATCAGGAGCTGACACCACACAATGTTGTCTGGGCAGCGGCTTTACGTCCCTTTACAGGACGTCGCAGTCAACTCCAGTATAGTCTGCAGAAGTCGGATGTGTCGGCCTAAAGGCCCATGTATAGCAGCTCTGCCGTAAACAGGCACAATGCAGTTACGTCTGAAAATTCACCCCGGATGAACGAAGAAGAAGAAGAAGAAGAAGCAGAAGAAGAAGAAGAAGAAGAAGAAGAAGAAGAAGAAGAAGAAGAAGAAGAAGAAGAAGAACCCCAGCATGTTATGGTTGTGATCTCTCGGCAAGTTTAAGTTCAGTAGTTTGCCATTGCTTTCTGAACGACCGACACACTGAAAAAGAATAAGAAGTGTGGAAGGGCCGGGGGTGGGGGTGTTACTTTACTAATTATTTTTTTTTAAAACCATTTGAAATATAAATTAACAAATAGGAAGAACTTAGAAGCAACAGAGCTGTAGTTCCTGAGACAAATGTTGCGAATTCCTTGGACGGCCAAAGTAACTAACAACGATTGTCTAAGAGAGGCTAATGAAACTAGAACCTTATATACAACAATAACAACCCAAAATATAACGTATCTAGACAAACCTTCTGGCCTAGAGAGACGACAGTGGAAGATAAACTCTATGGACCACTGAGTTAACTAAAACAGACAGTTAAATTCATACAAGAGACGACATCGCAGATATTGACATATTTCAAGAAAAGGAGAAGAACAATAACAAACAACTTTCTTTGGTAATTTTTTTCCTTAATTTTTTTTTTCATTTTGGTCTTTTTTCTTTGAGAAGAGAAGCACTGGAGAGCATCGTGTCAATTGGAAAGGCCATGGGGGAAAAGAGGCAGAGGCAGACCAAGAGAAATGATGCTGGATGGACTGAGACGGTGGCATGGAGGAATATCAGCAGAGTTGACCGAGAAACACCAAAGACCGAGATCTGTGGAGAGCCATGAACGCCCTACGTCAGCTGGCAGGGCACTTGATGATGATGATGACCCAATACGCCAGGACCAGCGTAAAAAGATGCCTTTCCTTGAACTTACTTAAGATCAGAAACCAGAACACAAACAAAACAAAATGCCCCAAATGTGTTACTGTACACGTTATCCACCCCATCCCCACCCCAACACCATTTAAGACAATCCTCCCACCCCAAGTACATAATTTAAAAAAAATAAAATGCAGTAAGGACTAATAGCAATAGGGAGTGACTACCGGGTCGATCGTTAGGTCACATGTGACTTGGCAACGGTTAATATCCATCAATGCTGGTTGTAAACTGAGATTGGATATTTTAGTTTCACCGTCAGTTCATATTTTCTTCCCCTTCGTTTTGTTTTGTGTGTTGTTTTGTTTCGGTTTGGTTCCTCGCCGTGCCTCCTGGCATCTATCTCGCTGTACCCGTTGGTGCAAGACAATCGAAAGGAGCCTTGCGTCTCACGTGCAATGAGCTGAGGGCTGGAGATAGCTGTGATTGAGCGCCCTAATCTTTAAGTCCGCGGTAACAGACTAGGAAACAAAATCGAAGACAGTGACTAAATCTGCCCTTTAACCTCTACTCACTCACTCTCCCCTCCTCGCCACACTGTTAGTCTCTCTGGCTCTTTTGGGTCACGTTTGACACAATAACGCAGTACTACTGTTTGCCAACTGCTGTAGCAGTAGTGTTTGTGTGAGTGTGGAAGGGGAGGGCGGGGGGGGGGGGGAGAGAAAAGGACGTGCGGGGAGAGTGAGCGAGATATAGTGTATGTGTGAGTGCGCGTGCGTGCGTGCGTACGTGCGAGTGTATGTGTGGAATCTGAATAGTGCTGAATTTGGAGAAAGTACGCGTGTGCGCTCACACACACGGACACACACACACACACAACACACACCACACACATCGTAGAATGCTGGGCCGATGCCGCTGGTGAGTCGAATTTGCTGTGGATGCAAAGGAGGAGTGGAAATTGGTGTGGAGATGGTGGGAAGGGGCGGGGTGGGGGGGGTTAGAGTTGGTGGTACCATTATTGTGTGAGGAAACTGTACTATTAGTGGGAATCGACTTGAAGAGGGCGGCAGGAGTTGTGAAGGAGGCTTTAGGTACCGTCACAGAGGAAGGAGGGAAATGCCCGATTATTTTTTTCTTAGTCAAGTGAGGCTGACGGATGGAGGCAGCTAGGGCCGCTTGCGATCAATTAGTGACGGGATGGCAGTGTACTATTACTGAGCAGGGTAGGGGTGAGGGAAGGGGTGGGGGGGGGGGGGGGTACAGTGGGTACCCTTAGTTAGTGTGATTGTGTTATTTGTAAGTGAGATTTGGAGGCGGGGATGGGGGGGGGGGGGGGGGTGGGGGGGGGGGGGGGGGGGGGGGGGGGGGGGGGGGGGGGGGGGGAGCGGGGGGGGCTGGGGTTGGGGTGGGGGGGGGGGGGGAGGGTGGGGGAGGGGGTGGGGGGGGATGAGGGGGGAGGGGGGGGGGGGGGAAAGGGGCGCTCCGAATACTATAGTGAGGGCGCAGTTACAAAAGTTAGTTTGGCTGTCCCTTTACAGGACTGCACAGCCAAACCAACCCCAGGCCCATTTATTGTCTGTTTTGTGATTTACTGGCAATTGTACGTTCTGTGGGACGCCGTTACAGTACTAGTTACCTAGTACATGACGTCGCAGTCAACTCCAACATTTTTGGCTCTTTGTGATTCCTGGGCAAATTTTTACCTGTCAGTAGTTTGCCGTTGCTTTCTGAACGACCGGCACTCATACCATTTTATAAAAACCAACGCAAGGCGGTCTGCTGCCAAATCGCCCGCAGCTGTGTTTCAAACGCGGTATGCGGGGTTACGAACAGAGCCCGTAACTCCTTCGCCAGAGAGCCTACTAGTAGTAAAAGTGATAAAAATGACCCAAGATAAAATACATTGTTAGTTATTGAATGGCGCAGTCATGTAAGCAATGACCCAAGATAACACTACATTGTTACTTATTGAATGATGCAGTCATGTAAGCAATGACCCAAGATAACACACATTGTTACTTATTGAATGGTGCAGTCATGTAAGCAATGACCCAAGATAAAATACATTGTTAGTTATTGAATGATGCAGTCATGTAAGCAATGACCCAAGATAAAATACATTGTTAGTTATTGAATGGTGCAGTCATGTAAGCAATGACCCAAGATAAAATACATTGTTAGTTATTGAATGGTGCAGTCATGTAAGCAATGACCCAAGATAAAATACATTGTTAGTTATTGAATGATGCAGTCGTGTAAGCAATGACCCAAGAAAAAAGTTAGTTGCATATCCTTTACAGGCCGTCACAATCACCAATACCAGCATTGTTTGCTGCTGTGATCTCTTGGCAAGTTTACGTTCGGTAGTTTGCCATTGCTTTCTGAACGACAGGCATCCATACAATTTTCGTAGAAAACCAACGCAATGCGGTCTGTTGCTAAATCGCCGGCAGCTGTGTTTAATGACCCAAGGACGTCATGGGAATAGCTGATTCTTTTTTCGTTCGCTTGAAATGTGTCTATAACTGTAATAGTAATGGTGTCTCTTGTATGAACTTCATTGCCTTTTGAGTTCACTCAGTGGTCCAAAGAGTTTATCTTCCACTGCTGTTTCTCGAGGTCAGAAGGTTTGCCAAGATATTTCGTATTTGGGACAGTCTTGGAGCATGTGATGTGGCGCTTATCCACATGTGCACATAGCTGATTCGCCAATCTTAAATTTTGTATACATATGGCTGCGTAATCTGGTGTGTCCTGTTTTGAGGAGAAGATAAGTGATGTGCCCTTGTCTGTCCTTAAGGTGGTAATCGTCTTGAGCTGGTGTTAGTGGCTTTCTGATTGATTTGATCATTCAATTCTTTTGGTGCCATGTAACAGGCACATCAGGGTGTTCTTCTGGTGCTCTTTCCTAAGCTTCTTCTTCTTCTTCTTCTTCTTCTTCTTCTTCTTCTTCTTCTTCTTCTTCTTCTTCTTCTTCAGCATTCCAAGCCATTGAGGTTCTTTGCTGCAGATACAAGCTGTCTCCATTCGTCTCTCTGGTAGACATTATCTTTCCTTAGCTAGTTATGGAAATATCGAATCTTTCCAAATGTGGTACCACGGACACACAAGGACACACATACTGCGGCAGAAGAAGAAAACGGAGAATCCGTATCAAAATTAGGAGTGATTACAACATTTATTGAATGAGATTACGGACAAGCAATTATAATGTTTTGGTGGTATAATTTTATTAAAGAGACACCGAGTGCGCTGTGGAGAAAGTGGAGGTGGAGAGAGATGACAAGCAGGGATGATTGCGTGAAGGGGTGGGCTAGAGCAGTGGTTCTCAACCTTTTTTTTTTGC
>JACEFZ010022015.1:0-17500 GCA_014155875.1 Cepaea nemoralis | reverse complement strand
AAGAACAACCGAAGCTGTAAAATAGTACATACGTTCTAGAATACTTCTTCTTCTTCGTTCATCCGGAGTTGTCGGATGTGATGCGTTGTGCCTGTTTATAGCAGAGCTGCGTTCTTGCGCCGTTAGGCCGACACATCCGACTTCTGCGGGCATTTGTTGACCGGGTTAACCTTCTGCTCATCTACCAGTTCTTTGTAACAAAAATATATTTCCAGTCATCTAACAATTCCCTGCCATAAAAAAAAAAATTATGTTCATCTACAAATTCACATTTGTGATTTTCTTTTTTGCAATAAGTAAAGATTGTGTTCATTAAAACATTTTTTTTTTTTTGCAACAAGAAACAATTATGTCTCCACTAAAAATTATTTGCAATAAGTCATAATACTGTCTATCTAAAGATTATTTGCAATAAGAAAAACATTATGTCCATCTAAAACTAATTTGCAATAAGTGCATATTCTGTCCATCTAAACATTCTTTGCCAAAGGAGCAATTTTTGAGACTTAATTGGAAATATGATAATTTGCGATAGAAGAATCGAACTGCACTGAATGTCAGAAACATAACATATTAAATTAAAGGAACTAAACATACCTAATGAACCAAGGAAATAGGTTAACTGGGTATGTTTAGTTCCCTTTATTTCATATGTTATGTTTCTGACATTCAGTGCAGTTCGATTCTTCTATCACAAAGTATCATATTTCCAATTTGGTTTGGGGATTAAGGAACCCTCTGAGGCCATTAAGACAGTAAATACATGTTAGTTAGTCGACAGATCATCCTCATTGCTCATCGAACCATTCAGTACATAAGTGCTCGGATCCCCTCCTCAGTAAATCCCGCAGCGTGTAGCGGCTAACGACACCAATTCTGTGTTGGTTTATCAATCTTCTTTGGCTTCCTACGTGTTCTTGTTTGGCCACACCTATTTTAATTTGCTGTTCTCGCAGTCTGATCATGGTTGTAGAATCACAGTCATAACTTGGTTCTCGCAAAAGCAGGGGCGTCACGCGGGGGGTGCGGGCCTCACCGGGTGACACCATCAAGGGGTGACACCAAAATAAAAAAATTGCAAATTTGACAAAGCAGACATAGCAAAATAACAAAAATTTAACTTTGTCCGAGTTTGTCGAAGTTCTTTATTTATGTTTTACCTGAAGTATTGAAGTTATATTGTTCAATTTGTTTTCTTTCTTATGTCCTTATTAACTTTTTGACTTATTTTACAAACATTACTATATGCGATTATATATGGTACAGGAACACTCGGAAGAAGACCATGGTGAAAGTCTAGAGGGGTGACACCAAGAGTTTACCGCACTGGGTGACACCAACCCCAGTGACGCCACTGCGCAAAAGTCTTACTTCTTGTAGAGCATTCAGAATGTCAGCCTGGTCCATGGCGCGTCCGCCCTCCACAGTAGCCTCACCTGCGAGCTTGTCAGCCCGCTCATTTCCTTGTACTCCCGCATGCCCTGGCACGAAGATGAAAGTAATCTTTGCCAGCCGAGACCGCTCCAGAAACAGTAACCACTCTCTTCGGAGATATATAACCACACATGGTATTATTCTACGCCAAGCCTGCCACCATTATTCCGAACATGCAGTTTACGCTACAAACAACCGCGGACATATGTAAAAGCATTTTAACACGAAATTCTTAGCTCACAGTGTCTCGCCACGCACTTAACTCAGTAGCAGGGCGACGAAACCATAAGAAAAATGAGGAGCATTTTGTGTCCTTTGATGCACCTATCCCATCGTTTTATCAATCCCTCCCCCCCCCCCCACAAAAAACAAACACCGGCTGCATAAAACTGCGTGCTCTGTTTTGTAAACCACATTTTCACTTCACACTCAACTTCGGCGTCATTCGCGAAACGTCTCCCTCCAAGGTGGGTTTTCAGTGGACAGAAAAGGTGGAAATAGTTAGGAGCTAAGTCGGGGCTGTAAGGTGAATGTTCCAGAACTTCCCACCTTAGTTGGTTAATTTTCTCCTGAGTTAATCGAGCCGTATATGGTCTGGAATTGTAATAAAGAAGCAACACTCCTCTAGTCAGAAATCCTGGATGTTTTCTTCGAATTGCATCATGAAACATCGATATAACTTCACAGTACGATTCAGAATTCACATTGTCACCTTTCTTCTTGAAATTGGTTAAAAAGCACTCCTTGACAATCCCAGAACACTGTCAGCATAACCTTCTCTGCTGATGGCGTAACCTTGAATTTTTGAACACAGGGCGAAGAAGGATGTTTCCATTGCACTGAAGCACGGTTTGATTCGAGCTGGTAGTCAGCATAAACAGGAAGTATTTCCTTATGTATGTCCTTTGCAGGCAGTCATTTTGCCCACAAAAAACGCACAACAGCACGTTGCTCTTTGGTTGCACACACTGTAAGTAAAGTCGCCATTTTGTTTATGCGCTGCGCATGCGCATGAGATACCTAGCGCCACCTGACGAACAGGAATATAAAGTTCGATGTTGCTGTCACCTAATGACACCTGTAGAAAACACCAACTACATTAACCTGCCATCCCACATAACTGCGTGACTTACTTATTGACTCGCCCTCGTATCTGAAGGGCATGGAGGCGGCTACAGGAGACAGAACGGTTTGGTTGAGGGCTTATGCCCCAATGGGGAAAACAAGGCAGAAGATGGGAAGAAGAAGTATAAGAAACGAAAGATGATCCACTTCACTGCACCAGGTGTTATTCCATATGTAAGAGTAAGAACACATGTACACACCTGAAAACGCAATAAGAATACGGTGGTAGGCCCATATTTTCATGGCTCTCGGGGTGTGTTGTGGTCCGTTGGGTCAAGCGGCCGCTCAGGGTGTGATGTGGTCTGTTGGGTCAATCGGCTCTAGGGGTGTGATGCGGTCTATTGGGTCAATCGGCTCAGGGGGAGTGATGTGGTCTGTAGGGTCAATCGGCTCTCGGGGTGTGATGTGGTCCGTTGGGTCAATCGGCTCTCGGGGTGTGATGTGGTCAGTTGGGTCAATCGGCTCTAGGGGTGTGATGCGGTCTATTGGGTCAATCGGCTCTAGGGGAGTGATGTGGTCTGTTGGGTCAATCGGCTCTAGGGGTGTGATGCGGTCTATTGGGTCAATCGGCTCTCGGGGAGTGATGTGGTCTGTTGGGTCAATCGGTTCTCTGAGAATGATGTGGTCTGTTGGGTCAATCGGCCCTCGGGGTGTGATGTGGTCTATTGGGTCAAACGGCTGAAGGGGAGTGATCTGGTCTGTAGGGTCAATCGGCTCTCGGGGAGTGATCTGGTCTGTAGGGTCAATCAGCTCTCGGGGTGTGATGTTGCCCGTGTCACAGTCTTCACTTCCCAAGATCTCTCCTGATTCATGTATTTAGGATGTCGTCCTAAGAACCCAGGTCAATTTAACAAAAATATGTTTGATGCGGATTGAGATACATGACCACTTTGCCGGCCTACCAGCGTCTAGCCTCTCCGCTACCGCGCTTCCCCTACTTTGAATAAACAATCATCAACAAGTATTTAGTCCCTTGGGGTGGTTCTCACGCTTCCTGGTGGTTAAATTCCAGTTGTGTGGCGAGTGCCGGTCTTTGATTCCACGCATGTCTACATTGATATTGTCGATGAATGTGCTTGAGGGTTACTGATACCCAGTCTCATAATACCCCGACAAAACGAGTCCAGGGTTCGAAATCAACGGCGGCTGATTTGGAAGCAAGTCGCTTTGCGTTGATTTAGATGGTCCGATGCGTCAGTCGTTCAGAACACCATGGTAAACTACTGAAAGTAAAATTGCAAAGTAAATCACAAACAACCAGGTGATGCGGTTGATTACAGCTACCAGTAGGGTCTCCGTGGCGAAGTGGTCAAGCCGATTGACTCGGGCTCCGAAGGTTGTGGGTTCAATTCCGGGCCGCATCCTTCGGTTCACGAGTCAAATTTTTCGGAGACTCCTGTGGGTCGTCGCCAGAGCTACGGAGTTCGTGCTTGGTGCGACGCTATCCGCACTGCGGAAAGAGACCGAGCCATATGGGATAAAACCCGGTGCAATGAAGTCGACCTTTTCGACTTTTAAGCGACCTTTTTTTACCTGTAACATAAAAATGTGCAAACCTGTTGGCGAGCCTAAGTTAGCGGAGATGCGGTGTTTGAGGCGTGTGCAGCGAATACCTCGGACTGCCAGAGTCCAACGAATAATAACCCACTAAAAGTATTATACATTATGTACAACAACTGGATGTTTGTAAAGTTTCACTACACTATGTATGTAGAACACATTTTTAAACAAATCTTTTTTCCGTTAATAACACCATTCTGTTTGGAATGCAAAGAATTACTCCAGCAGACGACAGCCATTCACTACATATTGCTTAACGATGTACTGTAGGGCACATTTTTTGATGACATCACGTACTTCATTTTTTCAGATTTGTTGTACATACAAAGTATAGTGAGACTTTACAAACACCCCGTATAAGGACGCAAACGGCGTTCTGTGCTTCTTTAATCACAAGAGATGTATTGAAAGACATCATGACAGCTGCAAAGATCAGCGGTAGAAGATGTAGGCAGACCGAATGAAATGACAATGGATGACTGCGACGAAGGCAAGGAGAAATATCACGAACAGAATTGATCTAGAACACCAAGCACCGGATACTGTGGAGATACATGCACGCCTACTCCAGCTGGTATGGCACATGGTGATGGTGATAACCAACCAGGGGTCGAGGCCCCGTCTTTGAGAAGCCCTGGTCTATACTGCAAACCAGCGGTCTTCATCTAACAGTCTGAGAAGCCTTTGCTCAATAATCATAACGAGTCCAGTCGGCTATTATTATCCGCTAACGATTCTTTCATATTGTCCACGTCTGGACCCTCTCTTCCCCACCACAAACACCCACTTCAGGGGTATTGCGTGTCCGCCGTCACAAACAGACACCATTCTGCTCCATCCTCCTACACCTCCCTTTCTCCCTGAAGTCAAGGACATGTTTGTCAGGCCGGTTGGGAGAGGAACGGTCCGGACAAAAGTAGCCAATGCTGACCTCGGACGTAATTCGGTAACCTAATAGTGAGGTCCGGCTGTCGGATGGACCGCTGGCATGTCTGGTGGGAGTGGGGTGTTGCTGGGGGGACCAGACTAGCACACATCATGGCCGACTGGGTTGTTCCACAGCGACCTTACAATTGAATCTCATTCTGTATTTGATGGCACATCAAACAGTCTACTTTCAACCCCACTGGATGAAATGAATGGTCACCATCATCATTCTTGATGGCTAGCAGTATACCGTTATATGTTTATAATGTGATAGCCTCATCACATTTTGTTGGTCTGAAAGGAGGGAGGAATAGGTGGCCAATATTGCCCTCACTTTAGCAAGCGACGACCTAGGCTCGTGATACACAGGAAATACTTGGGGAATCCATTGAGGTCGCTGAGACAGTTACATAAATAAACACACATAGTACTGTCTGGCGCTCACAGAAGGAGAAGAAGGAAATAGAGACTAGAGAACGCACTATATAATTGTGTTGCGTATCCCTTATGGGACGTTGCAGTCAACACCAGCATTTTCAGCTGCTGTTGATGTACTAGGCAAGTGTTACGTTCAATAGTTTGCCATTGCTTTCTGAACGACCGGCCCCTATACCTTTTTTCGAAAAAACCAGCATCGCCGTGTTTCGAACCCGGGTGTACGGGCTCACAAACCGCGTTCGGAGGCCGTTAGCCACAGAGACCGGTAGAGGACGCACTAGACAACATAAAATTTGAAAGCTATAGTTACCGATTGGGATTCGAACCTGTCACCTCCAAATGGCGACAGCGCCTCGCTGCAGGAACAAGTGTACTTCGACGCATGACCAACTAGACACTCCGGGATTTCGAACCTGTCACCTCTAGTTGGTCATGCGTCGAAGTACACTTGTTCCTGCAGCGAGGCGCTGTCGTCATTAAGAGGTGACAGGTTCGAATCCCGGTCGGTAACTATAACTTTCAAATTGTATGTTGTCTAGTGCGTTCTCTAGTCTCTACTTCCTTCTTCTCCTTCTGTGAGCGCCAAACAATACTATGTGTGTTTACTCGTGATATTTACCATCACAGTTCGCTATCGACTTTGCTAATGCACACATATAAACTACACTCCTCTCCCAAGAAAATAAATGTAAAACTGCACCAACTATAGGTACTTTCACACTAATGAGCCTTGCTGGCAATACCCCTCGAATCATGATGAAGGGGATTGAAGACAGGCTAGAAAAGGAATTACAAGAAGTAAAGAAATGTGTCACACAGGGCAGAGGAATCATGGACCGTACCTTCAACGTGAGGATTATCTTAGAGAAATGCATAGTGTACAATGTAGATCTTCATATTTGTTAACCACAGTAAGGCTTTCCTCTGTGTTTATCATCACATATTGGGGAACATCATGAGAGACAAGGAAATTTCACAACAATATGTCCTTAACTGAATCAGTGTACATGAACAACAAGCAGGTGACGGAACAACTGGTGAAATATTTAACTGGTTTATGTAGCAGTGTAAGACAACGCTACATTCTTTTTTCTCCCCATATTTGTTAAAAATCTATGCAGGCAATATAATGAAAACCTGAACAATTATGATACCATTTATAATTTAGGATTCATTCACTATTGTAGGAATCCGGTTCTAGAGCGCAGATATGCAGGTGACACGGTCCTCCTCGCAAAGAGCGCTAAGTAATTAGAAGAGTTAGTCCAGTCGTCAAAAGACACAGTAGCGATCAAAGTGTTTAATGAACTTTAACAATAAATAATTCCCACAGATAAAGCTACATGTCAACACAACATCACAACTAACAATGAAATACCTGAATGTATCACAAGCTTTTGAATATCTTAGCGTGACAAACAACAATGGCACCGATCAAAAGAAGTCGGGCGAGGACTGTCCATGCCAATGCAAATGTTGAACAGGATTCCGAGTCTATGGCACAACAACAAGAAATAATCGAAAGTAAAATTGTGTAGCAACTAACCTTTCCGATCACTGGGGGTAGGTTATGTATAGAACAGGCCTTTGAATGATGATGATCTCCCCCGATGTGTCTCCACCTTGACGTGGTGGTGGAGCTTGCGTGTCCCATCGACCCCATTTGCCTGCCGATGGATGAAAAACTACATATCGGACAGCTTATGGGATAGGGACCAGACTAAGAGAGACACAGCCTGCTGCTCTGCAGGTATAGACTGAGGATAGCAGTCACAATTTAAATCAGGTGCGCGAAGGCAAACTTCTTGGTCCGGACAAAACTCTTAATGTCGAGGGCTGTGGCTGATCGCCACTAAGCCACAAACCGTCGGATCTGAGAGCCGGGCCGATACCCTCCTACCGAAAAATAGAGGCGTGAGCAAGCTACATGCTCAGGTCCGATACATGTTCGAAGGCTCTCAGCTGTGGGATATGAGAGATTCCCGGATGAGAGGGCCAGGCCGTTTCTCGTTCAATGCTGCACGAAGGTAAGGTGCTGAGCCGGCAGCACATGTAGCCTACCTCGTGAGCGAGTACAAAAAGTCAGAAAAGTGCCCCAGTCGAAGGAATGGTTACGAAAACTGTCTGAATCAACTCATAGAGAGTGTAGACAAAAGGGGAAAACGTCTCACTAACACGAAGTGGAACGCACGGCGAGCGAACCTATTGTGTGGTCCGAAGTCAAAAGCAAAGCCTACCGAATGGATGTCGCCCGCAGTCTGACCGTTCCTGGTGTGTGCTTGAGCGACCAGTGGCAAGCAATAATATGCCCAACACATGGAAGTGAGGAATTAAAGCAGCCATGAGCAGGACGTGGCAACTCCTCGGGTCAGCCCAGTCTCAGAGCAATATGTGCCGGCTCTGCAATTATGGAAGCCTCCTTGGATAGCGAGGGAATGCCCATGGTCTGCCCCTGCCTTCCCTTGAGGGCTGACCGCGATGTCGTTGATCGTTCTATCTTGACCAGCTGAGATGTTGGCGACATCACAAAAGTCTAACGTGCCTCGAAACCAGAGGAAGGCTAACCTCATTAAAATATGCCCGCCGGAAGCCGGAAGTGTCGTCCTACGGGTGGCAAACTAAAAATTGACACTACGCAATTACGTCCGAGTGAAATGTCTCGTCCGAATGTCTCTCGTGCTAGGAACAGCTCTGACTACCTAGTTTCCGAATGCCGCTCTTGTTCGGAACAGCTCTGACTAGGTAGTTCTCCGAATGTCTGTCGTGCCTGGAACAGCTCTGACGGGCGCAACGACAAGCACATGTCCGAAAACTCGCAGAGTGGATGCCGGCTGCAAACCTGTCTGATTTGTGCGGGAATGGCCCGGGGCAAACGAAATTACCAATATATTGAAGTGAGGATTTAAATCAGCCATGAGGACGTGACGATTTCCCTCGGTGAGCCCATAAACAGGGCGCTATGTGTCGGCCCTGCAACTATGGAAGCAACCTTGGATGGCGGAAAATGCTATGGACTGTCCCTGCCTTCCTTTGAGGGATGACCGTTGTCTTCGACCGTTCAACCTTGGCCAGCAGGTTTGTAGATGGCACCACAAAAGTGAGAGTCTCCCAGGAATGCTACCTGGTCAAAAAAGCACGCTATTGTCGGATGTGTTGGCCTACGGGTTTCGGCCCAAGGGCGCATAACAGACACACCGCAATCACATCTGAAAAAACACTCCGGATGAACGAGAAGAAGAAGAATAATGATGATGATGATGATGATGATGATGATGATGATGATGATGATGATGATGATGATGATGAAAAAGAGGTTACGACGAAAGTTACACAATGTCTGTTGCATGTTCTTTACATAAAGTTGCAATCAACCCCACCATGTTCTTTACATAAAGTTGCAATCAACCCCACGTTGAATTGGCTGATTGTGATCTACAAGGTAGTTTTACATTCAGTAGTTAGCCATTACTTTCAGAATAGCCGACGCTCATAGCATCGATATCAACGTAAGGCGAGCTGCTTTCAATATCGCCGACGGCTGATTTTGATCCCTCATGTCGGTATGTTGAGGGAATTTTGTAAAACGTCGACCTCATAAGATTCTGAGATAAGTAGCAAAACAATGTATTTTCAAATTTTCATTTTTTCTTCATTGATCTCAGTTTTGCATCTTTTTATTATACTCATCCCGTTCTTATGCCTTAATGTAGTCATTGGAGGGTCTTCTCCGTGATTATATGTTATGTTTTGTGTATGTATTTGT
Source organism: Cepaea nemoralis (assembly GCA_014155875.1). NCBI lineage: Eukaryota > Metazoa > Mollusca > Gastropoda > Stylommatophora > Helicidae > Cepaea > Cepaea nemoralis. The sequence goes on along the minus strand of JACEFZ010022015.1, from coordinate 8,253 downwards.
TTGTTGATGAAGGCTAGTCGCCGCAAAGCCCTGTATTGTTTCCTAATTCTGTTGTGTAAAGCTGCATTACTTTGTGTTATTTTATATTCTTTATCACGGAACATACATGGATGGCTTGGCCACGTGGCATGGTCGAGACAGAATCACAGCACTGATCCACGACTCTGGTGATCGAGTGAGATGGCAGAACATGACCGCCCACGCTTATCGGCATGGCACATGATGGATGGATCACAGAACAAATGTTACACAGAAAACCTGTACCCTTTAAAGATGAAATTGAAATCGGAATGGGGTTTACAACAGCAACTGTTGACAGAAGTAAATTTGTCATCCCATTGAAGGCACACCGCCCTGCTCAACAATTACCTCCATTGGGCGACCAGCTTCAGCTAACTTTCATAATGACCTGAGCGTGTCTCAACGCTGCAGGCATTTGCCATGGGCGATACACGCCCACCAACTTCTGGCCCAGCAAGGTCAGGCAGTGGATTCACGAGTGGAATCTATTCATTCATTCCAGGTTTGCAGCTTGGGAGCGTTCAACCGTGACAGCCGCTGCTCCCTTTTCAATACGGCTTCCCTGTGTGTGCCTGATGCGGTAAGACTCCTCGCAACATGACAAGGTCAAGGTTGTTTTTTTCTTTTTCTGGAGTGCATGGGATGGGTACGCTATCTAATGTGAAGAAAACAGGGGATGAACTCTGAACTTCGAACTTTCTTTCTGTGGGCACGACTTTGCTTTGGCTATTCTTTCTAGTCAACTCACCCAGATTGCACGGGTGCCTGGCGTACTGGCCCGGTGTCAGCTTGCCCGATGGCATTTTTGAAAAGTTAACTGCATATCCTTTAAAGGACGTTGCAGTCAACCCCTCTTTGGCTGTTTGTGATTTCTTGGCAAGTTTACGTTCAGTAGTTCGCCATTGTTTTCTGAACGAGCGACACTCATACCTTTGTATGAAACCCAACGTAAGAGGGTCTGCTGCCAAATCGCATACAGCTGTATTTCGAATGTCATGAGTACAAACGGAGACGAAACATTCACTTACAAGGGTGGAACTTCAGATGATCAAATACCTTCTACTGTGCAAGGTCTATCGATAGAGGTTCCTATTACCGCTTCAGTGGTTAGTACTGGCTCCAATTCAATGCTGCTACTCTTTGCTATAATGCACACCCTACTTCAAGCAATCCAGTTTTAACCACGACCCCTTTAGGAGTATTGAGCATATGCTCCTCCATTCTCCCATTACCACTACCCCATTCAACCTCAGAAGAACAGTTATAATTAAGGCACATCCCAGCCTCAGATTAATAATCCGAATCAGCATCATTTCGGAAATTAATTTGAAAAGGATTGTAGTTTACATGGGTAATGGATTCTCATCATCATCATCTTCCACTTTTACCGTCAAGCGGCGTCGGGAGGAATAATTGGCGCTCCAGTGTGTATTTCTTAAGATCAGTGTGTTCAAATAAGGATAACCCTACGACAGGTCCAGCAAACCGGTAACATCAACAGCTAAAGTACACAACAGTCAGGGTAATGGGTATCAGGGGCATAAACGGGTAGACTCACATGTTTATATACCAATGGGCATTCGACGAGTGATTTGGTGAGTATTATGCCGGACGCCTTCACTGCCCATTACATTTTCTGGTACTCATTTTAGACTGGATCGACCTGGAAGCTCAGGTCATATTTTGCGTGTGCCGCGATGAGAATTCGAACTCATAACCACCAGGACGAAATGCCAGCTTCGAGCCTATACGCTTGCTACTACAGTGCGTGCTATATCGAAACAGCTTCCTACCACTCTTTAATTAAGTGATTCTTACCAACTCCAATGCAGCGCTGAACACCCTCGCTCAAATGCACGCCTTACACAAGGTTCAAGGCTTGAACTTTTGCAGACAAGAAGATAATGACAGTGGGTAACCTGCCACATGGCGAAAGCAGCTCAGCGGTGACAAGGACAGGGTTGTCAATGACTAAGAAAAGCAGTTGGTTAAAGGGTGGTCGCGTGAAGCCAAGACTTTGGGAGTGGTAGCTGTGACAACGACTAGCGAAGAAAGAAAGGTCAAGGAAAACACGCTATGAGGTGGCTGTGATAGTGAAGTACAATTATCTGTCGGCCGGGCGGTTTTGTGTTCGAATCGCCTTAGAGGAAGTGATGATTTTTTAAAATAAAAACTGTATCATCATCATCTCATCATGTTCCTCTTGTAAGTTTGTTACAATGTGCTTTTCTTAAGGCACAATAACTACAACCCATAGCGGAAATAAGTAATACCACTCCATAGCAAAAAGCTGGGGCGGAATTGTTAAGGCGATGTGTTTGTCCATGCAGCTTGCCTTGTTTCCTCCAGAGGAAAGGTAACACCAATATATATGAAACTAGACAAGCTGCAGAAGTTGCCGGATCATCAAAGCAATTATGATACTGTCCGCCTGTAAGAGTTTCGATTCTAGACCAGTTGCCGACGAAGCCTTATGGCTTGCTGCCTTGCCATGACATTTTGTCTTTAGGTTGCACTTATGCTCACTAGTATCAGGTTTGTACCCTCATAATTGCGCTCCTCCGTCCAAAGCAGTAGGCACAATGTGGGGTGTGGGGTTTAGTGACCGCCGCCTAACATTCGGCGATAACAGAAAGCAGTAGTACCGTCTACGGTTATATAGTTTAGTTAGTTGCATATCCTTTACAGAACGTAGCAGTTAACTCCAGCATTTTTTGGCTGTTTGTTATCTCTTGGCAAGTTTACGCTTAGTAGTTTGCCATTGCTTTCTCAACGACCGACACTCATACCACTGTCATTAAAAACCAACCCACGACGGTTTGCTGCCAAATCGCCCGCAGCTGTGTTTCAAACGCGGTATGCTCAGTCCTATCTCACTAAGACCTGACAGACAGATAGTTATTACATTAATTCCATCTGGTCCATATGGTTATTATTCTGATACAGTAATTGCCCGGAATATAAAGTCCCTTGCAGGAGAGTCCACAAAATCAGTGCTTCAGATGGTAGACAGACAGGTGAAAGCAGCTGGCAATACCTTGACATAGATTTCTGGCACACAGCCTGGCAGAACTAATGCCACGTCGCCCTTAGACAGCCAACAGTCGGGTCCTTAACGATTTTGAGACGAAACCATGGAAACCAGAAGTAGGTTACTATTTACCTGGAGCTGCTGCCGTTTTGTAGAAGGAGAGGGGACGTCTTTCTCCGTAATCCCGTATATTCTTGTGAGTAACGTAACCTGCGCGAGAATCGGTAGCTGTTCTCGCCGCGTTGGTAACTTACGGGGTATGTGAGCCGGTCGCTTAGAAAGCAATGGCAAACTACTGAGCGTAATCTTGCCTAGTAAAAAAAAACACCGGTACTCGTCGAAGGTAAGGCAACAGAAGTATGTATCACAGGAATCATTAAAAGCAAAAATAAAATTAACCTATAACTCAATCAACAAACAGATGCCGTCTCCACAGTGTAGGTCGGCTGAAATGAATTTCAAAAATCGATGACTGGAGTCTTATCTGTACGCTCTGACAGACTGCTGCTCATTCCTCTCCTCTACCCTCTGCCCACTGAAGCCATCACAGCAATAGGGTGAGTATGTTAAGAGACAATGATTGGCGATCGTCGAAGATAAGGCAACTAAGGAACTATTCAAATTTAAAAAAAAAAATTAATTAGCCCGTAGCTCAATCAATGAGGTACCGTCCTCACAATGAAAGTTGTCTGCAAGGGATCTCAGCACTCTTTGTGCATTCTGTCATACTGCTGTTGTTTATCTCTTGGTGTTATCTTCCTTCTTCTTCTTCGTTCATCCGGAGTTTTTTTTCGGACGTGATTGCGTTGTGCCTGTTTACAGCAGAGCTGCGTTCTTGCGCCGTTAGGCCGACACATCCGACTTCTGCGGGCATTTGTTGACCGGGTTAACCTTCCCGGGGGTTTCTTAGGACGTTAGACTCTCACTGTTGTGGTGTTATCTCCCATCCCAGCTGGCCCATATAGAACAGCCAAAGGCATCCTGGTCGGACCTCAAGGGAAGGCAGGGGCAGACCATGGGCATTCCCCGCCATCCAAGGAGGCTTCCATAATTGCAGAGCCATCACACACCGCTCTGGTACTGGGCTCACCCAAGGAATCGTCACGTCCTGCACATGGCTGCTTAGCCTCACTTCCGTATATTGGGCCTTCCGTTCACCATAGGCTGTTCTTCCAGAAGCCAGAAGAATGCAGTTTGCAGATGACATCCACACAGTGAGCTTTCGATTCGGACTTTCCACGTAATGGATTTGCTATCCAAGCAATATTCCATTTTGTGCCACTAGGACACTTTTTCCACCTTTTTTGAAGCCCACACAGTGAGCTTTCGATTCGGACTTTCCACGTAATGGATTTGCTATCCAAGCAATATTCCATTTCATGCCTCTGGGAGGCTTGTGTAACCGACATGCCTGTGGTATGAAGTGTGGCAGTCTAAATACTTCTTCATGTACATTTAAATGTCAACATGAATACAGTTAAAGTAAGCTGCAGTCGACTTGAGCTTGTTGATATCTCCATAGAGCTTGTCCTCGAATGAAGCAGGTGTGGGCCAAAATATCTTTCTCTGTTCTGCATATATTGGGCACTCTTGCAGCAAATGTTTAGCTGTCATTTTACCAGTTCCACAATTACATTCATCTGTATCTCCTATCTTTAGTATGTTGAACAAGTGGTATTTCAACCTGTTGTGTCCTGTGCGGAGTCTGAAGATTGCTACTTGTTCTCTTCGGTCGAGTTTGTAATATGCATCATCCTTCTGGTGGCCTGGATGCTCTGATTCCCATTTCGTTCTTCTTCTTCTTCTTCTTCGTTCATCCGGAGTTTTTTTTCGGACGTGATTGCGTTGTGCCTGTTTACAGCAGAGCTGCGTTCTTGCGCCGTTAGGCCGACACATCCGACTTCTGCGGGCATTTGTTGACCGGGTTAACCTTCCCGGGGGTTTCTTAGGACGTTAGACTCTCACTGTTGTGGTGTTATCTCCCATCCCAGCTGGCCCATATAGAACAGCCAAAGGCATCCTGGTTGGCCCTCAAGGGAAGGCAGGGGCAAACCATGGGCATTCCCCGCCATCCAAGGAGGCTTCCATAATTGCAGAGCCATCACACACCGCTCTGGTACTGGGCTCACCCAAGGAATCGTCACGTCCTGCACATGGCTGCTTAGCCTCACTTCCGTATATTGGGCCTTCCGTTCACCATAGGCTGTTCTTCCAGAAGCCAGAAGAATGCAGTTTGCAGATGACATCCACACAGTGAGCTTTCGATTCGGACTTTCCACGTAATGGATTTGCTATCCAAGCAATATTCCATTTTGTGCCACTAGGACATCTTTTTCCACCTTTTTTGAAGCCCACACAGTGAGCTTTCGATTCGGACTTTCCACAGTAATGGATTTGCTATCCAAGCAATATTCCATTTCATGCCTCTGGGAGGCTTGTGTAACCGACATGCCTGTGGTATGAAGTGTGGCAGTCTAAATACTTCTTCATGTACATTTAAATGTCAACCTGAATACAGTTAAAGTAAGCTGCAGTCGACTTGAGCTTGTTGATATCTCCATAGAGCTTGTCCTCGAATGAAGCAGGTGTGGGCCAAAATATCTTTCTCTGTTCTGCATATATTGGGCACTCTTGCAGCAAATGTTTAGCTGTCATTTTACCAGTTCCACAATTACATTCATCTGTATCTCCTATCTTTAGTTTGTTGAACAAGTGGTATTTCAAGCCTGTTGTGTCCTGTGCGGAGTCTGAAGATTGCTACTTGTTCTCTTCGGTCGAGTTTGTAATATGCATCATCCTTCTGGTGGCCTGGATGCTCTGATTCCCATTTGGTTCTATAAGTGCTTTTTATCAACCTCTTTGCCTCATTATAGGTTATGTCTATGTCAGGCTGTGGTAGTCGTCCGCCCTCTTTTGCCAGTCTGTCAGCCTCTTCATTTCCAGGTATACTGCAATGTGATGGGATCCACTGTATTACAACTTTTTTGGATTTCTGGCATAGACCATGGAGTGCTGCTCTTAGGTCAGCTATTTCTGTGCTGTTATTGCTCTTCAGTATTGAGACAGCTGACTTGCATCTGTAAAGATAGCTATTTGCGTCTCTTTATTTTCCTCCATAAGAGCATTTCTGCTGCAGTTTTCAGAGCCTCTACCTCCGCTTTGAAGTTACTTGAAAACTTTCCAGTTGCCATTGAATGTGTTTTTTTCACTCCATTTTTTAAATTTAGGAGAATTCCCTCCTCCTCCATTCTCTACTGAATTTTTGGCTGATCCATCTGTATATGCATGGGTCCAATTGCTGCTTGGGTAATGTTCTTTTATGTAGTTTAGGGTTATTTCTCTTCTTTCGGTTTCATGCTGAGTGTTCTTTTTCTCAATACCAGGAATGTTTTCTATCATCTCAGGCAGTTGCTGCTGTCTCCAAGCTGGGAACTTGTCTGCATTGTAAATGGGTTTGACTGTTGATATGTTAAGTATGGGATCTGCCCTAATCTTTCGTTTTGCAGTTTCTACAAAGTTGCTACGCTTCAGTCTTCCCTTTCCCAAACCACTAAACCTTTTATACATAGGGTGGTCTGTCAATCTTCTAAATTTTTCAGCTTGTTGCTGGGCTCTGCTATCTCTTCTATCCTGCATTGGTTGTAAACAAGTGATCTTTTCTAATTCATTAATAGGCGTTGTCTTCAGGCTTCCAGTTATGATTCGCATTCCTTGATTTTGGACTCTACTTATTTTGTTAAAGTTTGACTTAGCTGCTGTTGCCCAAGCTGCAATGCCATATTCCAGTACTGGCCTCACCCGTCCAGTATATAACTTCTTGAGAACTTTCTCATCTGCTCCCCACGTTGTACCAGCAAGCTTTTTCATGATTGCCATTCTTTGCCTTGCTCTTGTTCGATTTTTCTCAACCTGTGTTTTCCATGTCAGGCGACGATCAAATGTGACTCCTAGATAGTTTGGATTTTCTTCATGGCGCAATATTTGTCCATTCAATACCAGCTTAGGTTGCTGAGTTTTAGTTGAGAGGGAGAACACTGTGCATGTTGTTTTCTCCTCACTTATCTTCACTAGCCATGATTTTGACCAGTCCTCTAGCGCTAATAGGGCTTGCTGTATTCTGCTGTTAGCTGTACTAATATATTCTTCAGATGTCCATATGGCTAGGTCATCTGCAAAGGATGATGTGTGTACTCTGGCTGGAAAATTTTCCGTGATGTCATTTATATATGCTAGGAATAATGTTGGTGAAAGAACTCCTCCTTGGGGGACACCTTGCTCCAACAGCATCATTTTGCTGGTTTGTCCTTGTACTTTTGTCCTGGCAGTTCTGTTCTCAAGGTAGTGGCTGATCCATTTGTACATTTTCTCACAAACATGCATTTTTTGCAGTTTTACTTTCAGTCCTTCCTTCCATACTTTATCAAATGCTTTTTCTAAATCTATCCAGACCTGCTAGTGTGTGCTTTTTCTCTTGGAAGGCATCCTCTATTTCCTGAGCTATATAGGTTATTTGATCTTCAGTGGATCTGTACTTTCTGAATCCTGCTTGGTGAGGTGTTAAGAGTTGGTTTTCTTCCAGATGCCATGTTAGCCTGCCATTGATAATGCGTTCCATTAATTTTCCTACACAGCTAAGAGACTGATAGGTCGATAGCCATTTGGTTCTTCCAGGTCTTTTCCTTTCTTTGGGACTGGTATTAGTATAGCTTCCTTCCATGCCTGTGGGACTATTCCCTCTCTTCCAGCTGTATTTAGGACTGCTAGTAGTTTCTTCTTTGCCTTAGTGCCTAGTCCTATTAGCATTTCATTTGTGATTCCATCCTTTCCTGGTGATGTCTTCTTTTTAGGGTATTCATTGCCTGTTCCATTTCTTCCATTGTTAGATTTGCCATCATATATTCTGCTGCTGTCTCTGTATATCTATGATGTATCTGTTTATCTTTGATTGCTTTCTTCTGTTCGGCTGTAATATCAATGTGGTTTGCACTGGCATAGTGTTCCATTAGTGCATTTGCAGCCTTTTTCCTGTAAGCAAGGCATTTCCTTGTTAATTGTTATTTGTTTGTTTCTAGGTCCTTCATTGTTCATGGCTTTCACTAGTTTCCATAGTTTGTTTCCATCCCTGTCAAAATTCAGGTTTTCTGTTTTTTTCCTCCAACAATCTCTTGTTGTTTGAGGTAATGGTACTGTATCTGCTGAGA